>VWZS01009920.1:898451-1098845 GCA_013397075.1 Rhabdornis inornatus
CCCCCCGCTCCTCCCCGGCGCTCCCCGCGGGTGCCCCGGGACGCACGGCGGGGGGCCGGGCCCGGCGGGGAGGTTGGCTCCGTTCCCACCCCCGGCATTCGCGGCCGGGTTCGTTGTCCGGTGCGCGCCCCCCGGCCCGGCTCGGGAGCGGCGCGGAGCGGGCAGCGCCTGCCCCAGTTCCTGTAATCCGGGACACGGTGCGAGGAGGTCGGAGCCGGTCCCCGGAGCCCGGCACCTCCTGCCCTGCATTCAGCCTCGGCGTGGGGCGGGGAGCTCCCGCCGCAGGTGAGGCATCCCCGGCGCTGACAGCGGCTGCCCCGCTCCGGGGCCCAGGAGCCTTCGGTCCCTCTGCTCCTGTGTTTACTGTCATGTGCCCACGGGCGAGTGGGCTACAGGTCACGAGCGGGGGGTCAGTCTTACCCTCTGGCTTTCCCATGGATTGAGATCTTGTGGCTTTTTGGTTTTAGGAACAGCATTAGAAGAAAGTTTCAAGGAATACGGAAGAAACCGAGAAGCAATGCGACTTTGCCGAGAAGGTGAGTGCTATTCATTCTTGAGGAAAAGTGCACAGAGAAGTTTTCTTCCTCATAACTACTTAGCAGAGGGTCGGGCATGGGAAGGAGAAAGGATCAGAGTCTCCTATCGGTTTGGCTTTAGGACTGGTGGCCTGTCAGTGACTGATGTTATTAGCGTTATTATTAAATTACTACATATTTTGGAAACTACGAGTTAGGGTATAGGCTGTCTTTACTGTGTTTCTGTATGGTTGGGTTTTTTTTCTTAAGACTATAAATAGTCCTAAGGAAGCTCTGTGACCAACACTGATAAAATCTTCTCTTGAGGTATAATTTTTTTTGTTCTTGATATAATTCACGTCAGTATTTCAATACCAATCCCTTCCTCTGTCATGTCAATGTGTTATGTTTATTGCTTGGTACTCTGCTAAATGAGAGTGACCTTTCACCTGTGATTAGCAAAAGCCCATTACGGCCTAGTTTCTTGCAAGAGTAACAATGCTACTTGGAGCTGTAAGCAGATGATGAATGAAAGTTATAGATTATTATTTACTCTCAAACAGACAGTGGAAAAAAGGAAGCGATGAGTCTTACTTATTATGTTAATTTTTATTTGCTTGTTTTTCTACTTTAATGGTTGTTTTAGAACAGAGAAAGTTTTACAATCTTTCTTAATATTGGTGGCTCTTGTTTCCCTCTGACTGCCTGAGATGTGCCAGAGAACAGGCCCAGCTGTTTTAAATGCTAGAGCAGTTAGACCCAAGTCATTTATTCGATGTTGTTAGAAATGGAAGACTGAGTTTGTAGACATGGTTTACAATCATGGGAAGCAGAACTTGCCAGCGACCTTAGGAGATGATCTGATTCAGCACTTACCAACTTGTGAGCTGCAAGCAGCAAATGAAACCTAAAGCAAGGTGGCACAGACTAGCAGGATTGGAAGGCAGTGATCCATATTGAGTCTGAATCAGAATGGCTATTTTTTGTAGAATTCGTAATTTGGAATGCAGTTTCTAGGATCAGAGTTGGTGGTCAGCGGCATGGAAGAAAGATGCAATAGGCAGTTGTGTCACAGCATTCAGATTCACTTGTTTTGCCATCTTAAGTGTATCTGTGAGTTCTTAGGCACTTGAGGGTTGATTCCAACCTAATCATTGTGCTGGATATGTAATTCATTTCTCTGAATAGGCAAATCATTCAAATGCTAAAAAGCATTTACGACAATAAACACACATTATCCTAGTAAAGATTTTACCAATAAGGATTTTCAAGCATTTACTCTTATTTCTACTTCTTAAAACGCATGCATCTATGGTTTCCAGATTCTGAAGATTAGCTGGCAGGGTAAAGAATAATCTATCCTATTTTTTTCCCACTGGAGAGAGATCATGGAACTGTTTTTGCGCAGGCTGATCACCGAGACACAGCTTTTCTGCACTGACTCCAACCATGTGAATGATTTGTAGGGTTGTGAGTTGGAAGAAGTTCATAAAATACTTTGAGAATTAAAAGTGAAACTTAGTAGCCCTGTCAAGCTTCCAGAAGTCTATTTATTTTGGTTGCTTTATGACATGTGAATGAGACGCTGACTTGGCATATACCTGTAGCTGGTCTGTAGGGAGCTTGGCCTGCTGCAAAATAGAGCTAAAGTAGTATTAAGTTTAGATTAACTTAACTTAGGGAACTAGGGGAGCAGCAAACGTGCCAGCATACATATGTGTTATCAAATAAAACTTTGAAAATACTGTAAATGATTCCTTTTCCCACGAAGAATTTTGCATTCAAAATTGAGGAACAAACATTTATTAAGTAATTGGACTTTCTAAATCTTGGTTCTTAGTAGAGAAAGGTGAACCAAAAGTATAAATTTTGTTAAATCCACTTTAACCTCGAGACTTTTGTCGTGGTACCCCACAGTATTTTAAATACAAGTAACAGCAGAACTCCTTGTTTAAGAAAGTTATGTCTCTACAGATTGGGAGTTGACTCTGAGGCCCAACTTCACAGACGGATTTCAAGGTTATTTAGGCTAATTTAACCTTGCATTGCAACTCTTCCAGTTTGCATAAAAGAATTAAATATTCATGGTCTGGAGAGGGAGCAAAAGAAGGAACATGACTTTACAGCCTATGTATTAGAATTAAGTTCAAAACCAAGAACCATTTTCTTTATCTAACAATTGTCAGGCTCCCACTGGCCTGTATCCCCACTGGGGTATGGGTGGTAGTTGTTTCTTCTCCCACGTGCTGTTTCTCTGCATCTCCTGGTGGGAATGGCCTCATCCTCAGTATGCCTGGTGGCAAGAGGTGGATTTCAGCCTCGAAGGCAGTTGAGTCTGAGTCTCCTGAATGAAGAGTGTTCGTTCCTCTTTTTGTAACACTGTATTGGAAAAAGGGCTTAACATTGTCTGCTTCTCCTTTTGTTAAGCTTTAAAGGCAAAGCATGATGCATGCTACTTCTTTTCAAGGAATAAAGGAGGATATAACTGTGTAATTCTGGGGCAATATTTGCAAGCAGTGGAGAGAGGCGGGATTTCAGACACACCTTTGTCAGTGGCACTTTCTATTTGCTCGTCAGGCAGCTCTTCCCTCAGCTTTTTAGTGGATGTGAAGCCTGATGAGTCCTTAATACCTGTCAATGATGCTAGTTCCATGCAGGGATCAGGAAACATGTCTCAAACATGCTTTTTTCTGTATCTAACCCTCCTTGTCATAACATAGCTCACATTGAAGTAAGGATTTGAATTTGGGCTTCCCAAACTCCCAGTATTTGTGTCTCATACTTCCCTGTTCCTTTTTCACTGCTCTTATATGCTTTCTGTTCTGCTAATACGTAATATTAAATCATTCCTGCTGGGATCCTCACTGACCTTCATCAAAGTGAGAAACTCACTGGATACTTTCCTACATGTTGCTTTTTGAGACAGTAACGGTCCACACTGAGCTTTGATGTAGAAATCAGAGCTGCAGGAATAAGGTATGGGCCCAATGGACTTGACTTGCTCTTGGTATGGAAAATCCCCAGGAGATGGAAGTGAGAGAGGGATACCCAATGGGATGGGAAGATTTTACTTTAAAATAAGCTTTAAACTTTATTTTGACTTTGTACACTGAAACCTTCTTCTGCTGAGCAATCCTATCAAGGTAAGAGCATGTTAGAAGCAAGTGTGCTTATTAGTTATTTTCATGTGTAATTGATGTGACAGAGTCTTTTGGCTCATGCAGCCACTTAATGGCTTACTGCTTTGTGAACCAGCTAAAGGTGTGAATCCCCTGCCACTCACTTGTGCTGTGATGAAGCAAGGATAGCATGTCACATTATAATATGTAGATGAATTACAAAACTGCAAGGCAGAAAATCTCATCCTCTTCGTGCATTTTTTCCCTATATTTTAAAATGAAATTTTGCTGAAGTGCATATTCCAACCTTGTGTGATAGTGGGAGCAAGTGCCATTGGATGCAGCCAGAATGTTTTCAGACACTCAGTTCATCTTGGAGGTGCAGTCGATCTTAAAAGGAGGTTGGTGTATCTGTAGTACCTGACACGGTTTGATTTGAAAAAAAAAGATTCTTCATATCAAACCTCGTAATCAGTGCTTGAAACAGTTTTTCGGGAGATCCTTGCTAACTTGTGCTGGATTTAGTTTTAAGAATTTTTCTAGCCCATTGTTGCGAAGAGGATCTCTAAATAGAACTGTGCGTGTGAGTATAGAGTTCATGCGTGGTGACACTGACAGGCTTCAACAGAGGCAACTGTTGCTTCTTCCAAAATTTAACAACAGGTTGGCTCATTTTGCTCTGTGAAAGAGTAGAGAAGCTGTGGACAGAAACCAAAGTGAGGACCAAAGTTGTTTATTGGGGCTGGGCGCCTAACCAACTCCCACCACCCAAGGAACTCTTGACTCTTCCCACAGTAAAATTTCAATTGCTAAAGATTATCATGTATATTCCTTTAAATAAAACAAAAACATGGGGAAAAAACCCCGAAATAAGAAACTCAAAACCAAGCCATCCCCACCCCCAAATCTGTGTTGGAGAGTCAGAGAGAGACAACCCATGTACATCATCATTACAAATACCATTAGTTATTAATTTGTGCAAGCCTTTTGAAGTGGTTGGGATAAAAGTCTGTTATATTCTTATACTAACTCATACTTCTGAAATACTTAAAATTATAAAAATTACAAGAAAGGAAACTGTAGCATCTCAGATGGGAAAATAAAAGCATGGGGAGCAGAAAAGAGGTTTGGTTAGACAATTTAAAATTGTTTCTTTTTAATAGTGTATTTAGTGCATGCTGGAACTATGGTGTTTTTACTAAAGCTTAAGTACCTTATTCTTTCAGTTACACATACAGCCCCCTTTTTGTTTGGGTATTTTTATGTGTGTTACACCCTTTGAGAGGTGAATCCCTTGGTACTGTCTATTTCAAGCACTTCACTCGTACTGTTACTATAGCTTAGAGTTAACTGACAACAAAGTAGAGGAGGAGGACAGAACATCTGTAACTTGGGTCACAGGTCAGAATTGCTGTTGACTGTGGGGTAGTGCAGTACCAGGCAAACAGCTTTTACAGCTTTTAGACTATACTGTCTTAATAAAGCAAGCCTTGAACTTTCTGTGGGAATGCGGATTGTCAGTTTTTGGTAGGCACCTTCAGAAGACGCTCTGGAAGGCTTAGTGACAGTAGAGATCAGTCAGGAGAGCAGGTGGGAGCAAACTCTGTTCAGCATTGTGTCACCTGGTAGCAGCTGAACTTCTGGTCTTTGACAGTTAATATGTCTTGGGGACAGAAAAAAGGCTCTGTGAACCTCTAGGGCATTCAGCAGAAGCTTTGAGGTTTGATTATATTAATTGCTATTAATGGAAGTTACCAGAGCTGTGACAGTTCTAAGAGCCATGTGATGAACTCTTGTTCTTCTTGAGCTCTTTCTAGGCAGGGCTGAGCAGTGAAATCCAGGCCTGGGAGGCTCACTAGAAACATCTTTATCACATAGACCCAAGGTCTAGAATTTTCCCAGCAGCAGGTTCCATAAATAATTAAAGCACTGGTGGAACTTCTGTACCAATGTTAAGTTGTAAATACAAGTAAGAGATAGCATCTTATTTCAAATATAATTTTGTTTATATGCAGCCCTGGGAGGTGCTTAGTTGAGTTGATTTTTTTGTTATTTCAAATCATATCAGAGAGATGCTTGGAGGGCTCTATAGTCCTTGACTACCTGCAAATACACTTGTGAGAATTTTTAATACATTTAAATAAATATTTTAAGGTGGTAGCAAGCACAAAGTCCCATGCTTCTTTTTTGACATTCTGCTTAGCTCTTCACAGTTTGTAATTAGATAAATCTCTTCTTCATTTCATTGCATTTTAATTGACTATTTACACAAATTGTTTTAAGGTTTTGTGGACTGGTTATCGTAAAGCAATTACAGGGAGACTTTAAAATTGCATTGAACTGTTCAGGAAAATTGTGGAGGTTTTATGAGATTGCTTGAAAAACATGCAATTTGAAAGGCTGTTACTTCTGAAATGCTATGCAGTGATTAGCCCTAATTTGTTCTTGTTATTTTTTTCCTTTAAATCTAAGTTCTGTTTACAATATTTAATTATTTCTGGCAAGATGAGTCAGGCGTTATAAATAGAATATTGTGATGTTAGACTTCAAGTTAGAACTGTGTCATCTCATATGCTTTAAAGAAACTTCGCAGGTTTTAGATATTACCATAGTATTAGTGTGGTATTGAGGGCCATGGGGACTTTGCCTGGAACCACAGCCACAAGACTGTCTTGATCTGTCCATAATATGTGAGGAGGCAGGATATTTTCTTTTTTATAAGAATTTTTGGAAATAATTGGCTGTACACATACGTAACAGTCAGGAATTCACTGTTGTCTAATGCTTCTTAAGTGGTATGTATGATTAGCTGGGTTATCCCTGTGCAGAAGAGGTGATGTCTTGATAATACTTGGTTAAAGACTGGGTTTTGTATCCTTTCTGTGCTGTATTTAACAACAAAAACTCCATGAGAGAAGAGCAATGCAATAAATATGTAGAAATGTGATTTTCATACAAGGTGGTAACTTTGTCATCTAAGTAGAGCAGGAAAGACAAAAAGGCTTAGTGGAGGATACTTTTAAATAAATTGGGTTAAGAGGATGCAGATTACTCTCTCTAAGGTAGCTATTTAAAAAGGTATTTCTTCCATTGCTGCAGATCTATAAAAGTGGATGTGTCCAGTTCTTACAGCTCTCCTGGCTATGCCTAGCCTGTGGCTGGAACTGCTGAAGGTTGTCTGGGGATAAGTGTGATCTCTTGTCTCTTACAAGACAGAAAAGATTTAATCTTTCACAAATCATTGTAATGATTTGACTTGTAATTAACTATTCTAAACAATCTGTAGGATCCTTGAAAATTGTTTTTCTTCCCGTGTAATGAATGAAATAATCCACTGCTGTGGAAGTTCCTCATATGTATGATATTCAACATTATTTCCTAGGCATTTTTACAGTGTAGGTGACAGCACAGAGATGAATAGAGCTTTGTACTTACACTTCAAGTTTTTTAGCAGCAAGTGTTAAAATCTGACAAAGGGAATTCAAAGTCTAATGTAGCAGAGTAGCATGATTATAAAAGCAGTTGTCACAGAAGGCAATAAATTTATTATTGTAGTCTGTGTTCCCACTGCTAGAAGGCTTTGCACAGTCAAAAGCTGTCCCTGCTTGTGCAGGCCGTGTGCAGCTGTGGGCCAGGACTGGTGCTGATGGCTCTCACAGTGGTTCTTGTGGCAAGTCAGACACTCGTGGTAACCCCAGATACTACAGGGTATGACAGGATGTGACTTCATCAAAGTAAACTGTGCATGCAGCTGCTCCCACATTGCTTGGCGTCATGATTGCTAGGTTTGGAAATGGCAGATATTCTGGGTTATTGGCTCAGGTAGATTAGAAATACTCAAATGCTCAGTTACTTGTGTGTGCACATGCCCATCAGCCCTGTGGAATAAGCTGGTTTGTGGTAACATGTGCTCCAAATGAGAAAGATTGTTTATTTACAGGCTCACCCCCACCCTAATCTCCACTTCTGGTAGTTTTGGCATTGCCCATGGATAAATTTCATTGATAATATAAACAGAAAGGGATAATTGGTTATGCCTTGCTTTTCTGCTGGGGGGATTATATTAGGCAGAAAACATGTAATGTTCTTGATCTGCTCTTCCTTCTGTTGCTAAGCAGGACTTGAATCTTCATTGACTTTAGTGCAACAGAAAATGCAGCTTTCTCAGCTGGCACTGAAAAAATATGTACAAAAGAGCTGAAGGACTAAAATCCTGTAGGGAGCAATTTTGAGCTTAAGTCCATATTGCTTTGGTTCTGAAATCTAGAGCTTTCATTGTTTTCTTTGCAAGCAAGTTGGTTGGATGCTTTCTCACTGATACAGTTGCCTGGAAGTCCTACAGCAGCTTGCCTTAAAATGAAGTGTGGAGGTTTTAATGAGTTAAATTTGAAAATCAAGTCCTATTATGAATACACAGTAAATTGGATGTTTGCTTTCCATGGACATAAAATTCTGTTGTATTTTACCCTTCATAAAAATTTAACTTTTAGTCTATTGTTTTGTTCATTGACTGCATAAGTGGCAGTAATAGATGCTGTGAGCAGGAAAATGGGAGTTCTGGTGGTTTATTAAGTGTTGCTTGGGAATGTGGGATCTTGTGAGCCACTGAAGTCAGCAGGGTTTTTCTTGTGACTGGAAGGAGGATGTAGGACCAGGTTGTGGGGCTCAGTGGGTAAGAGAGGAGACAGCCATGTTCACTGCAACCTCACAATCAGATACCAAAGGTACTTCACTATGCAAACATTTAATTGTCAGTCCCTAGATATTATAGCCATGGCTTTGTCAAGGTGTATATATCCTAAATTACACCCTCTGGCTACTGTTTCAGGCGAAACTACAGAGGAAAATCTGTATCAGTTTACACCTAGGGTGTGGTTCTACAATCTTTTTTTTTTTCCTCCTAGTAATTCTGGATTAAGCAGCTCCTCTGTCTCTGCTGAGTGAAACACTTGTGAAATAATAGTTGTATTCTAACTGTAAAGTTGTTTCCAAAACAAGGCGATGGCTGCTTAAAGGAGAGCCTTAATTTTGCATAATGTGTTTGGTCTGGAAATCTAGAATGACTGTGCTTGATTATGTATCTTTTCAGAGTGAATCTCATCTGATTTTTGCATGTCTGCCTACAAGACTGTATAGTATAATAGATCTTGTGTCTTGGTTGTCTGTGAGTGTTAAAAATGTCATGTCAGTGAATAACCACAGTGTAAATCAGGACCAGTTTTAAGTGGTGTGCTGTGAAAACTAAACAAGTAAGAACTAGTTGTTGTTGTTATTATTATTAGTTAGTATTTTTTTAAATTCCTTTTTCGTAATTGGTTGTGTCAGGAGACCAGGTAATAGAAATTGAAAGTTTTTCTAACATTCCTGAGGTGGTTCCCAGTAACTTTGTGAACTGGAGAAAATACCATTTGAATTTGTATTACTCTGCTGAACAAGACTTACAGCATCATTTATCTCTTACTGGAGGGCAATTGCAAATGATGCCAAAAGGAGAAAGATGCATCATTTATGCAGTATACATAAATGTGTTCCACACCAAATACTCTTTTTATCCCTTCAGAACAAATCTGTAGTTGTGTGGAATATCCAGAAGCCTCAAATGCTGCAAAGATTTGGGTTAACTGGCAGTATTTTTGATGGATATGTCGAAGGAATAAAAAGTGTTCCCAACAGTCAGACAGTGTGCGTGTTGGATTATTGAGACAGCCATATAAAATAATTTGGAAAGCACTTTTCAAAATAATACATTTTCCAAAGAATTTCTTCACTTTTCCCAGGAAATGTTAAAATCATCTGTTTCATTCCTGTTCAATTAGAATTACTCTAGAAATTTATTAAATTAGTTTAACTTGTCTCTGACGACTTAAGGCTTTGCTAGGCCCTGGTTTATAAGGAATATAATTTTGGGATTTAAGATATTGTTGTAGTTTGACACTGGCCAAATGCCAGGCACCCATGACAGTCATTCACTCACCCTTCCCTGCCACAGCTGGGCAGAGGAGAGAAAAATTTAATGAAGGCTTCATGAGTGGAGATAAGGACCAGGAGAAAACACTGCAAGGGCAAAACAGGCTCCGTGTAGAGGTACAAAGTGAATTTATTGCTAACAAAGTCAGAGGAGGATAATGAGAAGTAAAATAAGCCCTTAAAACATCTTTTCTTCCCCCAGCCCCTCCCTCCTTCCCACTGACAGCACAGGGAGACAGAGCTTGGGGGTTTTGGTCGGTTCATCACTGAGATTTTCTTCCACTGCTCAGGGAGAGGAGTCCTGCCCTGTGAGACCATGGGGTCCCTCCCATGGGAGACAGTTCTCCATGAACCTCTCCAGTGTGGGTCCAGTCTCACGAGCAGCAGCCCTCCCAAAACTGCTGCAATGTGAGCCCCTCCCACGGGCACACAGCCCTCCCAAAACTGCTGTGGTGTGGGTCACTCTAACACGGGTGCAGCCCTCCAAGGACAGGCTGCTCCAGCCTGGGACCAGGGCCCCTCTCTCNCTAGGAAAAAACTGTGTCCCACTTTGTTGTGATTTTCTTCTTAAATCTGCTATCACAGAAGCATTACCAACCTTTGTAATTGGCCCAGTTTTGGCCAGTAGCATCTCCATCTTCAGATTGAAGGGATCAGGGATTGGCTCTGCTGGACACGGTGGAATCTTCCAGCAGCTTCTCATAGAAGCCACCTCTGTGCCCCCCCCCACTACCAAAAACCAGGCTGTGTAAAACCAATGCAGATGTTCAGATAATTTGTTTTTTAAAACATAGAATCTGTGTTTGAGTGTGTCTGTTCTGCTCAGCTAAGAGAGATGGCAGTTGTCCTGCTCTCACTGGTACTAAATGAAGGTATCTGAGAGGGAAGGCCTAAATTAATTTCCTGATAGGCAACATTTACTTCATAAAAGTGTTTAAAGATGAATTCCCAAAAGCAATTTTGTTTTTCATTTCTGTGAAGCTGTGTTACTCAAATCAACTGTCTAGAAATCCTGCTTGTTAAGGAGCTTCTGTTCCATGTTGTAGTTTGTAGTTTATTGAGAAGTTTTGAGCCAAATTCAATGTATCTCTGTTACCTACCAAAGGTAATGTAATATGTGCTTATAATTTTTGTCCTAAATACAGGGGTTTTGTGGCTAGGATTGAGGGAAGACTTTTACTACCAGTTGTGTTGTGAGATTTTAAGGGAAATATCAATGTGTTAGCTGTACCTGGTATGGTTTGATTATGGTTTGCATATGGTCAGGACAGAGCCCTCTCCTTGTCTAATATTTCTTCTGTAGAACCTGTTTTAACAGCCAGCTGACTGTGCCTGGCTGTTTCAGCACCAGTATTTCCATGGGGTGTTTGGAGAAGTCCTAAACTCATCAGTCCTTGTTTGAGAAGTTTCCTTTTGGTTCTGCCTGAGTCCCACCTCGTGCCCTGAAATGTAGGGGCACAGACCACTGTGTCATTTGCTGGAATAAAATTTTAAGTTTTGTTTCTTGCTTTTGTGGCCTGAATTTAATGATCTGAAGCGTTAGCTTGATAGCCTTGGAGATAAGAATACTATTTTTATCCTCAGAGTAGAGCACAGGAGTAAAATCTTCTATGTGCTGTCAAAATGTCTCATCTGAGGCTTGTTTACAACTGCTTGGGATGCAAAAGGGGTTCTCTGTGCTACAGTGCAATTCTCTGTCCTGCTGACGCCATCCAAAATTCTCACGGATAACCACAAAAATGTGAAGAAAGGCCCCTGTCCCAGGAAAGGGCAAAAATCACAGCCTGGGTAGATGATGCCCTTAATTGTGAAATAGGAAGACATGATGGTAAGGTGCAGCATCAGCAGTTTTATTTATAACTTAATCCCTCCAAGACTTTTCCTGCCTTCGTGTGAGAAGTGTTGTGAGCGAGGTCGTGCAGGAAGCGCAACGTTGTTCGTCATCGCAGTGCCTTGGGGTGATGTCACTGACTCACGGGAGCATTTGGGGTGTCCCTACTGTTATGGTGGCCTGGCAGTACTCTTTCCTGGACTCCTTTGGCATTTTTCCCCAAGTGTTCCACGCTGTTGCTGGAAGCAAAAGCTTTTGAGCAATTTCGAAACACAAAGCAGTGCATTGTGGGCCGGTGCTGGGAGGACTGGATCAACAAGTTTGGCAGCAGCAGCTTTGGCTTCCTGCCTACCCTGGATAGGCACCAGTAGAGATTGCCTGAGTCTCCCAGTGAGTTTGAGCTGAAGATCCCAGCCTAGGTCCTAAAAGTCATGTGTGTGCAACTGCTGTCCCTGGCAGAGGATCTGCTTCTGTTGTAAACCATGGTTTTGTTATCCTGGATATGTTTGCAGTAGTTATCTTTTATCTGCTTTAGGAAGGTGGATGTTCTATTTGTTTTCAGTGTACTGGAGGGTGGTAAATGCTACAAATTTGTTAAAATATCGAAGGATCCTGTTTACCTTTCAGTTTTCTGTTGTCTGTTTAATCTTACTGTTTTCATCGTGAGTCATCCAGGGGCATTTAACTGGTGCTCTGAAGTGTCCTTTTCTGTGTGTGTTTGAAATACCAACTCCGTGTTCTTTGTTGTGCCTGTTCCTTAATACTGACCCCGTATATCGTCTGTGACTTCCCCTTTGCAAGTAGGCTTCATCTTGTAACACAGTGCACCAGGACCACCACTTGAGGCCTGGGGGTTTCCTGGGGGAGCAGGACACCACTTGCCTGTGTCTCATTGCACAGTTGTGCTCTGCATGTATCTAATCTTATATTTGCATAAGGATGACTTTGTTTTGCTGCTTATATAATCAGGTTTATTGGTTTTATGTCCTTTTTGACATGAGATGTCTAAAAATTAAAGCTAGTGCCTATTTCAGTACTTTTTTTTCTGAAGAGTAGAGCATTTTGCTCCCTAGCTGGCCTAAGAAAGGGAGAAAAGTTCTTTTTTTCACCCCCATCATGTGTTTAGGTCCATTCATACATATCCAATACCTTCTTCCCAAGTGTGATGAGTGCTGTTATCTGCAGAGAGACCAGAGGAGGGAAGTGGTCTTAGAAGTATGTGTCAAAAATGTGAGTTTGACCAAACCAACTAAATCAAAACATTAAGTAGTCTGAGCAAATTCTTTTCTCCTTTTATTTTCTTCTGCTGAAGGTGTTACCTTCTGTGTACATCACAAGTGGGCAGGTGTTCTTGTTATGTTAAAGAGGCCCAGACCATGAAAGAGCAGAAAAACTACTTTTAAACAGTTGAGTCCTTTCAGATCTTCTGCATGTATAATATGATCTAAATGATCTTAATTTTTTAATACATCTTAATTTAAAAATATTAAAAGTTGCAGTCCTTCCCAACCTATTTCTGTTCAAGAATGCAGTAGGTGATTTCAGTAGTGGAGAGCTAGTTCCAGATATGGAAGAATAATACCATGCAGATTGTCCACTCAGTGTTTTCGAAGTTTGTTTGTTTTTTTTTTCCCTCTGTAACACACATATCATGTATTTTAGGTGTAATGTTTGAAGATGGAATTTTTGAAGATTTTGTGAAGGCAGGCTCCGAATAGAAGGCAAATCTCTCCTAACAGTGAAGAAATAAATCTTGGAATAAGGATAGCAATGGGTTTATTCTAAAGAGGAGATGACATGCAAAGGCAAAACTGAAATTTCTTCTTTAGAAGAGTTCAAAATTCCATAACAATTAAAAAAATACTCTTCCACAAAGATTTTTAGGCTGTATTGTGTTTGTGTTGTATCACAAATAACCAGCAGTGAAATTACTGCCCTTATTCTGTGAATGGGTAGTCTGATTTTTCTTCCCTGCTTACCTATTTAATTCATTTGATTGTGTGTCAGAGGACAGCTAGCAGGGATTTAAAGTCTAACCCTTCTGAACAGTGTGTCCCCTCTTGGAAGGAAAGCTCTGACAGTAGCTCTGGATGTACTGGAATATATCAACTGTAAGAAGTAAAGACTCTGGGTTTACCAGTTCCTCAGCTAGATAATTGAAATAGTCATATTTCTTTGTCTAAAGGTATGCAATAGCCAAGTTGAAAATACTTTGTGTAGCTACATGTGTGTTCAAATACATAACAATTAGGTTAGCCCTTTTACTGCACTATAACAACAAAGACACTTATTTTCCACTTTGTCTTTTGATCTTATTAACTATCACAGTGCTGTTGGGTGGGTTTTTTTTTGCTATAGTACATTTATATGCCTGTTGCTGTGCAACTTATTTTTTTTTATTGTATCAAATCAAGTCCCAGTAAATCTGCAAAGCAAAGGAAGTAAAATTTAATGGAAAAACCAATAGTGCCTGCCAAATTGAGAGGAGTGAGGAAGTGTAAGCTGGTATGTGAAAATCAACAGGCATCAGTTTTCTTATGGCTATATGAGGCATGATTGAAACAGTCTTATTTTTGAGGTGGATGTTCCAGTGCATGGAGAATGGGAGTGGCAAGGGTGGGGTGGTTTTAGGTAGTTGGCTTGCCTAATAAAAGAAAATATTGATACACAATTCAGTTGACAGGTCCCGTGTATTGTTTTCCTTACTTTTTTTTTGGTGTAATTTTTGAACATGCTGATTTGCTCCCTCAGGTATCAGGTGCATGATGTGAAAAGTGGCCAGAGTGTTCTTTGCACAAAGATATGTTGTCTTTGCACAATTAAGGAATTAACACCATGCTATTGTCACATGGGAGATGGGGCTGAGGCCAGCAGGGAGGAGGTGGAAAGATGAGCACTGTGCATGTCCCAGGTAGCAGGAAAATAGGTGCACTTCATTATTGCT
The DNA here is from genome assembly GCA_013397075.1 of Rhabdornis inornatus. Taxonomy (NCBI): domain Eukaryota; kingdom Metazoa; phylum Chordata; class Aves; order Passeriformes; family Rhabdornithidae; genus Rhabdornis; species Rhabdornis inornatus. Next base: position 912,828 of record VWZS01009920.1, read on the forward strand.
AAATTTTGGGGTGTTCTCCTATCACAGAAGATGTAGTCACGGGCACAGTGTGTTCCTCCAGTTCCCATTAGTAAGAAAATGTGTAAATGGAAGTGGCTGTTACTGCTCTGCTCCATCAGTTACTGAGTTACAGCCAGCACCCAGTCACATGGCTGGATATGTACAGTCACACAGCAAAGTGGCAAAAATGCCACACATATGCCAGGTTTATTTTCCCTTAAAAGCATATCTAGGTAGGAGATGGGAGAGGCTGAGAAGCCTGGAACATGTTCACCATTTGCAGTCACGTCGTATCAAAATACTTCTGCTGCGACGAGCAGTTTTATGTAAACTGTGGGTTTAGGTTTAAATAAAACAAACTTCCTTTTTCCTACTCCAGAAGTACAGCTGCTGCAGAGTACATGGAGTGCTGTGTGTGAAACAGGAGAAAAATACCGAACCTCTTGATGTTAGAACAATTCATATTTGTAGTGTGCTTCAGGCTGTGTGACTTCAGATATATTTTAGAATATTCTGTGTGATTTATTTCAGCTTAATTGAGGCTGTGTTTGACTAGTAGCTTATCCAGAACTTTTCTCCCCCCTCATGGTAGGTTTTCTGCATAATAATTGAAGTGTTTCTGTGTACACTTTCATATTAACTTAGTCCAGATTTTAATTTTACTGTGCAAATTATAGGGTTTTTATTCCCTGAATTCAATTTCATTTTTGTGTCATAATTGCAAAACTCAATTTGTTTTTGAGTGTTCCTTAAGCTATTTTAGAACTGGTTTGGTTTTTTTGTACAGAAAAACATAAATAATAGTTTGTTGGCTTTCCCAAAATACAGCAGTGTCACGATGAGATCGTGCCAACTAAGAATAATACATGACTTTGAATGAGGATATCTTACATGACGAATTATGTGTTCAACATTTGTGTAATATACAAATTGGTTGTAGAAATCAAAAATACCTTTAGGTCTGAAAACTCATTAAAGAGGATATGGGAATGGTTTTTAAAGATGACTGACTTCATTCAAATTGCTGATGAAAAATTGATGTAACAGGATACTATGTGAATAGGGAGACTTATCAAGATTTTCAGCAGATTAAAATAGGCTACCTGTGTTTCATTGAGAAATTTACTCATCAGTCTTTCTACAGAATCTTCTGTAAAGTTCATCACTGAAATTATTTTTCTGTACAATAAACTTAGAAAACCTGTTTAATAGTTTGAATGAAGAATTTTATATGCCTTTTGTATTAGATTTTAAAAAAAAGTGTGTAGTTGAATTCATATACAAAGAATTTAACTAAATACTTAGATGTCTACTTCAATATGCTTTATATATAATTACAGGAACATTGAAATCTTGGGAGCCTAAAATTAGAACTCCCAGCTGTGCACTAGGCTGCAGGTGCACGTGTGCATGACACACTTCTCTTTGGTATCTGCTGCTCAGTTTTTATCCTTGGCTATGATACAGACACTTCCCAGAACTGTTAAATTTTAGAGAACTAAAATTTAGTGTTTCATTCTGCATCCTGGCAGAGAGAGAGAGAGAAAGGGCTCTGGGGAAATCGCTGTGCCTGTAGCCTTGCATTGAGGATGGCTGTTTGGATTTGCCACCTGTGTGTGCACAGAGGAGTGTTGCAGCCTGCAGCAAATCTTTCTGCTGGAGGTGGAGCTCCAGGGGATGGTGCAGGGGATGGGGTTTTGGGAATGCAACACGGCTGAACGTATGGCAAAGAGGTAGGTCGTCCTTTGCCCCTTCACCAGGGCAATCTGACTTTAATTTTGGAAAAGCAAAGTAGAATCTACAGAGCTGTAGCTCTGGAAAGACAGACTGTCATGGGTTTTGAAAGGAGACCAAAGCCAGAGGAAATGTCCTTTTGAAAGGAGGCTCCTCTTTTACAGATGAACCAAGCATTCTAACACGAGCAGAGATTTATGACAGTGATCAAATCTCGTAATGCAGCTCCTGTGCCTAGTTAAACCAGATTGTGGGGTTTTTTGGTCTTGAACTGAAAGTCATTTCTCTGAGCCAAAACTCTGAGGTTTGAGTATTCAGTAAAATGCTGGGTAATTGATGTATTTGCTGAAGTGGAAAACACAGTCAAAACAGTTAATCAAGTCTTCAGCTGTTCCTTCCTTCAGCTGATCAATCAGCAGCTACTCAGTGAAACAAAGTTCATGCACTTATGCTCAGAACCCAGGCAGAGTTCTGCCTTTCAAATGTCCCCTCAAGTAGCTGGACTTCCAAAGCTGTATGTGCAGGAAATGTAAGTTATTTAATGTACAGAGCAGAGTTGGCAAGGAATTTTAAAAATGGTTGACCTTGAAGAAAATACTTCAGCAATGCTTCCCTCTGAACCTAAATGAAACAGCTCAGATATGGGAATGTGCATTTGGTTTGTTTTATTTTGTATTAAAAGACTGTTTTGTATATGAGGCAACATGAGCATAAACCTTATGGGAGAGATGTTTTCAAAACAGTGCTTCTGTGTGTAGATCTGATCATTTTATGTTTTGTTTGTTTGATTATATATATGTTCTTTGCAGGCACAAAATTATTAGGCCTGTACATATGGTTCATAAAATACTTGTGTTCTATTAATACCCAAGTGTTCATTACTTGAAAATTTGCAGAAAACCCTCAAGTATGTATGTTTTGCTAGAGTCTTACTTTGGTTCAAAACTTGTGTAAACCAGAGCATTCTAATTTCTCTATGAGCTATTTTGTTCACAATATCTGTTTAGAAATATTCTTCTTTTGTTATCATCTTGCATTGGTACACAGTAAAAAAAGTGCAGTAGTTTAATTTTACGTCAGCATTGATAAGTATACAAAAACACATCTGTTCCTGAATGATAAGCACTTGAGTGTTTCCCCAAAATAGTTTGGAAGATATTGTTTAGACAATAATGGTTTCATTGCAGAAAGTGAAGTATCTGTGTATAAAAGGGAAGTTTTGAGGACCTGACTTGGATCACCTAATATTTTTTTAATAGAATAGTCATGTCAGTTAAAATAAGGACCTATATGACTTTAAATAGATGGGAGCTTTATTTAAGATAACCAGGTTAGTTAAGATACATTACAGTGCTGTTTGTAGCTGCCTCAGTGTTCAGCCAAGATTCTCCTTCTGCCTGAAGATTACTTGATGCTGACAATTAATGTCAGCAATAGATTCAGCAGGACTTACCTGCTGTGCAGATTTCTTGGCAGAAGTTTAGTTTTTTGGGCCAACAGCTGAGCTTTCTGTCTGAAATTTGCCTGGTTTTGGTACAGTCTGTTCCATGTGGTCCTCAGTGCTGGTTGGTCACCTTCCTTCTCCCTCATGCCTCTCCCTCAGATCACAAGCTCTTAAAAATAGTAATTTGGGAGGTTTTGTCTGCTTTCAGATACTAGATGACATGTTCACCACAGCCAGAAAGGGTAAAACAATAGAAATATTTTTATTACATTGTCAGGATCTGACAGTACCTGAGACATGTGTTACAAGCGAATTATGGGAGTTATCACAAAATTTCTTTTCCTCCAAGGTGTCAGCTACTTTGTTACTACAACTGTGGTGTTTTTTCCCCTTTTCTAAAACTTTTCAGATGTTAGTGGAGAGTTGTGTTATCTTAATAAAAGTTCTACTAGAAGTATGCCTGTAGAGAAAGAGATCTACCAGTTAAGTTAAAGCAAGGTTTACTCACATATTTTTTACCTTAGTATGATCAAGACTAATTATCTTCTAATGAGAAGACAAAACCCAGCTAGTACAAAGCAAATGTATTCAAGATAGCTGTTGGTGGACATAATTTAAACTTACTTGATCCATGAAGTAAATAGCTCAAACAATCCAGATTTTGGCAACATTTCAAAATAATGGGGTCTATTTACAGTTTCTTTATATAGTACTTCTGAAACAGTTCCCTGCTGTCTTAGTGGAAAATCTAGTAAATTGACAAAAGTTGGTACATTTACTGAAAGTGGATTTGGATCAGACTCCACTAAAAAAAAAATGAGTTCTGTGTTTGAGAGGTTGTAAAGGTAATAGAGAGTTATCTGGGCTGTCAGTATAAATTTAATAGTGTAGGACATCGTGATTTTAATGCATTTAATATTAACTATAGTGATTAAAATTATTCTGGAAGTATAACCAGGTTGATGTGGTGCTGAAGGTATGTTATGCTGATCTGTGGAATCTTTGTAGTCAAAACCTTTTACTGTTCACATCAGGCATCTGCCTACAATGTCCATTATCAAATTACACTTAGTGGTGAGTAGTATGTACATCTTTGTTATAAATCAGTCTTGGACTTTAAAAACTAATCTTAATAAGCAGATGTTTATGCTGAGAATGGATAGGGGAGAAGGAACATTAGCAATGTTCTGGCTTAAAAATATTTCTGCAGAGCTTTTACATACTCCTTTTGCTTTTTTGGATCAAGTTTTCTATTCTTTTGTCATAACCTTGATAGTTTGTTCTTTGCCCTTTCACCTCTTGGTAGTTTTGCTTTCTCTTCCTCTGGTTCAGTTTTCACTCTCTTCCTTTGAATTGCAATAAGCAGACTTCTGGCAAATAGGAAACTGGTGTTCTGGTCTCTGCACACAGGCTGCCTTTATTCTTTTCCTCCAGCAGTTGCTGTCCTGGAGAAGATCTTAACCTCACTTTTTTTTGTTGATATTTAATTTCATTTCTTGAAGGGATGTTGTCTTACTAGATACTGGGGTAGACGGGCTGTGCAATGGTCCCAGTCTGAAATGAGACAACAAGATTTGTAGGAAATTTGATAAATTTGAAGAGTTAAAAAAGAAAAATCCAGTTAAAATATGTAGCTGTTGTAGTCACTGAAATCTAGTGGCTAAATAAATGCAAGCTGCTGGCCTGTTCTCTAACTGAGGTAGTTTTAGCCTATTTTATTTGTTCTGTTATGTGTAATATTAAGTAATAGAACTGAGAGTACACAGGCACAGTTTGTTTTAATGAGCATGAGTTTCTTTAGTGTAGCTGTCCTGAAAGAGAATGCTGGAAGTACTAAGAAATTATTCAATCATTTGTGTATTTCCATAATGTGTTTCAGAGAAGAAGTGATGGCAGATCAGTGTAAGAAAATTTTCCAGATGAGGCATACTGAGCTCCATTTTACTTGATGTACAATACACCAAATTATCCATTATTGCTTTTTCTTTTTTTTGTTAGAAAATGATGCTACATTGACCTTTTTCAAGTACGAAGTATTTTCCTTATTACATGCTCAACAACTGATGCAGTTATCTTAGAATTGCGTTATGGCATGGGCTTGTTCTGGTCTTGGTAAATAGTGCAGTAATGCATCATTTAAAGTTATTTTTTTTTAAACTCAATTACATTTGAAAAGACAAGTGAATTCTGGAGATCAGTGTCCAGAGGCTTCCTCTTATGGAGTAAATGAAGTTGTTTTTCTTTCTGGTGTTAATAGAATTAAGGTAACTAACAGCTCTTATAGCAGTATCTGTATGTTGATACAATGAATAAAAATATATGGAAAGTTTGAGGTCTTGATTTAAATTTTTAGTTTGACCTTGAAAAATATTCCCAGATGGAGAGAGTTAAATGAGCCCAGCTCTGAAAGAGGAACATATGAATCATGCTTGCCAGGCTCTTCCTTGAGAGGCACAGGCTTTACATAGTGAAATATTTCAAAAAGCAGTCTTCAAACCCAGAGTAACAGTGCATTGAGATGACACTGGTGAAATACTAGAAACTTCATTAGACTTCTAAATAGAGAATGTGTATGCCATGAAGTGGATCAGGTATAAAGTATTAGATGTTAGAATATCAACTGCAAGATACATGTGAGCTTTCATAAATGGCTGATGTGAGACAGAAAAATTAGGCATCCATCACTTACTCCTGGTGCATACTTACTATGTTGGTTTTATTAAACTGTTCTGTATGTTGTTCTCTTAAATTTTCATGGTCTAATTTGTCACTCCCTAACAGTACCACATGTGTATTTGTCCTGTTGGAACACAGAATGAGAAGTAAGATTTGCCTGAAACCTGCTCTTGCCCTGCTCAACTAATGACAGAGAGGCACATTAAACGTGTGAGAGCTTACCTGCCTGAGAATGAGGCTCTTGGATTGGGAAGTGTGAATTCAGGTCTATTCCAGTTGCCTTAAATGTTCTTTGTTGGGTCACACTCCTTACAATTTCAAAGTCATTGCTAAATTGCATTTAGGCCTCTAACCTTTGCTGCTCCCTCACTGGTTATGTTGAGATGCTGTTCTGATATATCACTGCTATAGGAGATCACTGTGGGGTACAAGATCTTTTACTTTGATTTGTGTGATCTGGCTGGAGTTTTGTGCATAACTTCCTTTGAAATCAGGTTGTGATTTTGTGTGTGCAGCAAATCCTTTTCTCTGTATCAAGTGGTTTTACTCTTAGAATGGTCCTTTGTGAGATTGTATATTTCCTGGCATTCTGTCTTTGCTTTCTGTCACTTGGAGCTAAGATTTTAAATCTGAAGGTGTTTCACAGTGTAAAAGACCTTTGTAAGTTATTCAGATTTCTTGGGATCCTCAAACTGATCTAGGAAAACAGTTTTGTTTACATCCGTTTCTGTCAATTTGTCTCAGTTGTCATTTAAAATTGCAGTTCTGTATTGCCAGGAAATATTCACAGGAGGTTTTTTAGAGTGATGGTACATGGATGTGGTGTCTCTGACTGGAGTGCTTTATCTTTGCAATCATTCTCTCCTATTAACGATTCCCCCCTGCATTCAGTACAAGCTGGGGTAAAGTCTGAGAATCCAGCACAGTCTGAAAGGTACAGCTATGGGAACAGGTTCAGGGGCTGGATTTACAGCTGCCTCAGCATCACACAGGAGTAGCCTCTCTGTGGGCTATTAACTATGTAAATATCAGGCAGTGCATGCTATTACTGTCCCATTCATCCCAGTGTATTGGTACTTGGTGAAAGTGACCCTGGAGTATTTGCTTCTATGTATAAACAGAATACCTAAAGAGAATACTCTTGCATGAAATATTAGCAATGATACTTAGGCTTATACTTATTTTCTTACGTAGCTTAATATTACATCACAGAAAGTAGCTATTGAAAAATAGAAATTTATTATTCCTATCTGATTTTTTTTCCCCCTCAGCATATATTTACTAGTTTTGCCTGGCTTGCAGTAGTTGAGTGTGCCACATGTTTTCATGCTTTTTTCAATACATATCATATAAATAAATAAGCAAGAGTTGCTACTTCAAGAAGTGCAAACCAGATTATTTGTTTATCTGATGTAACTTCAGTTGTGAAAAGGTGCCTGTGACTTAGGTGAAGGTAGCTGTGATCTTTCTCAGCCAAGTTAGATGTCTTCAGTCACTGCATTTGCATCCAACTGCAAAATCCAGTTGGGGCTGTTAGTTCTGGTGTCATGCTTAATTTTGATGTAGCACTAGTAAGATGTGTGGAACACGTGGGATAGACCTTATGTCTTTTATTTGAAAGTATTTAATTTTTTTATTATTAAGATACATGCTAATTCTGGAAGTAGTTTTGGTGTGGATATGTTCTCTGTGAGAAACAAAGTGGACAGGGCTGATGGTGTCTTTCTGTAAGCAGTTGCCTTGAATTATGGCACACTCAGTGTGTAACACAATTTATTTCATAATTGCTGTTCTGTTCATGAACAAAGCAGTGGATGTTGCTAAATGTATAGGCAAATTAGTAGCTGTAAAACAAAACTCCTGGGGTCAGTTTTAGCACAAGAGTAAGCAAGTTCAGCTTATTTTCTAAGTTTCTGTTAAGATATTTTCTTATAAAAACCCACAAGTAATAGATTTAAGTTTTATAAGAAAATAAGTCCATTTTTAACCTTTAAATGGTGTTAGAGATCCTTAGCCACATATTATGTTTGCAGTTTCCGTTTTGTCTTTTAATGATTGAATAACATTTTTAGTTATATAAATGTAATATACCTTTAAGTTGTGTAGTGAATGCTGAATTTGTTGCTCCAGTAGTCTATGAATGCAGTTATAACTGTTATATATATTCTTAACAAACTGTATTCTTAAAAACAAAATTGTAGAAACTAATTTTATCTGTAAAAGTCTCCAAGTATGTGTGTTATCTCCACAATCCACACATGCTCTGACATGCTCTTATCTCTGGTTCTCTCTCCTGTGTAGCTGTTCCATGGATCTCTGGCAGCAGATGGCTGGACTATAATGCACTGTTAAACAAATAAAACCATTAGGCATGTAATTCTGCCCGGAGAATGACTGTATGTTTAAAATGGTTTAAAAAAATTAAATAGCAAATGAAGTTCACTTTTGAATTCATTTAATGACATTGGAATAAAATCCAAAGCCCTTTTCAGAATACATAAAACATTCCCTCTTATGTTGTTTGTCTCAATTGAAGTCAGTCGTCTTTTATTGCATTCTTGCATCTGGTATAAAATAATCAGTCCTAAATAAGTTTCCTAATAGATGTTTTCTACAAGTAATCATTCATTTTACATTTACCTTTGTAGTAAGATTTTCCTTTTGTAATACTCCAGCACAAAATTATCTATTGCATTTTATGCTCTTTTTTTCCTCATTTTCAAATTTGATACAAATGTCTCTAAAATTTTGATTCAACACTAGTGTCATGGCTCTGTAATTAAACTGTTTTTCTATAATTGTCAGCAGCTGAGAGATGCCATTTTGTCTTTTTGTTTTTAGATATGCCAATATTTGGTCTTTGCCCGGCTCATGATGATTTCTATTTGGTGATGTGTAACCACTGTAATCAGGTCGTAAAACCACAGGCATTTCAATCACATTATGGTAAGTGCTTAACTATTTTTAATAATTAAGGGTGAGGTTAAATCAGGATTAAGCCTGGCAATTTTTTTTTAAATTGATGGTAAATAGATCATTAAATTATAAAAAAGTCAAAGAACATAACCTGTATTTAATCATTTGATATACATTGTAATGCAGTTACATAAAGGTCTTGTTCTTTTTAGTTTTTTAATGCTTTCTTGAAATGCTGCATAGCTACAGTTCAGTTTCAAAATGACATATATAGTGTATTTCACAGCCAATATGTGTAGTGTGTTTATATCTCTGCGTGTCATTTCTCTTTGTGTATTTATACAGATCATTTTTACATGGGTTCTGGTACAGTGTGAACTGTGAACTTGAACTGAAAGCTAAACTTACAGTGAAATTTGTGAAATGTAGTAGGCTTCCAATAGCCAGTAAGCTTATTTATTTATTTTCAGAAATATCAGTTTTTATTTGTTTTACTGGTCCAGTGATTTTGTATATAAACTATGTAAGGAAGCTGTTGTTGTGTTGGTTGGCCAGTGTTTAGAGAGGACTAGAAAAAATGTGAAGTGCTATGCCAGTTCAAGTGCTTGGTTACTTCCTCCAGGCCTGACTGGGGGTGGTTGGCAGTTCTGCTTTTCTATGCTCCTCTTAAGACTAGAAATTAACCTCAAATAATTTAATGCCAATATTTGGATAGGAGGTTTTTTGGAATTCAGCTTTTTGTTTCTTAAGAAATTAATGAGATGTTTTCTGACCAACTCCTAAAAAATGTGATGGACAAAGCATCTTCTGAACTAGTCCTTCCTCCCCATGTGCACATGTATTTGTACACTGTCTCTCTTCTCTAGGCCAGTGCACCTACTGGTTGGCTTGGTGTTTATAAGGATACGAGCTGGGTATGGGCAGGGAACCTCTTGTAGTGTTGAGAAAAAGGGATAGCCTTCTGTGCATCTTAAATAATCCAGGCTTTGGCAAGAAAAGATGTACTCACTTCTGCTTCCTCAAAGGAGAAGGGCCTTTCTGGGCTGTGCAGAAGGTGAACTTCTTATCCTTTCTCCTTCTCACTTGGCTTTGTGTTGTATTGCCTGATGGATTATAGCCCTACCCTTGCTGCTGGATCCTGCAGTTGTGCCACACAGTGTGACTCAGAGAAGAACCTGAATAGGTTTTGTGTCATAATTCTTAATAGTTTGCTTGTTATTCTGTGGATGCTGTATTAATCACATTTTTTAAACACACAGTTTTGTGGATATAAGTCTCCAGAGCTGTTGGGAACCAGAAGAAGAAAAGGCCATCTTGCTTTTCTTGCTCTGGTTGCTGTAAGGCTTTTTACTAGCCAAGAGCAAGTCTACCCCTTGCTAGTGAAATTCCTCACGTGTCACTGAATATCAACATAAGACGTCCAATAACTCGTTCTAAAATATCATATTAAACTGATTCTGACAGCTAAAAATAAATTTATGGGGGTGGACTGGAGGATACCGAGTTCTGAGTGATGGCATATTGAATATTCCATCTTGAGGTCAGTAATATTGTAGTGATTGAGAGCTATGGATAGCTGCAGACACTTAAGTCTGTCTTTATGAAATGAGCAGGTCATCTCCAAACTCTGTGTGACAAACAGGTGTCTGGTAGGAAGCAGCACCGTGTTTGTCCTTGTGAACAGGTGGCAGAAGCAGTTCAGGAACTGAATAGGTGCAGCACTGTGTCTTGAGCATGGACATGAAAGCATGGCATGTATAATGCTGCTTGTACTGCTGTTAGACTTGTTACATTAAATTAATTCCAACTCCTCTGTAAGCACTGTTTGCAATTTAAAAGGTGCAGAGTGAACAGGGAACTGCAAAGTGAAGGTATGGAAAGTAATTTTAAAAGTCATAATAAATACTAACGTAATGTTTCCATTCTGTATCACTTTGTGGAAGTGTGATCTCTAAATGTGAAAATTCCTCTCTGATACAAGCCTTACATCAGTGGCAGATTGATGCTTTAAGAGAAGTGCAGAAGGAGTGGATAGGAATGATGAGGTTATTCTTAGTGTTTCTCAAGCTTGTTCTGAACAATGAGGAGTCTCAGTGCGGGCTGTAGCGTGCAGAGGAAACAGGCGGGGTCATTCTGATGAGAAAAACAGGCTTGGGTGGGGTGAACATCATTAAAGTACCTTAGTTTGCCAATCTAATAGTCTCAGAAAGGTAAGGAGGCTGACTTGCTGATTTTGTGTAGCACTAGTTCTCAAAGCCTTATATCAGCCTTCCCATTTTTTAAATCCTTACATAGTTGTCCCTTAATTTAAAAAATTATATATGAAAGCTTATAAATATGGCAAGTAATTGATTACCAGACAATGATCTATTGTTTTTAAATACTGTATAGCTCAGGAGAAGGAAATTGCCGAAGTCCTCAAAACACATGGTTATTTTAAAATAAAAACTGTGTTATCATGATAGCAAGAAAGTAAAGCACTGTTTGGATTCACCACAGTCAGTTTACCCTGAATTAAGTTTTTTATTGATGGTATGATTTCAGGGATTTAAAAATTCTGAAAATTTGCAGTCCATCAATGTATGTTATGTTCTTAGGGTATTTTATTTTTAATTGTTGCCAGACAAGTATTAATCTCTTAAAATATTCCAGAGCTCCTGGTGGTATGTGTTGCTGTGCTTGGTGTTTTTTAAAATTTGTCATGTGGAATTTTGTTTTCTGAAGTAGTGGAATATGCTCTGTTAAAATGTCACTTTTTTCATAGGAAAGCTAAACAAACTACTAGTTAAACCTAATGAGCTAATTAATTTATTCCAAAGCATATTTGTGATAAACTACTTAACTAGGTAGGATGAAAGTGCTTTGCAGGATATATGCTGGTTTTTTTTCTCTGGACCATAAGTAGTCAGAAATAATTTAAATGTAACCTTATTAATTAGAATGTCACCTTTTTAGTAAAATACTTTATTAATACAAATGACAGATTTGTGTATGTAACTGATTTTCTATTTCATGCGTTTGACTAGAAAAGTTACTAATTTAAAATTCTACTTTTTTAGGCAATCCAAGCATGTGTTTGGGCTATGAATTTCCATTTTAATTTATTCAGTGGTGTTGGTATACGTACTATGCTCGATTTGTAAAGTTGGTATGCGTAACACCACGTGCAGGTTTGTTTTTAAGAGCAATCTAATCTAATGAGATATCTGAAGTCAGCCTGTGGTATAGCAGCTGGCTGGCAGTGCAGTCCAATGGCTTTAGCCCCTTGGCTTAGGGTGGCAGTGCTGCTGGGGACATGGTGGGGCAGGAGCACACCAGCCAGCCAAGGGAAAGTTGTTTCAAGACAAATCCTCCGTTCTGTCAGATCACAGCTGTTTCCATTGGGGGGGCCAGGCAAGTGACTGCAGCCCTGTATTGCTCCTGTTGCTGCTGTTGCTTTGTGAATGGCTGCACTTTAATGGTATCAGCATCTTCCTTGGGTGAGTGAGGATCACTTCAGAGGTGAAAGATGGAAAAAGATATAATGTTCAGACATTGAGTCTTGTGGGTGAAGCACCTGAGATCACTTATCATGATGACCTATTCCCAGAAAGTGTTTTTCTCAGAAGTATTTCTCTACACTCTGGGTGATCATGTGCCAGCTGTCACGTTCCTCAGGACAGCAGGATGTGCCTGTCTCCCTTTGATTTCCATTCTCTCCTCCCCAGAGACATGTTAGATACAGTTCTTGTGCTGCACCCAAAGGTTGCTCTTTGAGGAAGGCATCGTGACAGTTATTTCAGGTTGTTCATGAAAGCCCTGAAGTGCTGTGGTTTTCAGGCTGTGTGACCTTTTGTTGGCATTTCAGCTGTTCCACAGGTTTATCTCATCTCACTGTGGTTATCAACCTCCTGGCTAATAAGAGCTGCTGCTCTGCCCTGGCTGGGCTCGTCTGTGGCTCAGAGAGAACTCAGCAGCGTGAAAGTAGCATCAGCATAGAGATGTGTGGGGTTTCTTCCTTCTAACTTTCCTTTTTTTTTTTTTTTGGAGAGAGGTTTTTTTTTCCCTCTGTGCCTTAGTTTCCATGAATACAAAATAGGGTTAAACTCTTAGCAATAATAATGAAGGCTACCTGTAAAACTTACACTGAGAGTGCCTGTGACTCACGTAGTGATTGTGAAAACCATGAGTACAGTACGTGTTGGAAAGAGATGATGATAGTGTGTTGGGCTGTTGAGTCATTAAAAAGCTATGTCAAGTGTTTTAATTTACTTCCATGGGTTTGGCACGGTGGCAAAGGTGAGCAACCACTGTGAGCTTTGCCTGCTGCTGCTATCCTGAGAGCTGGTGGGGAATTGCTTAAACATTTTGCTTTCCAATCAGTGCAGGTTTAAACCTGAAGTATAGGAATCAGAAGCAGGGTTATTATATAGATATGCCCATCATCTATTGTGGTTTCTAGGAGGTTGTGAAATTGGAATAGAGCATCACACAACCTTATACTCCTAGAGGGCACATCCTGGCAGTAGGGAAAGGGATGTTTGCTGGTTACTTGGGTATATCCTCTGAGCCTGTTCGAGGTCTTTTGTGATTCTCCATCTAACTGTATAACTGAGGTCCTTCCTCCCTCTGCCAGAGCCCACATCCACCTTTTATTTGCAGGTCTCCACTTCCAGAGTCCTAAAGGTGTTTTTTTGTGTTGGTGTTAAGTGCCTGGATTCAGAGAGAACACAAACACGTGATCCTTATGATTCTAATTGAGAAAAATGATCTCTTAACTATCTCTGCTGTATTTTGGATGTGTATCATACATAACAAGTATTAACAGTCCCTGCAGTGTTACATGTTTGGGTTATTCTCACACTATGAATGGAATATAAATTTGTCCTACTGTATTTTTGTTAAATTTGGCAGTGGCTAATTGTTCTGAAAAATCTGTCAGTATTCAATGTTTTTAAGTTTATGTGTTGCTTGTTTAGAGTAGAATAAGAGAGTGTGTTTAGCATGGATTCATGGATTACAAAGTCAAAGATAAAGTGTCTGTACAAGGCAGCATTTGAAGCTGATAAGAAAAGAAAAGAATGTACTGAATCTTGTTCCAAAGCCATTGGACCTGAGGACTGGGTTGTTTGTTGCTTGGTTTTTGGGTTGGGTGGGGGTTTTTTTTGTGTGTATGTGTTTGTTTTTTTTTTCTCGTGGGAGACTGCTTGAGCTCATCCTCATTTTGGAGGGATAAGCCTTCATTATGGCCTGCATACTTTTGGCAGCAAGCAATTTGTTTCAGTAATTAATGTCCACTGTTCACTTAAGTCTTTTTAAAGCAGTGCGAAAAGGTTTTTTGTAAATCATAAGAATTTTCTTGGGTATCAGTGATCTTCTGTAGACGTCTAATAACAAAAATAAAACCTGAATATTCTGTGGTGTGGCACAGATGTGCTGGAGCAATCTGCCAAGCATATTGCCAAACATGCACAGGTGGCATTTGGCATATTATGACTCCAGTTAATGTATATGTTATAACAAATTATCATTGGCAGCTTCTGTTCAGGAGCTTCTGTTTAAATGCACAGTCCTCTCACAGTAGTTCACACAATCCAAGTTCCAGCAGCTGGATCTTAATCTGTGGGTCCAGCAACAACTAGTTTAACTTCTTGGTAGAGATTTGTGAAATTCTGTAGCTTTTGCAAGAATCATGTTGGCATATAGCAGGGAATGTGCTCAGAGGTCAGCACAGGATCCATTTCAGAAGGAAAAGTTTCAGCTGACTATTTAGTCATTTTTAAATAATACATCATTAAATAAGAAATTATTATAATGTGGGAATAAACTCTGTAAACGTATTTTGAGCTTTGAAATGTGCACCCCCAAGCCATTAGCTGAATACCAAATGTGCCATGCAGATTTTACAGAGCGGTGGAGTTCAGTGCTGTGGTTACTTGTATCATCACAAACTGTTCACACGCAGAAGATTATTTTTGTACACAGAATGGCTGTGGTCTTTGTTTATTACATGAAGGCACAGGGAGTCTGTTTGAGAAGCTGATGGCAGTTTTCTAGTAAAGCTTCCTCCTCTTTTGTGGGTACATGACTTTGTCAAGCTCTGGTTCAAGACATAAAGCAGTTTTTAAGTATCAGATAAGAAAAAAGGTGATGTTCAGCTTGAAATTTAAGATATACTGATTTTTCAGTTTACTGCTTATCATGTAACTTATTCTCTCTACAGTACTGTGTGTGCTACAACACTACAAACTTCAAGTGCTTGATGTGCTTTAGGCTTTTCTAACCTTTGGTTAATGTGAAATGAATTTTATGCTGTTCTGCCACAGCAGAAGACCTAGATGCAAAAATCCCTTTGGTTTAATATTGGCTGAAGAGAGAGTATTTTTTTTTCTTCTATTCTTACTGAAATGTTAAAATATTTTAACAAGTCTAACATACAAAATTATGCAATGGTTCTATGAGAACCCTGTTTCTTTATAGTGATCTCCTTGCTGGGTGTTTGCTTGGACACTGGGACTGACTGCTTGCTTTTCAAAATAAATGTTGATGGTGAAGAACAAGTGGAAAGAAAGAAAGAAAACAAATATTTATCTTTGTGGGAAAAGAAGAAGCAGTGCCTTGTTCACTTGTATCACAGAAATAGTTGTTCAGCAAGAGGGAGAAAGCGTGTTGATCAACAGATTGGAATAAGATCTAAAGAGAACAAATAATTCCAATAAAATTGTTATTGAGTGTATTTGACTATAGCTTCGCTTTGACAGAAGCCAGGTGGGATAGTTGCATCAAGTCTACAATTAAAAATGACTGACAATGAGAGTACTTAACCGATCTAGAAGTCAAGGTTGAGTTTCATCACTCAGAACTCATTTTGTGAGAGGAAACAGCGCATGGAGCAGGACACAGCTCTCCCAGCCTTCACTCCTGATTTTCTGCAGGGTCAGGGAAGGCTGTTCTGCGTCAGCTTACGTGATCCACATTCTTGGAAGGTTTCCTTCACAGCTAAAAGGGTTCTTTCTACTGCCTAAGCCACTCCTCCGGGCTGGAGCACAGCCAGGGGAGGTGGCACACACTGAGGGCAGGCCATGGGCACACAGAGTCTGGCACACTGCCCTGAGCTGAGTGCAGGAGAATGAAGCTGCAACCTGTTCAAGATCTGAGGAGCTGGAGGAAGCCTGAGTTGAAGTAGAAAAGAGACGAATTTCTGCTGTTCTGGAGAGATGGGAATGTGTCAGAGCCATGGAGATACGAACTTGGTGTTGGAGGGTGGGGTTAGTAGTAGTTTAATTTCAAAAGCAAACCACATACAGATGAATTATTTATAAGGACTTTCCTATTTGTTTTTTGGGGAGAAGTGTGTTTTCTCATGAACTGTGTAGATTGTTCCAAGAACTGCAAACCTCAGATGAATACCACAGTGCTTTGTGATTCCAGGGAGGAGTATTCTGGGAAGCTTGTAAAATTGTTTTGAGTATTGAACTGTCATGAAGAAAATAATTTTGGTTGGTTTTTTGCCTTTTTTTTCCCCCCCATGGAAGTACATAGTTTCCAGTTGCACAGACTGTACCCTCTTATGCCAGCATCTGCCTCTTGAACAATTGCTATGTTTGAGATGGTCTCTTTTTCTCTGCAAGCACAACTTCATAGGTCAGATAGGAAATCCCATCAGTTACCATCATTTCCATTACTTTTTGCAAAGATACCAGTGCACCCAGTACAGCTGGCTGTGCAGTACCTGGCTGGGGTAGTGGTGTCCAGCTTTGTCAGGAGGGGGATGGCAGCTTGGGCAGGGCTGCCTCAGCACAGTTGGAATTAAGTGGTTTGCAGTCTGTGTGTATGTGTCCGAGGAGGGGAAAGAGAGGGCACCAGGGAATAGCTAAAAAGGGAAACGTAAAACAAAGAACTTGAGTAAAATACATGTAAAAAGAAATAGATGAAGACAATAAGGAGGAAGCTAAATAAGGAAGGTAGGACAAAAGTACCTTGGAGGAGGAAGAATGAAGTAGGTACAATGCTCGTTTTCTTACTCTGTAAAGAGGGGTAAAAGTGGTAGAAAGGAAGAGAGGCTAAACAGGGCAAAACAAACAAAAGCTTTTTCCACAAGTCTTTCCTCTCTCAGTGTTTTGGCAGCAATACTATTAATGTGGTTTGTGTAATGCTGTGGTTGGATTTTGCACATTTTGGTGGAGGGTGAGGGCAACAAGGGTGTGTCCTACTTGAGACACATCTCCTGGCTTTATCAGGCACTGAGCATCAAGGGAAAAGATGGATATATGCATGTGTATGCACTTACTAATAGTTCATCTTCCGGTTTCATATGCATTGCTTTTACTGTTTCTGTTTGGATTTCTTAGTGTTATTTCACAATTCTCATTTTCTATACTGTGAATATTGTTTTTTAGACAGTAGGATGTATGTGTAGCCTTCAGCAGCTTTTGCTATTAGAAGAATGCCCCCAGAGAAGACAAGGTGTAGTGTACTAGGTGGAAGAACGTTATCTATACTGGACCAACATAAAAACAATGTTTTGTAGGAATTTCATCTGCCACCTCAGGAAAAGTTGGCAGCATTTTAAAATCTATGTTCTCACCTACAGCAATAGTGCACAGAATGGTAACCAGGCATTAGGCACGAGTCAAACTTTTGAAAAAATTTGGGACAATATTTTTCTTGACAAATTAAAAGAAATCTGTAACATTTTGGTTTAAGCACAGCTAAAAAGTAGCTGCTAGTTAGTTAGGCATTATGTCAAGTAGTTCTCACCTGTTATTTATTTGGTTTTGATCACCAGTTTGCTGGCTTTTTAAAAAGAAACATGATACTGCCTTGAGGTTTTTTTTCTTCTGAGCAATATGATACACTTAAAATCTAACATATGATACACTTTAAGTCTAGAAACTGTGTTTTTAAGATATAACCAGAAGAGGGAGTGTATAACACTTTCTATACAATGAAACCTGTAAGTTTATTGATGAATAGCAATCAATAACCACATGACTTGTTTTTAAGTTAAAAAATAACCGTAGAGTCAATTTCACTTTCAAAATAATACAATTAATGCCACCTTTTTAAGCTTCTTATTAGGCTTAATTTGAACACTAAATAATTATATCCAAGTAATGTAAATGACCTGGAAGGCAGTTTAGATTTCTAAGTGGTGTGTTTTGTCCGCCTGTAACAAAGATTCAAACAGCTTTTCAGTAGCAGTCTTTGATTAGCTCTTGCATTATCCAACTCTTGTGAGAGCTCCGTAACAGTATGGAACAATTACAAATATATTTTAAAAATGTAGAAAATAAACAGAAATAGGTAAATATTATATGTAATTTTATGTGAGTTTGTGATAATATTATTGTCTAATAGGCCATCATTAGCTGTCTCAGGCAGTAACAGCCAAATTATTTCCAGTCCCTATTATCTCCTATTGATGAAACAAATACATAATGTAGTGTTTGTATAGAAAATAATTCTTTTTACTCCGTAGTTTGTGTAGATGTTCCTGCAGTTGTTGTGCAGCTGGGAAGCAGGTTAATCTTTTCAACAATACAAAAAAAAAAAGTAGGAAAAAAGCCATAGTGTGTCTAATATGTAAACTCCTGATAAATTTTGCCTATTCTGATGTCTTATGCAAGTTCTGCCGTGTCAGAGAGTGCTGCTGGCCACAAAGACAGCAATGATGTTTTGTTTCACCAAGTTGTATTAGAGAAAGAAGGACCACTGTTAAGAGATTCTTGTCCTATTTTCTGTTCTCTCTTCCCCAGATAACGAGTTGCCCAGGTTGGTATGACACTGTCCCTCTGCACTGCTTTGTAAAGGATGCAATTAGACCAGGCTCCTGCAGGATTGAAGCAGTTCCTACATAACTGAGTTTTAACTTGTTGTTTGGCAAGACTGTCAGAAAACCTTTTAATTCACAATTCTATACAAAGTGGCTTTCTGAAAGGAAGCCTTCTCTTTTAGCCAGATCACCTTATTATGTTTTTACCCCACAGGATTTTCTCCCTCTGCCAGGCCACGAGTGGTTTTGTGCTGTGTCCTCACTGTGTGACCCTGCTGGTTGCAAAGAACCTGTTTGTCATGTCTGGCTCTTGGAAAAGCCCTGGTTTCTGTGGATCATAGTGGTGATTTCTGTGCATTAGGTAGAAGGTGTGCCCCATTCAGGGCACCCTTCCACCTTTGAGCCTAAAACTTTCCAATGTTTGTGGATTATCTGTAGAGCTGGGTTGGAGTTGTCAGTTTTATGTGATGTACACAGAGAGTTTTAAGAGCTGTTCATCACTGTGTGATGGTACATATGGTATTCACATGGAATTCATGGCTCTTCTTGCTAAGAGGAAAATTGGCTGTGTTTCTTTTGTTACTATGTGGCTGAAGTTGTCACCTGAGTTCTTAAGCATTTTGATTTTCTGCTGTATTAGGGTGGGCTTCGTGAAGTAATTGTTTTTACTTCTTTCAATTTTCTAGATTATAATGAGAACCCTTGTAGTACTCTGTAAAAGCTCTGGCTCTACTCATTGGCATGGGACTAGCTAGCACTCGTTTCCTTCAGTTTCATTTTGGCTTGCAGCCTCTGACAAGCCACATGTAACCATGTATATGCCTGGAAAGATGCCACACTGGCCCTCTTCTGGCCTCTCAGGTCAGAGGAAAGGTTTTTAAACTGCCACAATTCAATCCCCTCTCCATCACAGTGACATGTACTATTTGACCAAAGGTCATCATGTGGGTCAAGAAGCAATCCACCAGCTAGCTTCTAAAAATACCTGGGACTGCTTTAATAGCCATAGAAATTATATAAGCTTATATATGTGTGTGGTATTGCAAGGCTTGATGCTCACATCTTGCTTGCCACAGACTGAGAATGACACCTGGTGATGCCTAGGAACTGGTCAATGCCAAGTTTTTCTCTCTGTAGGATTGGTCTCTATTCAGATTAAAGATGGGCACTGACCTTTAGGGCCATACTCATCCCCTTTTTCTGTAATTTGCAAGAACATATCCGGGGAGGCTGGAGTTGGCAGACAGTTATGATGTGCTGAAAGCCCTGCAGAGCTCCTGGGCTGTTTGCTATTTCCTCTGCCCTGTCCCAGTTGTCCAGATGGCAGAGATTCACAATAGCTGTGGCTGTACACTTGAAGTCTAATGGACTCAATGTCCTTTCCTGATTTTAGTCCCTGGAAATGACATAATTCTGTACAGAAACCTTCATTCTATGTGTACACACGTGCTACATGAGTAGCAGTTATATTTTGTATTTCTGGTGTAAACGAGCATGTTGTGTAAGCAGAGTTGATACTAAGGCATAAAATGCTGTCAGTTGATTGTGCACCAACAAGCCTGTCAAGTTGTTCCTCTGTACCCAGTCATCTATTTTATTTTGGACTCGCTCCAGTTTTCTGAAACCTGAGGAACTTCTGAGCTTGCTCACGTGGAAAAGAAAACATCAAAACCAGTAATCTTGCCCAATATATTTGTTTTGTTCTGCAGCATGTAGAACACTCTGCAAAGTGGCAGCTGCTAGAGGAAAAAAATCCATGTATTTCAAAATCCATTGCCTTGTGGTTCTGGAGGTTCTGGGAATTTAATTCATGCTGGTACTTTAGAGCAGTCGTTTCCAAATACAAGGCAGTGGCACAACATTTTTTATGATTTTGCTGCTCCTTTACTAAGGCTGGCTTTGTGATGTCATGTAGCAAATGAGGGGCTTCTTTCTACGCACCTCACACAGCAGCAAAGTTGATTTTCTAAGTACCCACACTGGAGTCCTCAATTGATCAACTTTAAGATATTTGATGTTGGCTCAAGGCCCATTATTCTCTTCCTTCCAGGAAGAATAATAATAGTAGCCAATAACCAAACAATCTCTTAAAAGCAAAATATTTACAACAAAGTCATCTCAGACAGTACTAAATGTAAACATAAGCAGGCTGCAGTGTAAGCAAGCTCAGCTTATGCACTGTTGATATCAATCAGATGGAATTCCATGGAAGTTGGATTTTTTCTATGTACCCCTCAAAGCTTCTAAGAACTGGCAAAAACTGATCATTACTGCAGCTCACAACCCAGTTCGTTTTTGTGCCCAGTTCTTATACCCTGCAGCCCTCTCCCTGGGATCAAGTCACAGTTTAATTCTTGCTAGTCCTCGCTCAGTTCACTGCCAGCTTTGGCACAAGCAGGCGTTTGGTTTGTGACGCTGTCAGGCCTTAGAGCGGATGGTTCTGCTCTTTGTCGTGGACAGAGCAGATGGTGCAGAGGCTCAGACTGAGTGGTCAGGATTGGGGGAGAGGGCAGGAATGCTTTTTGCCTGTGGCAGTATTAGCTTGCACCAGCCAGTTTGAAGTGGTTGTGAAATTGGTGCCTGAGTTTGCTGGATTTTGAGAAAGGATAAGTGAGTCTTAATATGCGGTGAAGACAGTCAAGCCTGGTTGTCTGTGGCTTTATCCTGTATGTTTTGCCATCACTCTCCCATTGCAGCACCTCCTGCTCTGTGCACAGACATAGCTTCAGGTTTCATGTCGTGTTTTGCTTCTTTTTTTTTTTGCTGGCCAATTGAATAAGACACATGCACAGCTGGGCTGGAATGTGCTCATGGTGTCCAGCCAGCAAAAATCTTCCTGCCTTCCTTCTATAAGAGCACCAAGAATTCCTACCTTTGCTGTCTGAATGCTGCTTTTATTGTTAATGATAAACACCAGTATCTTCAGGACATCTCCCAGCAGGGGGTGGGAGGGCACCATCTCAAATCCAGCTCTTCAGTTTTACTAAAATTAGCCTAATTTTGAAATACAGAACACTATAATGTAGACAAGTGGAAGGAGATGTGATAGAGCTGCATTTATCTCACTTTATAAAACCGGACAAGAAATGTAATGCAAGTAAAAGATTGGCTGGAGAATTTTTATTCTTAAAATCAATTTTTCTGGCAATGCAGAGTGTGCAGGAGAAGAATACTTTAACTTCTGGATTCTCTTCACTCTCCCAGTTTTATTCTTGTGTGTTTTCAGTTTCTTGACATTCTGCAGTACTCATTCATACCAGGGAGCTACTGTATGTGTGTGTGTGTAGTGATAGCATCACAAATTATATAAATACCTTTTTGTGTTACATGTGTTCAGTGAGAAAATAAAAAAGAGGGGGTTGATGCTGTTCTTTAGCTGGAGTGGTAGGAAGCAAACTTTCTTCCATTGCAATGCTTTTGGCACAGTTCAAGTTGTCCTTCTTGGGTGATTGTGTAACACCAAAGACCTGGAAATTAGGTTCTCTGCAGTGATTCATATCAAAGTGCTTCTCTCCCTCCTTCACTGTCCTGATGTCAGAGCAGGAGTCTCCTCTGCAGCCTCATTCCCTGGGAGCGAGCAGCGTGTGCAGGTGGGTGTTCTTTGTGTATGGATCTGCACAGTGCATTATCACAGCTTGCAGGGCTCATTTTAGGCTTCTGAACTCAGGTATTAACTGATGGTATGAGTGTTTATATTGAATCTAATGTTGTTGATGTTTTGGGTTTTTTTTTTTCAATGGCTTCAAGTACTGTTGATAGAAAATAAAACCTCTTGCAATATTTAGTACCAGGAAAAGAACTTACTAATTTCATTGCCTTACATAATGAGTTGCTTTTACTACATTGAGTAAAATTACTTCTGCATTTGTCACAGTACACTGGCAGCACGTGATTTCACTGTGCCACATGCACAATCCATTTCAAGGTGAAACCTTGAAATGCACAATGTTTACTCAGAAGCCTTTAGACACTGCAAAACAGGTAAAAATGCATGGATCAAGGCAGTTGGCATATATGCTCCTGCTGTAACACAGGCAGGCAAAAAATCCCATTGTATTCTCTGTGCCATTGTGTGCCTTCCCATGGGCCGAGGCTGCTCTCTCCCTGTGTGTGTGTCCCGTCATGCCTCTCCCTTCCATTCCAGCTCCTGCCTTGATGCCCAGCTGCTGGGGTTTCTTAGCAGTTGGGTTCTTTGTCCTCACTCTTACCCAGAAGGAAGACAGCTTTCTGCATTGTTCTGTGTGGGAATTACATTGCCTGATCTTGGTCAGTTTATTTGTGGAATAAGCAACAAAATAAAACTTACTTGCCCTCTTGTCCCTAAAATAAGAATGGGCCAAATCAAAGGCTAAGAAGTCTAGTTTCTAACAAATACATCAGTGCTGGTTCCCCACATAGTATTTTGAAGTCAAGAATTTTGTGAACCACTAAAATCTGTTGGAGACTTACCCAGTTTTAATTATGGGTGTGAAGTAGAGGAGTGTACAGTAGAAATAAATCCTCCAAAACCATGCATGCCCCTGGTACTAATTTTAGTGGTGCAAGGAGTAGTGTTTTAAAAACAGCATAATCCAAGGAAATGTCTTTGTATTCCTGAGTTGTCCTTAACAATTAATGGATAGGTTACATGAGCTGTCAACTTCTTGAAATTTGGAGCCACAGAGGAGCTGGTTGTTGTCTTCTATTCTGAGTGCATAGACATGGGAATGTTAATATTTAGTATCTGTGGTTTAGAATTTAGTATTAATTTCTAAGCTTGGTAATGGGAGCAGTAACCTCCAGGTTTCTGCAAGTTTCTTTAAATAAAGAAAAAAACCCCAACTCTAACAAAGCCCAGTCTGCTGAAATGGTACTACCTTCTTCTGTTTAAATCTTCTTAATGAAGAAAAGTAGTATGCTAACATACTGATGCCAATACACAATGGTGCTTGTACAAGCCAGCTGCCTCTCTTCTTAGCAAACTTATTTTAGTGAAAAAGTAATTTGCTTGGTTTTAAAAATGAATTTGTGTTTAATTTGATAGGTGAGGGAAGACCAAAAATTTCAGCTTTGATTATGGTAACTTAAAATAAGAGCAAAAGCCACAAGCTGATTTTTCCTATTCCTTTTGTCAGCAGATATGCTGTAATTTTTAAAAGCGGTTACTTAGGAAATGGTCCAGAAATTAATCATTTGGTAAAAATTAGATTTTACTGTCCATGTGCTGGTTTTGGGTGGAAATCTAAAACCTTGACAGTCAGACCTCAGAGCATGGAGACTTAGGACGTGGAGACCCATCTGGAATTCAGGGCAGTAAATAGTGAATTTTTGCAGCTGGAAAAGCACAGCAGGAGTACGCAGGGATTGCGGGGCGGCAGGGACTGAAGGGTGGCAGGGATTGTGTCACTCACGGATGACCCAGGGAGCTGCAGCTCTGGGGATGCTGGGTGCCCCCAGGCTGGGCCATGTCAGCCCAAGGAGGGTGGCTGGTGACAGCCGCGTTTGGTGGAGAAATGGCCCTGGAGCCGCTGGCAAGGCCTGGCTACTGTCTGTGGCAATCACAGGAGCATGCACAGAGCCTGGCACCGTAGCTGTGTGTGTGCCCGTGCCTGTGGCTGGCAGCAGGCCTGCGGTGAAGCCCGGCTGGGCACGGCTCTGGTGGCCGCGCAGTGCCCCAGGCCAGCCCGGCCGGATGTGGCCGAGCACTGCCCGGGCTGTGTGCACGGCGTGGAAAATCCCACAGCGAGGGATTAAGCGCTGCAAGCGCCCCCGTGAGCCCTTCTGAAATGTCACCGGAGCCGTGTGGCACTGCTCCAGGAGCAGCAGGCAGCGAGCTGGCCAGGGCAGGGACAGACCCCGGGGCTCCGAGCCTGCAGAGCCGCAGGCCCGGCACAGACAGGGCCCGACTCTGCCTTGAGTGATTCCCTGCAGAAACAACCGCCAAAGCCACAGCTCAGACTGGCAAGAGAAAAAAAATAGCAATCAAATGTTAAACAGTCTGGTCAGCCCCTTAGATAAATCAGCAGCTGTTAGTCAAAATGTTAATTAAAGAAACTAGTAAGAGCGTGTTCATTTCAGCGGTTTTTCTGAGTGTGCTCACCCGTGTGATGTATAAATCAGAGGGCAAACACTCGTGTTACAGCTCTGGCTATGGGCAGGAGGGTCTGCGCTGTTTGTCTGAGCCCCGCAGGAAATGGGAAATGCAGCCACAGCCTGCATGTGTCAAGTGCAGTCATGTTTTTCATTTAAAAGGTTAAACTGCACAAACATTTTAGTTAGCACATCCTAATTACAGCGTTGCTCCATTCTTTCAAAAGGAAGTGTGAAAAGGCTGGTAATATTTAATTTGAAAGACACTATTGTGCAGGCACAGTAGGTCTGTGCCCTCATTTGACTGTATTAGTGATTTCCCTAGGATTTTGCTGCAGTAAATTTTTAATTAGTGTAAAGTTAACGTGGTTAGTGTTTTTAAACATGAAAACTGTTGTTTTATGCTAATTGTGATTGACCAGTGATAATGAAATAGGCAGTGATTATCCTTTTTTTATCCTTCAAGACTTACTAATGCCTAAAAATGTTAAATTGGGGTAAAGTAATGTTAGGATTTGACTTAAAAGAAGAAACCAAGTTATGTGCTTTCAAGTGATGCTGCAAATTACATATTTACATTTCAAGAGACTTTTGGAAATTTTGGAAATTTGAAAAATACCACTGATTTTTCTTCCCACCGTCCTTTTCCATTGTGAAAGAATTAAAAATTGTGTGCTTAAAACCTCAGAACAGGAAGAGGGGTGCTAGCTGTGCAGGCAGAGCCCCATGCTGCTCTCATTTCTTGAGTTTTTCCTGCAGGTGGGCACTCAGTGTAGAGTGTCCTGTTTGCCAAAGGGAAGCACGTGGGTTGTCACACCTGTAGGTGTCCAGGTACAGCTGAGACACGGGTGTGACATCAGAGACAGCTCCAGGAACTTCCTCCTCTGTTCCATCAGCAGAGAGGGGCTTGGTAGTTGGCCAGTTCAAATATGTGCTTATATTTTAGTTTTTAGTCTTACAAAGCTCTTGTATCATGGCAGTGGATGTCATTAGTTAGTCTTGCAGTACATAAGAAAAATATCTGTGCTCAGTGTCTTTTTATCCTCTAGTTTCTTAATCGAAGAACGTGATTTCCTTAGCTGACATCACTATTTTCGTGTACACCCTGTGATATTTCCTCCTACTGCCTCGCTCAAAACAAAGTCAATTCCCTCTTGTTGATCTCTTTCGTGTGGAGATCTTTCCATTTCAAGGCCTTTCTTTTACCCCCATCTTCAGAACTTTGAGTTAGTGTGTAGCTCCCTTTGTATTTTGGTTCACTAACAGCTTTTAAGCAAGTTTTCATTGTCAGCATCTTTTCTTTTGTAGCAGAACTGAGTCTGACAGTCAACATACGTTTAAAGTTTGCTAGGTGTAAAGAAATAGCTACAGGGGAAAACATTTAATTCCCAATCTGGCGTGAATACAAGCATTAGGAAGATGAAAGCCGGGCAGGCATTTGGATAGGTGAGTTCATCTGAAGTCATGACACAGTATTATACTATGTGATTAGGTTTTCTAAGGAACATTATTGATGCTGAAGAGGAAGAATATGGTGCTAAAGATGTAAATCTAATTTCTAGGTAGAGAGTGGGAAGAGAGAGAGAAAAGAAGAAATTAGGTGGTGATTCTTCCCTTTTTTATTTGTATTTTTCAACACACCATTCTTTATTAATCCTTTGTTTACCAAAGTTTTTATTAAACTTTGCAATAATGTTGGGGTGTGGTATTTATTTTGAATTTGCTTTATACTTTTTTTGAAAAACTGAAGCTTTTCTTTTTTGTCATTCAGGGTAAACCTACACAGCTGGAAAACTGTTGTCTTATATTTTTGAGAAAGCTGACCCACAGTGCATCTTTAGGCACTGCTGATCTGTACTGCTTGCCTCTGTCGGTTTGATGCTCTTGTTTGTCATTACTGTGGCTTTTCTGAAGTTTATTTCAAATGAGAATTTTTTTTTTCTAATAATGAAAGAATGACTTACTCAATGCCTTTAATCAGACAGTGCAGGTATTGTCATGTCATCAACAGGCTACACAGAGATTAGTGTTCGTAGTGTGGATGTTATAATCTCTCCATGGCCCAATTACCATCTGAGACACTCTACTGTCCTTCCATAATAACTTTGCCATATTTATATTTCAGTGCCTAACAGATTTACAGGACAGTTACCAACCACACCTCTTGGCAAAGTTCACTGGGGAATGGTACCAGAAGGTTGAGCTTGGATGTTACACCACAGTCTTTTTGAGATGTTAAAGCCCTTGCATTTGGGTGTACCTGAGCAAGGATGGGGTGAACATCCTTCTCTGGGTGATGAGGGGAGACATTCCAGCACCTGGTCTACCTGGCTTCATTTTTGCTTGTGGTTCTGCTTCATAAATAATTTAGTGTCCTGCTTCTATCAGTTTTCCCACACTGTTCTCAAGAGTTTTGCTTGTCTGAGAGGGCTCTGAATAGCTCAAGCAAACCTGATGGGAGTGTCCTTAATTCCAGTTTGCCACTACACAACACAGAAAACCCCAGTCTGTCTGCAGGCTTGGGATGGCACTATGCTTGATGCTTCAAAGGCTATTTTACATCTCTTGGGGGGAAAACCCATGTATTTTAGGGAAGAATTTTAAATCCTGTGGAAATTGATTACAGAACTACTTGTGTGCTGACTACAAGGGGGTTTTGAAAGGATTAGCAACAAATAAGGAAAAATGAAAAAAAACTGGTTGTGGAGAGGCAGCAGCTGGGAAAGAGAGATACTTGAAGGTTATTTATTTAAATACATTAATTTATTGTTATATTCTTAATAACTGTGTTTGCAATCTGCTGCTCACTCTCTTTCCTCTGGTGGCAGTCTTGGATGTCAGGGGAGGTGTTTTGGGTTTGGGGCTGTTTTGTAGCAGGTACCATAGAGGAGATGGCATTCCTGCCCAGGTAGTGTGTGCTACTAAAGAATTAAAACCCATCCTGGCAATCCTATAGTTATACCTTAAAAATTTATCCAAAATTATAATTACATAATTGTCTCTTCTTTGAAATATTTCAAAGTACTGAAGTTGGCATTCAGAATCTTACTAGTGAGGATGATCACTTTCCATTTCTCCTTCTCTTTTCTTCAATGGCAGCAACAAAACTGACCCTGCTTATGCATAATTTAACACAACTTTATTTAATATATTTTGCACAGTGATCACTTGTGAGTAGATTTTAGCTCTCTAAAACAAATATCTAGGCAAATTATAAACATTCTGTGCTGAATATTTCTCAAGTGAGGAAGTGTAAGACATAAGGTTGCATCAGTATTGCTTGGCCATTATCTGTTTAAAAGATATTATGTATGGTTGTTTCTTAGTGCCACAAGGATACGTGGCTATCAGTTGGCTTCTTCTTGTGGTTTTGCTAACACTGAGTGATAAACAATAATATCAGCTGCCAGATGCAAACCAATGGTTTTTTATGAAACAGTAAGACAAAGCATCTCAGGACATGACAGACAGTACTGGTGCTCATCAGGCCTTGTTGGTCTGTCATACTGGTTGCTTGGGCTCTATAAATATTCTATTTTGTACCCTTCCTGCAGAAGTGAAGATGACTTTGTTCAGCTAAATGTGTAAGGTCAAACACCACAGAGTTGGAGTGACCTCATCCTGACTTACAGTGTGCACAGAATTGATGGCATGATTAAAGGGACATCAGTGGAAGATTAAGGCAGAATCCTTGGTATCTAGGTCCCGTGATTAGAGCAGGATAATGAAGCAGGAATAAGTGAGTGAGCAGCAGATCAAGCTCCTGCACAGACCAAGCAGCTGCACCCTGCCAGGGTGGCAGCAAAGGAAGAGTAATTTGCCTGCTATGCCTGTGATTGTTTTAGCTCCCAGTTTCTCCTGCAAAATCCTCATGGACCTAATTTTTCTTTTTTTTTATCTTTGCCATGGTGAGATCAGAGTGCTGGTGGACTAGAGCTACAAAAGGGATTTTAATTGCTTGCTGAGTAAAATCTGGAGCTATGTTGAGGTGCCCTTCCATAGCAGTGTCTGTGCTCTGCTGTCATGTCACAGATCTGAGCTTCCTGGAGAAAGGAGAAAACCAAGTCAATTAGCTCTCCATTATTCTAGAAATGAAATACTCTTACTGATAGGAAATAAATTTCTTTATCCTCAGGTAAAATATGTTTGTTTTAATATGCCTAAATTTCTCAAATGACAAGTCACACAGTAGCTCAGTATGATGGAGAAAAGGACAAGTTTGTTTTAAGTGTCACGATTATCATGCTTATACTTTGTGATACAGACATGAAATAACAATTGCTTAAGCAAAAAGGTTTTTTTATCCTTTGTTTCAATATACACATCTAATCCTATAGTTTGAATAGTACTCTTACACTTATTCTACACAATACTCTTAACCTATATTAAATCTTTTTCTGAATGTTCACGGAAGTTCCAACATGTCTAACTGAAGCAAACTTGTGTGTGTTCTCCTGGGTGTGCTTCATTTTTACTGCAGCTGCACCAGCACTGACACAGGGCACTTTGACTTTTTGCCCAGTACTTATGTAAGGAGTCAGTATAAAAAAAATGGGTTTATGAAACTTGATCTGTACATCTTGTATTTGCTGCCCAAAGCTATTAATTGATGCCCAGAGAGAATGAACAACACAAAATACTTGCTAGCTTTTGGGAAATAGGCATAGACCTGGAAGGAATGTCTTGAAAATTTTTAAGAGTATTGTTCCTCTTAATTAACTTCCTTCTTAATTTCTTTTTGTAGGCATGAAGCAAAGAAAGTAGCATTTTATGAAAAATCAAATACTTTTTTCTATAAAAGGGTATCATCTCTTAATATAACAATAAGTTATGAATCACAGTATGTCCAACTGTTTACTCATTGATAGAAGAATAAGCAGTAGTAGCCAAACATAATGAGAAGCTTTTTTTTTATTTTCTGCCCCTTCTAGGTTACTTTTTTACATTTTGTCAGAGATTGCTGCATGTTTAGTAGGAAATAGAAAATGGACAATAGGATTTTTTAAACCCAAGAAAATTGGCAGCCAGACTAAGGGCCAGATTAAACTTTTTTTTTTAAGCTCTGGATGAGAATTATATTATCAATATCTATTTTATCAGGAAGTCCTGCGTCCTTTGGCCTGATGCATATATAGTACTTACTCAGCTATAGCACAGAGATGCTGTGTTTTTCCAACTTGATAGATTGGAGCAGAGATATTGTTTGCTGGGATGCCATCTCTTTTCACAGCTTTCTAGCTCTGTCCAGTCCTTCTTCATAGTGTCACAAACCTGATGCATAAATGCAAGGGTATTTAAGGAGGAGTTTACCTGTTAAAGTTTAGTGTTGAACACAGCTTTCACTTTAGACCAGATTCTTTCCAGTGCTGTGGCATCAAGGAAGACTTTCTGGTTCTTTGTCCAAAGCCAAAAATTAGATTTCTCTGATATTTAAAAAGCAAAACAAACCAACAACAAAAAAAAAAATCAAAAACCCAAGAAACAACAATAAAAACCCTTCCTTCCCCTAAATTTTAAGGTATACGCAGTTGCTGAAATGAAAGTATCACTTTGATGTGCTATATAAGCAATCACAACATAAAAAAATTGTTTTCCTCTCAAGAGTTATGTGAAGGGAACGGATGCAAGTGCCAACCTTTAAAATTTGAAAACTGAACACCTGGAGATAGTTATATTTTTAAATGTTTTCAGGCTGAGACAGACAAATGGGAACTATGTTAAATTGGCAGAAGATTAGTAGAATTTATTATTGTAATATGCTTAGCATAAAAAAGCATGGTGGTCTTGATTATTCAGTGACAGTTTGTTTAGTAATTTTTCCAGTAAAATCTGTGTCAGTGTGTCAGTAAGTATATTCATTAGATCAAATATACAATTCTTAACATGTCTGGTTTCAAAAATAATATTAACCTTCTCTTTTAAGATGAGACGTCAGTGTTCTTCACATGGTTTGCAAAACAGTTCTTAAGTAGATTTCACTTAAGATTATGATGTTATAAAAAGACTGAAACATAAAATACAAGCAAATTGTAGTAGCAGCCCTACCTCAATTTGTATGTATGTCAACAAAAACACCAGGTCTAGGCAGGTTATGAAAAATGAGCTGAAAATTCTTCTTGTTTTGTTGATAGACAACGTAAGTTGTGGTTATGCACAGAAGTAGCAAGTGAAGATTTCACAGCCCTGCGTTGTTACAATATCTCTTTCAGAAATTGTCCCAGAATTTTAGAAAAAGTTCGTTTGATGTGTTGTTTTTCTGGGTGTGTGTGTCTGTGCATGGAGATCCTCTCTGACAGGTAGACTGTAAACCTGTGTGTGATCAGATATTAGCCTTAGTTCTCTTAAGTAATTTTTTTGTTATTGCCAATTTAAAACACTTTCTATTAAACTCCCTTGGTTGAGCCTGGTGCTGCTGAACATTCATGCAAATAGCAGTAAGCATCTCAGTTTGGTACCAGAACAGTGCCGGTTACAGCTGCAGAAGAGAAATATTCCTATCATCCAGATAAATAGCTGAGATTACTATTTTGTCTGGTTTCTTCCTAATGATGGACTGCAAGGAGGTTGTCAGTTTTATTCTAGTCCCTTCTTCTTTTCATCTGCTAGATTTTTTCAGGAAAATAATACTCTCACTTCTTTCAAAAAGCAAAAGTCATCATAAACTCCCAAGGATTGCCTAGTCATCCACTGTCTTATTGGAGATTATTTGTGACTGTGATAAGCACTTGGATTTTGAATTTTCTAAATACACAGAATGTGGAGGAGTATTGAGTAATGTTTCTCATTATCTCACAGGGTGTAGCATCACCGGACTCTAATGGCCCTCAAATAGTAACTTAACAGAGCTGCTCAGGGATTCTTGCCACTGCTATAAAAAGCCATTTGGCAATAAGCGCTGCGTCATATTAGAAGCACAGGCATTTACTAGAACATAAATATGCTAAAATATTTCATTTACAGACTCTTCAGTGGCAGCTGGTTCTAGAAAACTAAATGGATAACTAATAGTTTTAAATACTAGAGTTTTAAAGCAGTTAAAACTGTTTTAAAACTCTAGTATTTAAAACTATTAGTTAAAAAGTTCTTGAGATGGGTGATAAGTTACTGAATTTGCTTGGTATTTTTGTCGAGCATTTCACACTTGACTTCGTGACTATAATTACCCATTCCAAACTGATGAGTATTTTACGAAATTTTGCAGAAGGTAGTTTGCACCCATTTTTGCAGTTAAACAGGGGAACACACAGGAGTTGGTTCAGTTTCTTTCTTAGTCCAAGCTCTATATTCATTCATTATTTTCATTTTTCTGAGCTGATGAACACATTTCAAGTGCTCCTTCCAAATAGGTCATATGAGCAGAACACAGATGTACTAATTTACATTTCCCAGAGCGTTACAGGTTTCTGCACTAGACTTGGCTGTCACTCTTGGCTGTAGTTGTAGCTTCATGAGTAGCCTGCTGCTACCACGGTTCACTTAAATCAAAATCTGTAAGGTGATCCTGAGATTGATCACGTGGATTTGGGCGCCTCTAACGATACTTAGCTGCAAAAGATGTGTTACCACTGCCTTTGCACTCCCCTGACACACCTCTTTCTCGTGTCTCTTAGATCTGTGGTTTTCATTTACTTGATTGCCAGCATTGTCTCATAAGTAGGTGTTGATTACACAGATCCTCGAGGAGTCGCAGGTGTCCCTGTGTCAGTGAGCACACGGTCCATGTCTATGTAGGTAGAGCTGGAAGCTGCCAGGTATTTTGAGAATTCATGGTTCTGAAGAACTGCCTTTACAATAGGCACTATTTTACCTGAAATGGTGCTAGCAACATAAAAGTTCTCATGGTTTTGTGTTAATTAAAAAACACGTCCAGTGACAGAATCTGACGTCTCTTAATTCAGATACTCAGGTTTTTGTAGAAAAATTGCTGCTACTTTTGATGCTGCTGCTAAATAGAAACAAGAGGGAAAAAACCCAACCAAACAAAAACCAACAGTGCTCAAAAACCCCAATGTAGGTCAATATTTGAGCTGATGTTCTCAGAGGTGTTTCACACTGGAAGTCTGATAGATCATACCAAAAGTTTATCATGAAGTAGAAGTGAAAATGTTGGATTCAATATAATTTTGATGATTAGGAGACATTCTTACAGATAATACTTAACCTGCAAGGGAATATGATATTTAAGCTTGCCTGGCCTGAGGATAGGGGTCTCTTGGCTTTGTGTGTCTGAGGTCCAGAGCTGATTGTTTGGGATGGAGGGAGAGCTAAGCTTTAGTGGCTGAGATATGTAGCTCCCAAAACTCAAGAGATTCCGGTAACCCTCTGGAGACCAGCATTGAGTGGAACCTCATGGATTACAGAGAGGCTTGAATCCTCTGTGCTCTGTGTGGCAGGGAACCTCCCAAGCCAATAAAGGAAAAATGTTAATGGAGTAAATGACATGAAGTATTTACAAATTCTTTCTATATGGGAGCTTAAAACCCCTTTTCACTCTTCCAGAAAGAAGACACAGCTCCTCTAGCAAGCCGCCTTTGACTCCTCCCTCCTCTTCAGTATTTTCCCTCATTTCATCTTTCCCGTCAAAAAACAAAGGTAGCAGTGGAAGTGGGAGCAATCGTTCATCCAGTGGAGGTACTAGTGCATCATCATCAAATTCCAAGTTGTTGAAATCACCCAAAGACAAGCTGCAGATCAGCGGAAACAACAGGTTAATGCATTCGGTACAGCACAGCAAAGTTCCCCATGACAAAATGTGAGTATGCCTTTTGAAAGAGAATTAAATGTCATTGCTTGCATAGACACTGCTATGTCAAGAAAGTTTCCTTTTGTTTCAGAGCATTTTTGGTTTAGGAGATAATAATTTTAAACTCCTCCAGATCTTTTCCTACAGCCTAGTCAAAGATTATAGTTAATTCTCATATCTGTGTTGAAGAAGAACTCTTGCAAAGCTGTATCTTAAATCACTATGGATAAAGGTCATTTTACTAGAGGCTCCTAATTCTTTGACGTAATTTGCATACTTTGATCATAAGGGAGTTTTAGCTCTGTTTCAGGTGATTTTTGACTTGCATGTGTGAGATAATAGCACTGCTGATAAAATTTACTGCTACAGAATGGTGCATTTCTCACTGGATGTAATGGGCCCATTGCAGTTGTTTTGGACAGTTGTCAGTGATACTCTGTCCATGAATGCAAGTAATGGTTTCTGAAATCCCTGGACACTCTGAGGTGTCAAGGAAAAGAGGACAGAAGAGATTATGGGTATCAAAAAAACGTGTAAATTGAAAAGATAATAGGAGGAAGATCTGCATTTATATTGGGAATAGATCAGAGTATTGTTGAATAATAACATATGTTAGCTATTTTTTTCCATTTTTCTCTCTTTGTTTTTCATAAATAACAGTATGACTCCATCTGTCAAAGTGGAAAAGATTCATCCAAAGATAGATGGTGCCCAATTGAAAGCTGCTGTTGGTCCAACTTGTTCTACTACTGTGAGTTCCTCAATAAAGACTGGCCTTAATTGTCCCTCAATACCAAAGCCACCCTTGCCTTCCCCTGGACAGATACTGAATGGTAAAGGTCTTCTCTCTGTGCCTCCATTTTTGGAAAAGAAACCTGAAGAAAATACGAATAATAGGAAATTTTTGCATAAAAGATTGTCAGGTAATTTTTTAAAAATTGTTATTAGCTATATTCTTCTTAGTAGAAATATATCTATGGAAATAAGTTCCAGAAGTAAATTAAAAGTCCTGTAATACTGTAACTTGTAGTAAGAGTTTTTACATATTATCATTATGTCTATAATTTGAATTTGACATACACTTTAAGGATGCAAATACCTTGAAATCGGCTTTTCCTTTCAGAAACCTGTACAGATCTCAAATGCCTGTCAGTTCTGACAGTTTTAAAATTACACTCTTCTGTCTCTAAAGATTCTAGTTTCCTTCTTTCTATATGGAAGGTCCAAATGTACACAGAAAACAGAACAAGTAGCACCTCATAAACTCAAAAATGGAAACCCAGTCTGCTCTTCACACTTTTTAACACAATTATTTTGAGTGTTAGTAGAATGGTATAAAAGTTCTTGACACCAAAGCCAACAAGCGAAAACCCACCATTTGTTTGTCACAATCCATAATAGCGATTTCTACTCCTAACAGACAGCATCAAATCTACCTTTGAGGTCACTTACAGGTGTTTGTAGACTTGAGATCTGTATTTCAGCACACCATAAGCTTGCTGAGAGTGTAGAAAAATTAATTTGTACAATTTTCTTGTGCATTTTTATTTGTACATTTGCTTGTGTCATATTTGAAGTTTCCAATATGATTAATTTTTTGTGATGAAACTAAATGTTAGTATTTCAAAATGTCTTTTGATAACTTTTCAATACTGTGTCTTTGACAGAGAGAGAATTTGATCCTGATATATACTGTGGTGTCATTGATGTGGAAACCAGGAAACCTTGTACTAGGTCTTTAACATGCAAGGTAGGATATCTGAATCAGGATAAGATTATCTGAAGTTTTTATTCGAATTCTTGAGGAACATGATAGAAAACGGAGAACTGCACATTTTTGTTGTTGGTAATTACTGCTGTAAGTGATACCCCTCAAAACATGTTGCCCTGAACCAAGAAGGAATTGTTTCTGAAGTTCAGTTAATTATTTATTAAGAAAGTATTTCTCAAAGTAACCTGGAGATTTGTGTTTTTGTATAAACCCGTTAAAAATGGATGTTGACACGGAACAAACTGTGTTACTCCACATGTAGGTAGCAGAGGGCCAGCATGTTCCTCTCTTTGTGAGGTAACCTTTGGGTTCTAGATCATGAATTTTAAAATTCCTCATAAGCATTTAAAATATTGCTTATGAAGGATTTAAATAATTCAAGCCCTTCCCTTCTCACACCCTTTCCTCTCCCCCCAGCAGAGTCTGCAGCAGGTTCTTGGTAGGAATTTGTGTAAATGCTAATTCTGCTGGATGAACTGCTACAGCCAGCTCCTGAAAGAGCCATGGAGCACGCCTAGAGGTCAAAGTCTAAATTAAACAATCATAAAAACTTTCAGTCAGACAAATTGTATCCTCTGGCTCCAAAACCCTGGGGGACAGAGGGCTGTCACTTACTCCCAAGGAAGCAAGAATCCAGATCCCCTGCACTTGTGTAACATTTTGCTGCTTTCCTGCAAAGCAGCTCTACCCTCAGTTTGGGAAACGTCTGGTAAATAAACCACCTACAGAACAAAGGTAAATGAAGCTGGCAGTAATGACCCAGAGGAACTGAACTTGAACACGTTGCCCTTTTGGAATTACAGAGGGGAGGAAATTGTTTTGCTAATAGAGGTGGGAAAAGCTGCAAGATTTTACAAGAGAAATGGGCAAATCAAAAGTGAAAGAGTAAAAACATTTCTCAGCAATACTTTAGAATATACCACTCATAAAATAATTTTTGGAATTCCTAATTGTGTCTGAATTATGTGATAAAAATTTTTACCTACTAAAAAGAACCAAATCAAACCCTTTGTGCCATATTAAAAAGGTATTGTGTGTGACTTTAACAATTCAGAAAAATAGCTTTCGTTTACTTCACCTTACTTAGAATTGGTGCCATTTATACACATACACATCTTACTGCCTGTAGTGTTCAGGGCACTCAAAGAACTTTGAGTCCTGACTGACTCTGGATTCTGTTAGATGTTTTGAATTCCTCAATATCTATTTGATTACACTGGTTTTCAAGAAATATATTAGTTTATAGAAGGCAGCACAGTACTTTTATAAATATTTTTCAAGTCTCCCATTACAAGTCTGATTTTAAACATTATATTGTTGAATGTTTTTTTAAGTGAAAATAAATATTTTCTCTTTTTGGTTTTGCAGGAGTTGGCAATTTAAATATCAATGTAAAACCAGGTTTTCGGTTTAGTCTTAACCTTATTAAAAATTTGGGAGTTTGGTTTTTAAAAAGAAGTTTGAAAGAAGCCTTTTACCACATTGGTGGTTTTGTTACTCTGTATCAGACATGGATATAATTATCCACCAAGCAATTTTAAAAGTTTGTTTTCTAAGTCATATTTCCATTTGTTTAGTAAACCAGGACTGTGATGATTTTCTGTTTTGGAGCTCTAGACACACATTTTGAGTGTTTGACTTCGACAAATGTCATAGCCAGAGATTAATGATTTATTTCTGGTTCTGCAGACACATTCCTTAACCCAGCGGAGGGCTGTACAGGGTCGAAGAAAACGATTTGACGTGTTATTAGCTGAGCACAAAAGCAAAACCAGGGAAAAGGAACTTCTTCGACATGCGGATCATCATCAGCAGATGCCCCCTCTCAGGGAACCACATCCCTCACCTACTAAAACTTCCCAGGAGCTGCACCAAAATTCTCATGGAGTTACTCTTACAGAATCAAAGCCTTTATTACCTAATAAACCCAAACCTCACCCCCCCAGTCTTCCAAGGTAAGGAAAATCTGCAGATGCAGTGGTGTGAAATGAATACTGGGAGCTTGATGAAGTGGATTTTGAGGGAGTGATATGGATCTGTTGGACAGGGCAGTGTGTTTGCTCCAGGCCTGGTGCCTGTCTGCAGTTAGCAATTACCTGCTGAGGATAACTCCTGCCGAGGAGGGGTTGGTGTTTGCAGTAGTAAAAGCTGACTTGCAATCAGTGGAAGTTGTTGAGCAATAACTGGGCAACGCTGCTTTTCCAGGGGTACCACCATACTCTGTCCTGCCCCTCGGCAGGTTACAAGACTGTGGACAACACCAGGGATTTGTTAATGTAGATTTCTTTCTCTCAGTACAAGCAAGCACTTAAAGGGTGGGATTTTTAACTGGGCTTGGTTCAATAACACCTGGTAACTGCTTGCCTTGCCCAGGCCTCCAGGCTGTCCAGCCCAGCACAGTGGAAATGCCCCCAGCGAGTCTCCTTCTGTCCACGAGTCCCCACACCCTCCCTTGCCTGCAGCTGAGCCAGCATCTCGGTTATCCAGTGATGAGGGAGAATGTGATGAAAAAGAAGAGCCTGTTGAAAAACTGGATTGTCATTATTCAGGTCATCATCCTCAACCAGCCGCTGTACGTTTTCAAAGTTAACCTCAGTCTCTCTCTGGCTCTAATTGTGTAAACAAGTTACTTTGGGGTTTTACAGGTGGTTTTCTGTGGGGTATGTGATTTTTTTTTTTTTAATTTTCTTTTTTTTTCCTTTTTCTTTTCTCCTTCCTATATTTTGAGAAAATTATTTAGTGGCCTAGTAGATGGAGAAGGTTTAACTAGTTGCAAAATAAGCATGCTAAAAAAATGTGTTCATAGCACACTTCCCCAATCCAAATGAAACCAAAATGCCAGAATTCTAAGGATGAAATTGGTAACTGCTCTAAAGGGCTATGGTTTTGGAATAAGACATGTAAACAGTGTCTTTTTGGTGCAATTTTCTTATTGGACTCCCCCTCCACACCCCCACACATTTTTTACTCAAGTTACCAACATCACATTAAAGGTAGCAGTAAGGTATGTTAATATTTAAATTTTGACAAAAGTTAGTATAGCTAGCAAATTTATTGTCCAGCCTGGTTGTCAAATTATATTCTTTTTTTAAAAAAACAGACTTCTAGCTGATTGCTGTTAGGTCCTCAGAAATAGATGTTACATAAATATGTGTGTGTGTATAATGTTTATACATAAACAGACGTACTGCTAACCTTCTCTGTTTAATCAGAGGAGCTCAAATTTGAGCTGTTCTGTTTGTATCTGTTACATATTGGAGTATCAGAAGACAAGAAAATTATCTCAATATACCAAGGCCAAAAATTTTAAATAGTTGTTGGGCCAGAGATATAAAAATTCTAATTTCTATTTTTTTATCCTCTACTTAAACATCTAAAAGCATATTTATAATTAAAAGATTGTTATTCAGAGAGTTGTTATTGAAAGTAGAAAACACCAATAAAAATCATGTCTTTTCAGTTTTGCACATTTGGTAGTCAGCAAATTGGAAGAGGTTATTACGTGTTTGACAAGCGGTGGAACCATATTCGATGTGCACTTGACTACATGTTGGAGAAGCATCTTAATTCACAGATGTGGAAGTGAGTAGAAGTGAAAGAGTTCTTATTCTTCTTGGTGTTTGTAAAAGTATGTGGAACCATGTGATTCTAGTTGAAGAACAGTAATCTACTGTTCAGACTGAAGGTTAATGGTCTGTGCTTTATGTTTTTTGCAACAGTTAACTATCAGTTTAATAAAATCCTTCAGAGGCATTAATCAACCCCAAGATGCAGTCATTTTAAGGTACCATTATTAGACTGGGTATTAGTCTGAAGAATGGTGGCTATGTGGGGTTTTATCTTTGTTTATCTGTTCACCTGCAGGAAAATTCCTCCAGCATCCAGTAACACAGCATCAGTCCGTGCCCCACATCGGACAAACCTGATGCCTGCTCCTCAGCACGGTGTCAGTGCAGCAGGGTTCCTCTTACCCACCACGGTTATGTCATCGCCAGCGTTGGTCTCTCCTTCCTGTGTGTCTCTGAACAACAAATCGGTACCATCCCATGGGACGACACTCAATGCCAACCCCGCTGCTCTGGGTGCAGTGGATCCTGTCTGCAGTATGCAATCAAGACAAGTGTCTTCTTCCCCTTCAACACCTACAGTGCTTTCCTCTGTACCTTCACCTATGCCCAGCAAACCTCAGAAAATGAAATCCAGCAAATCTTTTAAACCTAAGGAATCTTCTGCTGGCAGTGGCACCTGTAACAGCACCGGCAGCGTCAGTAGCAGCGGCGGCTCAGGAAAGAAGCGTAAAAACAGTTCCGCACTGCTCGCACCTTCTCATTCCACAGAGTCCTTTAGAAAAAACTGTGTGGTTAACTCTGGAAACTCTGGGACCTCCTATCATCCCTCAGTGACAGCTTCGTCCCACAGCGTTGGCCTCAACTGTATGACTAGCAAAGCTAACTCTGTTAGCCTCAAACATGACCAATCAGGGAGGGGTCCTCCAACCGGGAGCCCTGCAGAATCCATAAAGAGAATGAGTGTGATGATGAACAGCAGCGACTCCACGCTCTCCTTAGGGCCATTTGTTCATCAGTCTAGTGAGCTGACTGTAAATTCACACAGCAGTTTTTCACATTCACATACTTCCCTTGACAAATTAATAGGAAAGAAAAGAAAGTGCTCACCTGGTTCAAGCAGCATCAACAGCAGCAGCAGCAAATCAAACAAAGTTGCCAAATTGACATCGGTGAACAATGTTCATGCAAAACACACTGGTGCAATCCCAGGGACGCAGGGACTGATGAACAACTCTCTGTTTCATCAGGTAGGAAACCTTGTCTCTAAGCCAGCATGAAATGCCTCCTAACATGTTCATAATACATGTGTTCTCTTGAGTGTTAAATAGATAGCCAGTTCCAGATCCTGCTCAAGTGAAAGGTGGTTCTTCTCTTTGTCCAGTACTCATTTTGAGTGTTCTAAAGGTACATTTATGCAAGACTTTTATAAACGTTCTAGATTAAAAAGCTACACTTTAGGAAAGAAACCTTAAATGGGGTATTTCAAATTCCTTAGATGCTGTAGCCTGTGAATTGCTTTCAGATAAAATTCATTCCTCTTATTTTTAAACCATAATATTAAAAGCGAATCTTGCCAGCCTGCCGTGGAACTGAGCTGTGTGCCTCAGCCTGACTCCTTGTTTCTGTGTCATTCTACAAAGTGGAACATAATGATGCTGATAACAGAACTGTGATACTGTGATAAAATAAGCCTATTATCCCAAGGTGTCATTGACTAACTTCTTAGTAAGAATGAGATTAAATATAATAAATCAGATAATAAACCTTTTTAGTTGGTAAGGCAACCAGATATGCTATAAAAGAAGCAGATCTCAGGAGTATGTAAGATCCCATTTTAAAAATTAGTTTGGGGTTTTGATTTTTTTTTTAAACAAATCTCACTGGAAGAGTAGTGCATTCAGGATGAAAAATCCAAGAAACTTTGTTTTCTCTGCTGCTAAAAACTGAAATCTCTATAGCTGGAGAGCCAGGAGGTCAGTAAGAACTTTCTGAGAGTGGTTTCTTAATTTTCAGTTTCAGCCACAGAGGAAGATTTTCACCTTTATGTGTGCTTACTTAACCAAAAAAAAAGCCTTCAGATGGCTGAATTTATTTTTGGACTAACCTAATAATTACTATTTCAACTATACGTTATAAATAAAAGAGAAATATAATTTGAGTGTACTAAGAGGGAAAGCATGCTTGAAACCATTATAACTTTGAGTTTAGTTGAGGATTTTCAAGCCTCAGAGAGGCCAACCTCGTGTTATCAGGGTTGCTTTGTGTCTGAGATTTTCCCGCAAATATGCCCTTGTTAGCCACAAAATATGTTTGTTTGCAGTGCCTCTGAGGGCCTGGCTCACTGATCATTGTCTCTTTTCTTGCCCCCAAGCCGAAGGCCCGTCCCTGACAGCTGAAGGCACCATGGTGAGAAACAAACTGGACAGTTTTCACTACAAGCAAAACCTCCATCTGGATTTCTGGACTCCAAGATGCCTTGAGTTTTCCCAACTTCCCATGGTCCTCAGGTGTGGAAATCTACTGGACTGTCACTTAAACAAGGAATTTCCCTGAAGCCATGTCTGTAGCAGTGAATATTCTAGAAATGGACACTGGATGAAGTTCAGCCACATAATTGCTCTTATCAGTGTTAACAGTGGTCTGGACTGTTTGCTACAAATCTGTGAGATTTTCCTTACAGGAGTACATCATCTTGCCACTATTTGACATAGTTTGGCTGGGCAAACGAATGTTTTCTGGGGGGAAATAAACATTACTGTGGACTTA
The DNA here is from genome assembly GCA_013397075.1 of Rhabdornis inornatus. Lineage (NCBI taxonomy): Eukaryota > Metazoa > Chordata > Aves > Passeriformes > Rhabdornithidae > Rhabdornis > Rhabdornis inornatus. Next base: position 954,270 of record VWZS01009920.1, read on the forward strand.
TTTTTATACTGATGGTGTCTTTTGTAGGTGATAGCTAACCAGACAGACACCCTCAACGGAGAGGACCCCATGACAAGGGGAAAAATGTGTGAGGCACAATGGAAAGAAGCCCTCAAGAAGGGAATATGGCTTTAGTGTTTTTATAGCAACGTTCCTTTAAAGGAATATAAAAAATAGCACAATTCAAAAAATAGTCTGTTTTGCCCAGCCTTTTGCAGGTAATTTGGGATAAGAAGCTATCAGGAGTTTAAAACAAAATAAACCCAACAAAACCAGAAAAACTTGTTTGAGGCCACTGCTCAGAAAACAAGTATAAAAATGCCGTATTCGTGTGATATAAAACCTATTTTCTATTCTTTTGAATGAGATTTTATTGTGGAAGAAAAGTTAATTTTGTTCCTTAAAAATTCCAAAAATATCAAACAGACGAAGGCAAATAACCTCTAAAACTCTATTCCCAAAGAACGTATTTATTGACCTATACTGTATACCACAGGCCTTTGTTTTTGTTAAAAAATACCTGTATTGGTGAAATTAGGCTGGATTTGTCTTCCTCTTCCAGCTGATAAAATTAGCCCTTTTAAAACTGAATTTTTAAAATATTTAAATATTTTCTAACAACCATAAAAGTCAGTTTCTTTCTGCATTGTTTGTGTAACAAAATTGTTGATGTGTGACGCCTTCTACCACTCGGTAAGATTTTTTTTTTTTTTTTTTTTTTAGTCAAAATTCTGGAATAAATGCCAATTTGACAGCAGAGTTCACTGTGAAGCACTGGTTTGTGCATCACAGTCATCCCAGGCTTTATTAGCATGGGGGGCTTCAGAGTTTTGTATAATCCAGCCAATTTTTATGAAGTATTTTGTCTTGCTTCAAAACACCTCAGAAGTTAATTCCGCCAAAGGGCTCATTGTATTATGGTTTGACTCATCTGGATGTTTTAAGTTTTTAAACAGGTAAAGGCTCAAAACTGACTAAACTTTTATTAAGGAGGCAAAGCAAATGAAGATGAAATCCTAACAAAGAAGATTTTTGTTTTCTGCCTTAAAGGGGCATCAGCTATTGCTGAGAAGAGACAATCTGAGCCTGTCCAACTGTTCACATAGCCCAGCCTTCTCCCCATTCTGGTGGCAAGTAGTAAGTACATCAGGGAATCCAAAGCCACTCTGAGTAGCAGTTGCTTAGTTGTTTACCTAACAATGCTTTCAGTTTCTCCTGAACTTCCTATGAAATCATTGTTATACAGCAAAACAACAAGAAGCCTCTATGCAGACACTTTAGCTTTGAATTGATACAAAAGATCACACTGAGAAAGCAATGTACTAGAGACTCTTATTATGCAAACTTAAAAAAAGTAGACAACTTTTCAGGAACAAAAGGATTCGTATTTAATAGGATGCCCTGTTGAAAGGATTGTTAGAACTGCGATTGGTTTAACGTAAAAGGAACCAAAACGAAATGCCACAAAAAAGAAATCCAAGTGTAATAAATCCTGCACGTTTGGAGAGAAATCCATGCTCTGATGGAGTCCCTGGGGCAGAGCTTCCACTTCAGGATAGCATCAGTCACAAGTGCAGTTTGACTCTTGGTAGAAACAAAGGTAAAGGAAACAAAAATTCGGCAAGATTGGATGCTGGCAAGTTTGTGATTGAACTGTCCTCTGGTTTTTAAGGTTCTCTTGATCTGAAAGCAAAATGGCAAATCAGTGCTCCTTCAGTAGCATGCAGATGTGTACAAAGTGAATTCCTGATGGCTGCTCCTCCAGAGCCTGTGTGTGCATCCACCAGCACCATGTGGGCTTGAGCCACTGGAGCAAAGAGTCCGAGCATAAATTCTGCCTGCCCTAGAACTGCTCTAAATATTATGTTTTAGATCTTGGTTATAAGCAGAACATTGTTCCTGAAGCTTTTATTGTCACATAGTTCTTACTGTAAATAATTAAGGAAGCTTAAAATTAATTTTCCTTGCAAAATTGAATTTGCAGTGGCTGGGTTGTTTCTAGACAGATTTTGGTATTAATTTAAGAGATACAGTTTTTATAGTCTTTCCAACTTCTCGTTATGACTCCTGCAGTTTTCTTAACCTAAAAAATTGCTGCAATGATGAACAAAGAATTATACAAGAAAAAAAAACATACTTTTGTATCTTTATTTTGGAATTTCTTGTTCTATTATAAATATTGAAGTATCCCTATTTCAGAAGACATATTTTGTTAATTGATTGTACATATTTAAATATGTATTTTTGCACAGGTCTTTTTTTCTTATATCCAGTTTTGGTACAATTGAGATCATCTAGTATTTATTTATTAATTAATTAAAAAAAAAAAAAAGCAAATACCTTTTTATAATTTGAAGTGGTTCACTGCCAAGCCAATAGTTAACATGCCTACTTTGCAATGTAAGGGATGCCTCCGTTTTGTGAAAGCTGTGTCCCTTTTCCCTGTCTTGGGAGTGGGTGGATCCACGCCAAGGATGGCCAGGTCCCTTCCTGGGAGCCTGGAGCCCACGTGGTGGATGTGGCATTGCTTCTCAGTTGCCTGACTCCCAGAAGATCCATTTAGTTAAGTGACACACTGCTTCTCCTTTTTTAGTGTTCGTGTGCGTGTGTGTGCGTGCGCGTCCGTGTGGGTCTCATGTGGTTTAAAACTAACGGAAAAACTGAAAGTGCCTGATATAACTAGTTTTAAGCTTGGACTGTTTAGACAGCTTCTCCTTAAAAGACTTGAATGTTCAGTTGAAATTTTGGAGCTTGCTTTTTCCACCTATATATTATATATATGTGTGTGTGTATATATACACACACGCATATATCTATATTTCTAAAATTAATTAGATGGGTTGACAAAAGAAAGCAAATTTTGCTGGTAGCTTTTATAAAATCTTTTAATTTGAATACCTTATGTTGGAACAATCCCATTGATAACTCATATTTAGTATAATGCCAAGGGTTTGAAATATGGTTTTAACCAGCAGTTTATTTAACTGTCTCATTTTGGGAAGGGAGGGAGAGCAATATTCATTAATCAAATAATTTAGAAAATGTTTAAAATTGTTGGTATTCCAAAATGAAGAAAAAACCCCAAGTAAGTCCCTCTTAAAACTATGAAAAAAAAAATATGTGATTTCCAAATGACATTTCTAAGGCAGTTGTCTTCCTGTAAGAGTTCTCTTGCCAAGGAATCTCTCGTCTTTTACTCATTCTGTCCTGGAGGAGGGAATTGGGCTTAGAAAGATTCTTAAATGTTTCACTGTTCAGCAGAAAATAATCATTTTTACCTTTTGTGCGAGATATTTTATGTTTTAAAGATAATTTTGAAATGAGCACTACATAATGTCAATGTGAATGTAGGCCTTGGAAGCATCTTGCTCGGTGTTGAGCCTGGTTCTAAAAGCAATCTCCTGTGTAAAATGTGTGAATAGTTTGATAATTTGTATACATAATCAAGAGCATCTGATCAGCTGAACTCTGTGTTGGCTGCTGTATAGTACATGAACAAATGTCATGGGATAGAAAAATTACTTTGGATATTTAAAAGAAAAATAAATATATAGTCTATTTGTTTTGTAACAAGTTTCTGTAAATAAAATAATTTATACTATTTATAAGAAAAAGTTGTGCTTTGCTTCATGAAAAAGATTAGTTTGTTGAACAAACATGTTACTAAACAAGGCAATAAAATTAGGACTTTTCAATAAATGAGGTTGGTTGCATGGAATATATTATATGTTTCTGCTTCATTATAAAATCCTTCGCTATTAAAGGAAAACATTATCTGTATCGGTGCCTATGTGAACTAATTTCAGAGAATTGGATGTGGTCAAATTCTGTCACTGTCCTTTGGCATCACAAGTCAGCCTGGTGGTAGGTTCAGTGCTTTCCATCCTGCAGGGGGTTGGTGCCTGGTTTTGGGCAGTGCCTGTGTCACCTCTGCAGCATTTTCCTGTGAAAGGACCTTCTGTTACCTAAGGTTCACACTTTATATTATTTTCTGATCAGAATAATGAGCAGCAGCCTTTACAGCCCCAGATGTGCTTATGTTGAGTCATCGTGTTTCCTGGATTTTTTTTTCCTCCCAAAAAAAGTGTCTTCTGTGTTTTCAGAGTTTGAAGATGCAGTGTGTGAATTCAGCAGGTTAAACGCTGCTGCAGAGCTTTCCTCTGCACGGGACTTGTGTGTCGTGGATGATTTCAGAGCCGTTTGTAAAACCAGTAAAACTGCTGTTAGTGGGACAGGAATTCAGAGTGACATCTGTGGCAAAGCTTCCTTTATTCTGTCTCTGTTTTGTTTTGGTTTGAGTTTTTTTCCCCTCTTATAACAAGTTTTTCTTAATATTTGGAATAAACGCTACAAGATGCAAATGGGGTTCACACAACAGGCAAGTTCTGCTTTGTCTTTTTATGATAAGCACCTTTAGTAGTTCTACTTCTACTTTCTGCATTACTCAATATTTTAATTTCTTTTTTTGCCTTGCCTTCTTGCAAATCCTTTTCCTTCCTAGTAGCAATGTCTAGCACCTGTGCCTTCCTGCATGAGCTGCAGCTGGTTCTGCAGAGCTGTACAGGTGACCACAGCCCGGAGCGTGTGGGAGTCAAGTGTTTGCAGCCGAGCAGGGCTCTGTGCTTGGCATCGTGTTCAGGCAGGTTCGTGACTCTGAGTGCTTCAACATTGAAGGAGTAACTCTGCATTTAATACAGGGTTCAGTGTCCTCTAAAACTGGCAAGGTTAAGAAAGGAAAAACAAGTGCATTCACCCTGTGTAACCCTGAGCTCTCAGAGCTCTGTGGAATTGGAGCATCCTCCTCTCCCCTCCCTTTGCTGTGTTTGGTGCAGTGCAGTGCCAGGGAGCCCTGACCCTGGGGCAGAGCAGAGCTGCTCCTTCCTTGGGTTCTCTCTTGTGGTGGCTGTTCACTAAAGGAGTTAGTGATGAAAAATGGTTCTGACCAAGTGCTGAAGTGGAACCCAGTAAGCACAGATGTCCCTGAACTGGGTGGAAGGCAGCTTCCATCAGTCACTGTCTCATAGGAAAACACTCCAGTTTATATTTGGGACAATATTTGGTGATGTAGGAGACTGCCAATGCACGCGATGAAACCCCGGGGTCAGAAGTTCCCTGTATGTAGGGTTTGTGGATTTGTGCCCTTTGCATTTAGTATCAAAGCTGGGGAGCTGTGTCCCGGGAGCCCGAAGTTGTTTGGCTTTCTCCTGGTGGAGCCGTGTTGGGCTCAAAGGCTACAACCTGACTTTGGCAGGGGCTCTGCGCTGGTTGTGCCCGTGCAGCCCTGGACGAGGGGTGGGGATTGGCCGGGTGCCCTGGGGCTCTCTGAAGGCCGGAGCGCCGCTCCGTGGGTGCCTTGTTTACACCGAGTACCAAAACAACCCAAGGAGGGCTTGCCCTGACTTTATTTAAATGCAAATTCCTGTTGGTTCATTATTATCACGTTCTGCTGCAACAAATAATCAAACACATGTGGCTTGTAGGATCCACCGTGGGACTTTTTATTTTGACTGGATGCTTTTTTCAGTGCTTTGGCTCAGAGCTGTGTTAGCTGCTGGATTTGTTCCTAACAAGCAGCATGGGAGCTTTGTCATGGAAAAGTGGCATATGCTTGGTCTTTTTCTGACCCAACAAACTTCAAAAACCTTTAGGGAACTTGTTCGAACTAATGTGGATTGAAACTTTATTGCCAAGGAGGAAAAACAGCCTGAGAAGTGCAGTAAAAAAGCTTTGTCCAAGCCTATAAGAAATAGCTGATGTTGATATTTGTGCCCAAATTGATACAAAAGTTTTCTTCAGCATCAGCAGGGACTGTGTTGCTGCTTGGACTTGGTGGTCTTTGACAGTGCTGGAAGTTTTTTGTCCTCCATTTTGCAGTTTAGGCCCCTTCACCTTTCTGGTCCATGACAGGTGGCTTTTTCCTAAAGCCAGTGCCTTGTCCCTTGCCTGCAAGGCTGGACCTTGTGTTCAGGGAGAGAAGCACCGGAGGTGTTGGCAGGTCAGCCAGAAACTGCACAGAGACTTGCACAGAAACATTTCAACTGGTTTGTAGCAGAGCTTTACTAACAAATCCTGAACCACCCCATCTCCTGCCCTTCCCACCTGCTTTCCCACCATTAATGCAGGGAAATGAATTGCAGAGAGAAGTTCAAGCTGTGGCTTGAAATCTTTGTCCGGTTCTGGCTACCTTGTAGAGAGGGTGAAGTCAGCCTTGCAAAGCGAAATTGGAGAATGGCATTAGCTCAAGGAACTGCCCAAGCTTAAATTACAAGAGAGAATGTACAACTTTGGCATGTGGACTATAAATCCATGGAAAGGTGTCAAAAGCGAGGCATGAAGGCCTGTGTCTGGAGTGCTGCTCACAATCAGAGTTAAATAAGGGGAAATCGTGAGATCAGATAAACAGAATATAAAATTAACACGATCATGGGACAGTAAAAATCAACTTGAAATTACTTCAGGAAGTAGAAATTCTAATGCTTCTGATTTGGCATGGAGATGGAAGGCAGTTAAAAACAACAAAATAGACAAAATTATGCCCTTGATCAGCTCAAGGCCTGACCACCCTGGACCCCTCAGCCTTCCTACTCTGGAAAACCTGTGTATCAGATTGCTTTATTTCTATTTTTCAGGAGAACAATGTCAACAGAAGCACTGGCTAAACTGTGTGCCTCCAGCTTTGGGCTTCAGGAGGTGCTGCCTTTCACCATTCACAGAATTTTATCCCATCACTATTTGGCATGGCTGAGAGGTTGAACTGCTGCACAAAGCCTTAAAAGGTTCAGCTAAAATAGCTGTGACACTTTCCTGCCAGGCCTTGGCACAAAAATCTTTGTCCAGAAAGGATCTCCCTGGATCCTCTTTTGCAGGATGTAGGCTGAGATCAGGAAATGTGAAGGCAAGTTGGGATCTTTTAAGGGAGGTCTTTGCTGTAGTAGGATTGTACACTTCTGTTTGGAACATTATTTTTTGCCCACCTGAGCAGAGAACACTGGATTCTGAAATGCCACAGTTAGGATAAAATGGTTGATAGCTCTACAAGTATCTTAGAGCACTAAAACTCTTAGCTATGTTTTTATTTTCCACACAGAGTAGGGATTTCCATCTTTTTTTCTGCTGCTCTTACCTACACTAAGAGAGCAGCAAGATTCTTCTGGAATGCATGAAGCCCCTGTTAGCCTAATTTTTTTCTTGAGTAGGTTTCTATTATCTTTACAGTTAAAAAATACACAGTAATATATATGCTGAATGGAAGCTTTGATGTAGTTAATTAAGGCCAGTTCATGTACAAATATGCTGGAAAGGAAAATTTATTTGTGCACCAAACAGAAATTTCTCAAGTCAGTGGAGACATGAAGAGAGTATGGTTTTCTAATAGGCTTCACACCTGCACCTATGGAAGGTGGACATGTTCCCAAAAGTCAGACTGATTAGAGCCTTCCTCTACCCATTTGGCATGGAACAGATGTAGAAAAACGAGAGGTTATTGCATGTCTCAAAAGACTGAATATTGGGTTTTATGAATTAAAACTTTATAGAAAATAGTATGTCTGTGAACACACGAAACAGAGACTCATAGCTGACCACATAGTAAACTAGAGTTCTTGTTTATTACTTTGCCTATTCTGAAGAAAGATCAGAATTTTCTTCTAATTAGTACTGTCTGAAATGTAAATCTTTAAACTCTGGCTAAATACGTGCTTCTTGGAGGGGGAAACAACCAAAACAGCTTCGAGTAAGTAGTGAAAAAAACCCCAAACTCATGAGGTTGTATTTTGGGTGCCAGAAAAGTTCATCAGAGAATAGTAATAGCCCCTCAGCACCAAGGGGTCCAAGCTTAGGCAGGCAGCAGTGATTCCAGGACAGGAGTTCCTCTATGATCTTGCAGTGGGAGGGGTGGGCAGGGGAAATTCCAAGCTGCCCTGTCTGTGGCACAGTAGCTTCCAAATGCTAGTATTGCTCTTTGGGTACACCTACCTGCTGGGGTTCCTTCCAGCACTGAAGTTGCAATGCATATAGGCTGTAAATGTTCCAAGTGCAGTAGCATCAAAAGCTCACAGGACTCACTCACAGGCCTTCTTTGGGAGGAGGGTAAAAACCCCTCAAGGCAGGCCAGCAGGGTAAACAGCTGCTGCTGGAGGCTCTGCCATGCCAGAAACCATGTGTCATCAGCATGGCAGCAGCCTAGTGAGACATTCATTCCTCAGCAGCTGTGAAGAAAGAAACTGTAACCCCTACAGTACCTGATCAGCTCTGTCAGACTGCAGTAGTCCCTTCCACAACTCCCTGTATCATGACATCTGCAAATCTAACTCAGGTAATAATTACAAATGTAATGCTTTGTTCACATGCTGACTTCCTTTTCAAGTTTGCAAAAGAACAGTTTAAAGAGAGAGGCTACTTCTATTACGGTTGTTCCCAAAGTTTTAGTCCCACAGTTTCTGTGGTTCTATTATTGCTTCACCCCAATTACTTGCATCCTTATTCCATCTCCCTTAAGCTGTAATCCCTTCATTGCAAGACTCTGTCCTGCCTGAACAGTGTGCACTCTTCACTAAAATTTCTGGCCACTTTACTATTATGCAACTGACTGTTTTCACCTGATTCCAAAACGAAAGTCTTAAAAGAGCAAGCATAAAATGGCTGTGACTTCTCTGTGTTCATAGGTTGTGAGCCTGCTTTGCTGTTCAATATGGAACACTGGATATACAGGCAAGGAAAGGAACAAAGTCTTTTACAAGAGATCACCAACGGTATCATACATTTAATAAATGAACTGGGTTCCATACACCAGAACAGAACAGTGTGTACATAATGAAGTGGAAAGTAAAAACACTACCTTCTTGCTAGTTATTTTTTCCCTACAGTATACCAAGTTATGCAATATATTTATAGGTTACTTCCAAAATGTTTTAAACATCTAAATTTTGCATTCCCTTGCATTAAAAAAATTACATATTAATTACTCGGGAAAGTTTCTGAATTCTGTTTAGCAGCAAATCTCCTTTCTTGATGGTTTCTTGGTACTGCCAATTCTTGCTATCAGGCCTAGGAATCATGGGGGGGAAAAAAAGGGGTTAGAGCTAAGAATATGATTTATACCAAAACATTAAATACTTCTGTAGTAAATGTCATCAAACTATATAGAATTCAACTAGTCTGTTAAAAACAACCTCTAGGAATTGTTACATACCTGTTAGTTTCTACTATCTCATTTACTTTGTCTATTTTGCAGTGCAATCGCCCAGCTGCAATAAATCTTGAAAGCTCCCTAAATAAAGAAAAAAAGTTGGTTAAACCTTGTTTCCCAAAGGACCTGTAGACCTAAGAGCACTGAAACTGCTCTTACACCACACTGTATTTCTGAAGCAACAACCTATAGATCTTCAACAGGTATCTTATACATCCTCATCAGGGCTTGGACATTGCACCCAAAAATAATCATTTTAGTGACATGAACACAGAACTTCTCTGTTCTTTCTTCTCAGGACAAAATGTTGTACTTGAGTTAGTAAAGCTTACCACTGAGCTTTGTATCAGCTACTCTTCAAATCCAAAGGCAGCACTAACGCAGCATGGCTATCTGGAATTTATCCTGAGGTAAATATCTTTAAGCCAGTCAATTAATTAGCTAAGTATCTCAATAATATTTAATTTTTTTTAAATGCTTTTAAAATTTTTATTACTATTGTTTTATTTAATCAACAGTGGTCTACAGCACTGATGGTAGAAGAAAATATTCCTGTGCTCAACAGTAAGATAAGTTACAACTCATAATAAATTACTAGAAAGCATAAGAATTAGTATGACTTTAAAAAATTACTTTTGAATGAAATGGTATTTGGTTTCTCTTGAAACACTTATTAATTTCTGAATATTTCAAGCAGTTTCATATTTCTGTAAGTTTTCTGCGTTAGAAAATCTGAAACAAGAATAACTCTTGTGAAGGCATTTGAAATAACGTGCTTCCTGTACAGAGAGTAGAAGTCAGTTTCTTACTTCACTCACCACTTAGTTCTTATTTCTGTTGGTTTTATTCTAGAAAAGAATTTCAAATTGGGACTGCAGGGTATGTTTGATTTAAGTGAAAAACATCAGATCCTGTCCACATAACAGAAACTAAGCAAAATGAAAGAGGGAGACTGGCAGTGTACAAAAAATGTGCAGATCCCCAAAGCTGGAACAGCTCAGTTTTTGTATAGCTGTGAACTAAGCTATATAAAATTTTAAGTTTCATAGCATATGGAGGTCAATAAATACAGCAATACAAAGAACAAAGCAATCAATAAAATACCAGCTTCTCACACTCTTCCACAGAAATGTAACTTGGCATATTTAGAATACAAGTGAACAAAGATTTTTACTCATAATGAGATCATCATAAATATTTAAAAGGGATAAAGGCAGATGTCTCTGAACTGAAAAAGCCAAAGAACTTACTGATCTATGAATTCTACACTGACTCCAAAGGCTTCTGCCATGTACCCTAACGTCAAGGACCGGTAGGACTCGAGGAGCTGGCTGTAGGCGTGGATTCGCATTTCCCGTACGTAGTATCGGTAGTGAGGTGCAAACAGCCAGTCTTTCTTCATCTCTTGCTCTACAATAGCTGAAAAGAAAAAAAAAAGAAGCAAAAAAGAAAAAAAAATAAGTCAGTAATTTCTAAGAAATATCAAATATCAGTTATGTGAATAAAACACATGGCACCAGTTAATAAGTAATAGGTGTGACCATAACTACATTGTATTCTTGCACTCAAGATATAAAGAGATTCTGCACTGAAGAGAATTCATGTAATCTGTATCAGTTCGGGAACCAGGAGCAGCAAGAACATGCAAACAATACTGTGGCAAAGCTAATGGAAGCCTGTAACCAACACAGCATCTTTCTTTCAGGGGGAGAGGGACCACCTTGCTGAAGGCAAGAGCTGGATAGGAGCAGCCTGGGGCTGGGTAACAAGCACAGCTCAGTATGTAACTTCTTGAAGAAACATTGTTACCCACACCTGTATAAGGACATACCTTTAATTTTCTGCTACTAGCTCTTAAATTAGTTACAAGGATTTCCAGGCACTGAAGTGATTTTTTTTTTCTCCCTGACGGCATCGGTTCTAGGCTTGGGTGAGGCTGGCAACAGCAAGATGCTCCCCTTTAACTCAGTCTCATCAAGCCTAGTCTTCCACAAATAAGGGCTCTTTCTTGCTTTTTCTAAATATCTTATTTTCTTGTATTCTAAATCTCACAGAAGAAAAACAAGCAGTCTGAGAACTGGCAAGAATGAGGGTTTTCTGAAAAGCTTTTCTTTGGTGTCACCCTTTTAAACAGAAAGCTTTCAAATCTTTCCTCATCTGGCTCCTGAGGTAAGATGGTGTTTCACAGCCATTTTCAAAGCTTTTTCACCTAATCAGATGTGACCTTTCACAAGGCTCATTGGATGAGAAATTTGTCTTTCTTTGCTTGAAAAATGAAAGCAGAAAATTTTAGGTCACTGTTAAAAAAATCTCTATGGTTTGTTTTTTCTGCACATAGCTCTAGGTCTAGACTGTAGCTACTCCACAAAAGTAGTGTATGATCTGAAACAAGTAAATGGAACACCTGAAACAATGCTGTGGGACACAACCCAGCCTTACCTAGTGACTGGAAAAAGGCTGCATAACGACATTCGTAAAGAGAGAAGAGATACTGCCGTACAGCTGGCAAGCTGTGCAAGGCTTCCAGGATCTCTGCTCCTTTAATCACCTGAAAGCAAACACACATCTTTAACCACCATCCCTTTCAGCCTCCAGATGAACAGGTTAAGGAAAGGCTCTGTCAGTTTGCACCAGTGTTTCCATGTTCTCTCCTTACCTTCTCCCTCAGGTCAGGCCTGTCCAGGGCAATCATGCTGACATACACAGTGTATGTTACAAAGGTTTTGTAATCCATCAGTTCATAGGATGTAAATGTGGAAACTGTATCAAGGAAGAGCTCTGCTGCTTGTTTAAAGTCTCGAATGGCTACACAGTAAAGACCCTGGTACACCTTGAGACGGTTTCTCCTGTCCCAGTCTCCTCCTTCTTCTATTAGACTTAAAATAGAACAAAGAATATTTACTTATGTGAATGTGTCATGTAATAAGTTATATGAAACAAGTACAAAACAACTGATACTATGAGATTAGTGAAAGAATAACTTGGTTTATGTTACAGCTTGTTGAAATAGCCCTGGCTTTGTATACTTGTTGGAGTAGGAAAGTGGCTTCCTTGGGACAGAAGAGGCCAAAGACTTTCGCACACTGCAAGTTTCAGTTGAAAGAAAATGTTTACAGCCTCTTCAGCTGTGACAACAGTCTCTGTGGATGTGCAGCTAAGTATTACTGTCGGCCAGGACTGTGGCAACAGATTTCCACTGCCTTTGCTGCTAAAATCAAAGCTGTCCAACCCGCAACATAGGAAAAAAGATACAAGTTGCCACTGGCGTGGCTGTAAAAAGGGCAGGGATGAGGCAAAACTGCTGAGAAGGAAACAAAATATCCCTGCCCAAGGAATAAAAGAAGTAGGAACCTCCTCTGCCTTGGTGTCTCATGGCAGCAGCAGAGAGACTGAACCACAGCTTTCTACAGGAACTGCTGAGGTTCAAAACATTGGGAGCACAGAGACACTGAAGCTACCAATGGGAACATGGGAAGGACAGTGGCACCAAAACACACCATGCTGCTCTTGCTTCTAGAGGAAAAGATCCCTCTTTACAGAATCAGGTGGGTGCCACTGGGAGCAGCTAGACTTAGCTGGCAAAGGCACAGTCCAGTCACACCTAAAGTGGGAGTGGGAGCTGGGCTACAAATACAAATTGAGCCAGCTGCTAGATAACAGATACCATAAAATCTCAACCTTTCTCTTCCCCACCGATAAAAAAATTCAGGAGTAGGAAGTACTCTAAAACAAAGTAACACCCACCCATCACTGATTATCATTCACAAGCAGTCCCAGTCATTTCTGGACAAAAAGGTATTTATCTTCCATTTCTTTTGCTCCAGCTTGTTTCAAAAGGGCTTTAGTGCACTCAGACAACCCAAGCAGTACCTTTTTGCCTTTTCAATGTTCCGTGTGATGAGGTCATTGTCCATGTAAAACAAGCCAATCCTTAGCAGATAGAACACGATATCCAGGCGATGTCCCAGGGCCACGGTTTTGTCGTAAGTCTTGCGGAATGCAGTCAGAGCTCCCTCCTGGAAAAATAGTATTTGGTACTGTAAGAATGTTGAAAGCACCCAGAACATCCACAAAGTACCTGTTTTAAGAACATGTGCTGTCTCCCACTGGTAGTTGTGACTTTCACATTATGCATTCTGAATAATCTTAAGTTAGAAAAGCTGTTCCTCATGTATCTTTTAAAGCTAAAGACTATGAAAATTTACTCTGTAACTCGAAATTCAGCTGCACGATCTAAATAGCTTGGGTAAGTCTAAAGGGACAAGGAAAGTGAATAATGGTATCTGCAAACCTTTCCCCTTGTCAAGAAAAAAGTTGTTTTTTTTCAAGGACTGTTTATTTCTAGATAATTTATACTTCAGTAAGACCCTCCCCTATCTGCCAGCCATGTGTGAGCTGTGCCAGAGAGAAAATGCTCTGCAAGTCCCCCAGCACTCACTGGGACCTGCCAGCTAACAGGGCTCCCATGCAGTGTTTTCTACGAGTCCATAAAGCCTCTGCTATCACCAACCTTGTCCCCAATCCTGCACAGGTACTCAGCCTTGGCCATCATCGCATCCCGGATTTCGCTCTCCCCCAAGATCTTTTCTGCATCCTCTAATTCGTTGTCGAGACGTTTCAGTTCCTCCTCATTGGCTTTCTTCATTTTGTTCAGCAGATCTGTGTCCATCTGCCACTCAAGAGACTTGCACAGGGCTTCATAGTATGGAGCCATGTCTGAAAGAGAAGCAGGAAGGGTTCTGCTGCTCACTGCTGCAACGAGAGTGTGCTTGTTCTTAAAAGGACAACATGACTGTTAATGCCACAGATGTCCCTTCTATGACCAGGTACCTGCTGAATCCAGATACAGCACAGCCACTGTTTCTGCAGGCCTTGCCCCTCATGCTTCCTTTCACTGATCCTTTTTCATCGCTGCTCTTTACACTGTTCCCATGTGCACTTTCCCTACCTTGCACTGGGGTGGCCTCACCTCGAGTTCTGGGGGCAGTTTTGGCCACCACAATACCAGAAGGACATTAAGCTGTTAGAGGGCATCCAAAGGAGGGACACGAAGATGACGAAGGGTCTGGAGGGAATGTATAAAGAGCAGCTGAGGTCACTTGGTGTGATCAGCCTAGAGAAGAGGAGACTGAGGGGAGACCTCAAAGCTGTCTAAAACTTCCTCATGAGACAAAGTGGAGGGTCAGGCGCTGATCTCTGCTCTCTGGAAACCAGGACCTGAGTAAACAGCATGGAGCAGCATCAGGGGAGGTTTTGGTTGGAGAACAGGAGAAGGTTCTTCCCCCAGAAGGTGGTCAGGCACTGAACAGGCTCCCCAGGGCAGAGCTCATGGAGCACTTGGACAGTGCTCTCAGGCAGAGTGGGATTGTTGGGAGTGCCCTGTGCAGGACCAAGAGCTGGACTTTGATGATCCTTGTGGATCCCTTCCAGCTCAGGATGTTCTGTGATTCTCTTTATCGCTCTATGAGCACAGCAGCCCATGGTGCCCAACTCACAGCTCTTACAGCCCAGCACGATGTAAGAGTGGTCGGAGCTGGGAACAGGGCACGGCCCGGCTACGTCCGACCCTCGCCCTGCCCCGCTGCTCCCCGGCTGTCCACGCCCCGGGGGAGTCAGTCCCGTGGGCAGAGCGATGCCGAACTGCGGGGGGACGTGTACACAAGCCCCTGCCCGGGGATCGATGACCACAGACAGTCACACGGCCGCCCCATAGACACACGGTCGGAGCGGGGCCGGCGAACGCACAGACAGACCCCACACACAGACAGACATACACACACAGCCTCCCTCAGGCCCCACTCACTGTGCAGCCGCACCGCCGCCATCAGCTCGTCGCGCGCGGCGGGGTCGGGCGCGCGGGGCCGCAGGCTGAGCAGGAAGCGGAGCTGGGCGATGCGGAGGTCGGGGTTCTTGGGCAGCCCCTCCTCCTCCAGGTTCTCCAGCGGCATGGCGGCGGCGGCGGCGGCAGCGGATGTCCGACCGCGGGGCCGGGGCTCGGCGGGACGGGCGGCTGTGGGCAGCGGGAGGGGAGGGCGGCGCGGCGGAGTGACTCAGCCGCGACGGGCGGAAGCGGCAGCGCGCTTCCGCCGCGCGGCGCCCCCTGGCGGCGCGGAGGTCCCCGGCGGGCGGCGTGGGGCGGCCCCTGGCGGTGGGGATGGGCCTGGCCACAGGGACACAAACACAGAAACAGCAAAAAAAAACAGTCACAGCCACAGGCTGCACAGGGAAAGAGGCTGCCCCATCCCTGGAAGTGTCCAAAGCCAGGAGGAAGGGCCTAGTGGAAGGTGTTACTTCCTATGGCAGAGGGTTGGAACTGGGTGATGTTCAAAATCCCCTTCCGACCAAAAGCATTCTATGGTTCTATGATCCCAGAGCATACAGTACAGGGGTGTGTTCAGACAGTTCTGGAATATTTCGAGTGAGTGATTTCTACTTTCTCTGCAGCCTCTCTGGACTATCTGTTCCTGTGAACAGGAAAGTTTTCCTCATCTCCAGGTGGAACTCCTGAGCATCACTTTGTGCCCGTTGTCACTTGCCCTATTGCTTGGCACCACTGAGCAGAGCCTGGGTCACCTGCTGGGCACACACACAGACATTGATGAGGTCCCCTCTCAGTTGTCTCTTCTCAAGGCTGAACAGGCCAAGGAAGGGCCTGTCTGGTGTTTGAGCGCAGGGGAAGGACACAGACCTACAAGGGGTCACAGGAAAAAGTGGGTTTGTAGCCTTTGTAGTTCCAGAAAGGAGCTCAAATGTGTTACATCAGAGCTTGTGGCTCAAAACAAGTAGAAGGCAAGTAAAGGGGGCTCTAAACAGCCCTGGTTTCAGTTGTATTTCATCCAGGATGGTGGGGAAATCATACCTGACTCTGGCCTGTGTTCATCTACTACTCATTTTGCTTTTCTTGATGTTTCTCCATCTGTTTATTAAATATCTTTGATTTTGTCTTTCCTGACCTCACACAGCAAATACTGCCAATGCTGGAGTGTTGTTCCCTCCCTTGGGAACACTAAGTGGAGATGGTGGCAGAAGGGCTGGGTGGTTCCCACGTGTCACCCCCACCCTACTGGCCCTGGTCTTGCCCCACTCTCCCTCCTTACCACAGATTGTCTGTGCCACATGTTACAGATGGGACATGGCCTGTGCCTCCATAGCCCTGTGTGTGGCATCCTTGAGGTTCATCCCCAGTTGACACCTGACATCAAACCCTTTTTTTATCCTTACGAATCTGTATTCCCTTGGAAGCTGGCAATAAGATAAAAACATAGCTGGTGCTTTTGGAGTGGAGCATAGCTGGGTGGTTTGGCAGGCACAGGGTGCTTGGCTTCTGTGAAGGGCATTTTTGGGTGCCCAGGGCTGTCCTGTGGGATGCAGGATCCCAGCCAGACTCCTGGACCACGCTTGCTGTATAGCTGAGCTCCTTCAGACATATTTTGGTGCTATTTGTTAGAATTGGGGTTTAAGTACAATGCTGTTGGCTGGTGCCTCTATTTTAGAGTTGTGCTTTGCATCTGGGCGATGGGAGAAACAGTTCCCTTGGCTGTTTTGGCACTGTGTATCCCAGGATTGGCTTCTGTATATTGGGCATGAATTATTTAGGAGATCACTGGAAGAAACAGTTGCCTGCTGTGTTTTTGATAAGTGCTAGTATTTTTTATGCTGATTCTGACTTTTTCCCCCCCCCCTTCATTTATTGGCTTGTACTTACAGTATTTTAGAATAAAATAAAGAAGAAACTATGTTTTAAGTTGGTCAGTGCCTTTGTTTCTTTAAGAGCAGTCATTTTTTCCTTTGTCTTCTGTTTCTCTTTTTGAGCTGCAATCACTTTTGTATTGATTGCGCAAGGAGCAATGGCTTTGATGCTTTGTGGGGAACAGCACACAGATCTTTTGCAGCAGTGTTTATGTTATTGGCCTTTGCATTTGCTCAGAGGCCTGTTAATTAGTTTTATTTATGACAGACACTTTTAGACGTCTTGCATGTTCTGGGTTGGTTGGTTTTTTTTTTTTTTTTTTTCTTTTCCCAGCTCCATTCCTTAGGCAGCATGTTCTGGAGCTAAGGAATGCTGTTTATTCTTTGCATGCCTTGTTTGGGAAGAAAAGGATGGTTGGGGTTTTTTCTGCTAAGTAAGGCTGATGTTCCAAGTGTTCAGGCATTGTACACATGGGTGAATGCTGCTTGTGTGAGTGGCTGAGCTGGGATTAGCTCACAAAAATTGAAGACGAAAAAATTGAACCAGCTCCAACATACAGTTATTACGACAGTCCCTCCAGTGACGGGTGGAAGGTGGAAAGTATGTGCAGCTCCCTTGTAAGCAGATAACCTGGCTGTCACCATATTTCTTTTCCTAATCCCTAATAAAGATTGGTTTGCAGCCACAGTTGGAGGTCTGCCCTGTTCCAAAATTCACATCATTCGTAACCATTAGAGTTCTGGCCATTCTCACTGTCCACAGAAACACCCACACCCTGTCAGCCTTGCTGGGTTTGGTATCCTCAACTCATTGTGGCAGTAAAAGCCACAGATTCATTATGTACTGTGGGAGAAAATTTTCTTCATTCTCCCATTTCTGGATTTGCCACTTTTTAATTGACTAAAAAATAAGCTGCTAGGTGTGAGAAGAGTAAGGGAACTGAGTTTTAATTTTCCTGAGTTTAGTTATTACTGAAATGTCGTGGTTTGGTTTGTATATCCATATGAAACACTAGTTAATTACCCCACACAGCATTCATTGCTTGTAAATATTTGCCCAAATGTTCATATTCGTGTATTTCAGCAGTAACAGGGAGAAAAGGAGCTGGGTACACACTTGTGACATTCACTACTAAATGTGAAAAAAAATTCAGGGAGAATACTTATATCTCAAATATTTATATGATTAAATAAGGCCTTGTGGTGACCATAATTTAATGTGGTCTTACAGCATTCAGAAGGATCCAAATTTTTTTTTTTTCAAAGAGGGATCTCAAATGGTTGTTTATTTCCTTACAAAATATATCAGGGCAATGAGGAGCCCTGTGACGGCCCTTAGTATCTCTTTCTTGAGTGACAGTATGGATGTGCTGCAGGTGGGGTCCAGACCCTGCACTGCCCTGGTGATGCTCACATGCATCAATAGGTTTGTTTACTCCTTGCAGTTTCCTGGGTTGGACACATCTTGTGTGGTCAGTGCCCCAGACAGTGATCATGGGCATCCCAAGTAATGCCACCCTCCTTGTTAAAATTTTTGTAGCTGTGGGAGGCCACAAACAGGGGTAGAAGTGCAACTACAGATTTCCAGATCTCCTCCTTCCCCAGTAGCAGCTGTTAGTTCTAAATGCTACCCAGGGCAAGGTGGCTTTCTATGTGGCTGTGTGATGTTGCTCCTGCTTGTGTCCTGGCTCTTGGAGCCGTGCCCAGGCCACCCCGATGTCCAGCAGGACAGTCAGACACAGCGTGTCCAGCTGGGGCTGAGCTGCCACAAGGTGCCAGTGTTTCAGAGCAGTAACTGCATGGTGTCTCTGCCTTCTGAGTGCTTTGCTGGGCTGTTTTCCCCCCTCAGGGTCACAAGTGAAGCCCGGCTATCACTGAATGTTGATTGAAATCTTTGGGAACTGGCAGCCTTCTGCAGGGGCACAGACCACCCAAAACCTGCTGTGCCCCTGGCCAGCCACGGCCTGGTTTGCAGACCCCTGTGTCCAGCCAGACACTACTTTGCTGCTGGCAGGGATGTATAACATACCTGTTGAGGTAGTGTCAGGAGCCGAGTGTTTTGCTTGTCAGTGCCATCAAGGGAGCCAAGGACTGTGTCTGTCACCAATCCCTCTGCTTGTCCAGCCCTGCTGAGTGCAGGGGCTCCTCTCTCCCAGCCCACAAAGGGAAAATCTCCCATCACTCAGGGTATGTGGTACTTTCCACAGCAGGTCACAGAGTGCTCCCCTTTCCTCTCCAAGGAGGTCCTGCAGCCCTACCTGGCTCTCCCAGGCTTCAGAGATAGGGACCACCCTGGTGCTGTGAGCATCCTCTGCAGATCAGGATCTGCAGCAGGACCCAGGACTGGACCCAAGTGCTGCTGAGTGACTTTAATTCCCATTGTGGAAGGCATGAGGGGCCCTGGAAGCTGTTGGACCTGTCCATACTGTAACAAAAAGCTCTTTCTGCACAGCCACCATGCTGTGAGCTGCAGGCTCACCTCAGCAATACCAATTACGCTTTCATACCTTGCTGTCATCCTCAGGCATCTTCAAGGCCAGTGCATTTGTTTTATTTGCAGAGCTGGTTTAACTGAACTTGGGAAAAGATGGCACTTGAATCACATCTGGCTTCATTCTTTGCTCTTCAGTAGTGGAAGTGTTGACAGCAATACTCACAGTGGCACTGTATAAGCATACAAGTGTTAGGCATTGATTTCTTCTGAATAAGCTCCTAGAAGTTGCCTGTTTTCCTAGGTAATTATTGTTGGCATAGGTATGGCTGTTGTCTCAGGAAGTCTGGCTCTCAGAAACTACAGTCTGCGTCAGGAAGGAATGAAAAGCATAGGGTCGAGCCCTCTGCTAGTGCAGCTCCACGGGCTGGCTGGTGTTAAACAAGCCCTGGCACCAGTATAAGAACAGCCAGAAAATGCCCTTGGAGTGGGATTTCTGCATCTCTTGACCTCCCTGATATTCTTTTGTCATCCTTTCCATGTTACTAATTGAATCTGATCAGCCAAGTATTTGTTTCACAGCAATTAGAGTCTTTTATTCCCTTGCATATTTTCAAATCAGTAAATCTTTGTTTTGAAGGACAACATTTTACACAGTGCCCAAATTAAATCTTTTGCAGCATTAGAGTCAGGGTGTTCCAACAAACAGACACGTTGGGGGAGTTTATTACCCTGGGAAGAGAGGACTCCCGCATCATTACTTAGAGATCTGAAAAGCTATTAATGTGTAATGGCCATGAGAAATCAAACTGACAGGTAGGGGCAGTGAGGAGCCTCTTCCTTTGCTCCACACCTCTGGCAGCCCTGAGTGCAGGGAAGGGTGATGGCACACTACTGCTAGATACATTTAACACTATTGCCTCAGGAAATCTCAGGGGAGAAGCTGTTTCTGAACAGGTGAGAACCCAGTGGATTTGGTGCCATGAAGACATGCAGCAAGTGACAGCTCCTGGGTGAAATGGCTGTAATGGCGAGTGGGAGAGAGTGCTGCTGGCACAGGGAAGTGAAATCCTGCTCAGTGTCTGTCCCATCATCAAACCAAGGGACACTGAAATGACATTTATGGAGATGTGTAAGTACACACACACAAGTGTTTTATGCTTGAGCCTTTTGTTTCAGATCCTGTGTTCCAGCTTGCCTGTTACAATGCAGAAAGGAGGTCCATGGGAGATGGTAGCCTGTGAGTCTGAAATCAAAGTGAGGTCTGTTTGTTGCATCTTGTCTCCTAAGTATCGATTTAGTTTCAGAAAACAGATACTCTAGGCCAACCCACTGATGTATTTGTTTCATACACAGCAACAGCACCCAGTGTTTCCCATGATAAATGGTGTCAATTTTATCACAGGCTGGTGCTGGATCTGGCCCGCATGGAGCACAAATACTGATACCTCCTCCAGGCTGATGTGACAGTTTTAGGGGGTACCATGCACAGGGTAAGGTGTGCTGCTGTTTAAGCTATCCTATTGCATGTAGAAATCCACAAATCTGCATTAATTTGGCAGCTCCAGCTATGTGTCAGTGTCTGCCTTTGTTTTTTAGGTAATTTGTGCTGTACACTTTCACGCCATGATTGCTTTTTTTGTATATGGATCCTTCTGTTGGGCACTTCTCTGTTGACTATGATTACTACCACATCAACTGAAAACGCTCCTGTACTGTATAATTAACTTTATCTGCTTTGCTACAATGCCTCTCACTGGTAATTACACGCACTTCAGCTCTTTCACTACATTTCTAAGACTTTAAGAAGTGCTGATTATACTTGCCCAGCCTCTGTCCAAACTGGAGGGGTTTTACATGTGTAAAATGATATCTTTTTCCTTGCAGCAGCCCTGGCATAATCTGGATATTGATTGTAGTACATATAATGTGATCTTTAAATAAACCATCTGTTTGGAATACATTGGGGTTTATATGGGCTGGTGGCAAAAAAGCTTATTTAAATCGTCAGGTTGTTGGCAGTTTGATGTGATAGCTATCAGTTTACTGAGATAATTTGAAATTAAGAGCAAGGAATTTGAAATCTTTCAGTCCCTTGGGAAGCTACTCCATTTTCTTCCTCCTTAGCTCAGCCCTGTCAGCCTTCCCTGTGGTTCCAGAGTGACTTTTGTCCTTTGATGATTTTTTTAAGCCTCTTTTTCTCAAGCAATAGTCTCATGCGATTACACCCTCTGCCATCAGCCTGTGTTTCTGTGCTCTAATGCCTTTGAACCTCTTGGTCAGCTTGAACCAAATCTGATAGATGTTGTGAGCTCTTAGAAATGTCCAATTCCTTGAAGTTACGTGAGATCAGGGAGGGCAGATCCAAACTGGGAAGATTAGCCTTTTACTCAGCTGGTGTTTAAGGAATGTGGCCAGCAGTGAAGATTGCTGTGTGGCCATTGCAGGGTGCATGGAGAAGTGGGAAATACATAGGAGTGAGGAGCAGAGGAAGGAAGAGCTGGAAGTCTCACCATAGTGGGGATGGGGCAGAGTGGGGAGAAGGGGTATGGGATCCATGGAAAAGCAGCCTTCATCCCTGACTGCTCACATAGCAGCAGCTGCCACTGTAATTGCAAATATTGATGTATTTTCCACAGCTTCTTTTCAAACACACAGCCTGGGGTTTTTTGTTGGGTTTTTTTTTCACTCTTTATAACACAAGTGATTTTCACATCATGCAAGGACAAAGCACTTGGCTGAGAAATGTTGTGTGACTTCTATTGAGATATAACAGCAAACCAGCCACACGTTTATTAATTAAGGGAAAGGGTGTTGGACACAAACAATGAGGTGATGGTTTAATATTGTGTTGTCTTCTTAAATAAACCCAGTGTTGAATGACCACAGTCTGAACATCCTGGTAAGTTCACAGGACAAGGCATTACTCTAAAATATGTGGGAATTTATCTCTGGCTGTTGTTGCAGACTATTGGAGTACCTGGGGAGCGCCTGTGAAATGCCCATTGGCTTGGACACCAATTTAACTGAGGAAGATGCTCTTGTTTCCTTCTCCTGAATTTACTTTGAGTCCCAGAGTGAGTGGATTTCAGGGTACACACAGTGCTGTGCCCTTGTGCCCAGGCACTGATCTCCCTAAATGTTTTGCTTTTACTAATGGGCAAGTTGCAAGCCTGAGAAACTTCAGTTTTGGTGAAAATAGCTGGATTGTTACTTTAGGGGATTTTATGTTGGTTTTAATAAGTGAGCAGAAAATTCAAACCATCTGGAATCGAGAATCTATCTCTGTGGCTATGATAGAGGATCTTCCTCAGATGATGGAAAGAGCTCTGCCATTGCACAGAGTGACTTTGGGAAGCACAGAACTCAGTTGCCCAGAAAGATAAATACCTCCAGTATATTTCTTTCTTTTATTTGCAAGACTAACTCTGCTTTCACAGAGTAGGAATATTCTTCACCCGTTAGAGGTGAAGAAAACTCTCCAGATGATTTACATTGACTTGAGATCAGACCTTCAAAGGTCAGAGAGAAAGGCCTTAAGCAAGGAAAGTGTGATTTAGCCCTCTATAAATGCTACTGTTATTAGTGGCATTACGTCAATGTAGGTGACTTCTGGTTGCATATTTAATCTTCCTGAGCTGCAACTTGACATTACTGAGTAAAAAATCCCATGTAATTAATTCCTTTTGGTATCTTTCTATGTTGTAACCTCTCAGAAGTAAAGAAACCTGTACCTCATGGTATTTAATAAATACCTGGTTCATGCCCTGTAAAGCCCTGACTGGCTGCAGCATCCAGCCTCTGCTGCTCTGGCAGTTTTCCTCCTGTCTCTACAGCACACTGCTCTGCAGATGGGGCTATGTTGAACTCTCTCCCCCTGCAGCTGATTAGAATTGCCTCTTAGCTAGGATTACTTTTCCCTGCATTTCCATTTTCCTTTCACCTCTCCCTTGACCTTCCCCTCCTCATCTTTTGCTCTCTGGACCTTTGTTTTTTTCCCAGTTCCTTGCACTTGAGTAGCAATCACTTCTGGTGAATGAAATGGTTCTGCTGTTGCCTCCTTTTGGGGTGTCATTTGAGTTACTGATCATTATATTCTACACGGTGTGGATATGACCAGCTGTCTTGGTTTGAAAGACAGGTGTCTGTGAAGGAAAGCAGAAGCCTCCCTTGGAATGGAAAATATGACCCCCTTCCCTCCGAATGATTATAATTTTGAAATTAAGGGGTTTTCAGACAAAGACATGGAAAAAGGAGTAGCAGCTCTTTACTAGTACTTAGATATATAACATGGCAAACAAACAACAGCAGCAGCAGCTCCAAGCAGGAGCACAGCACAGACCCAGCCTCTCTCAGCCTCTTTCCCCTTGGTGCAGTTCCAGGCACAGCCACCAGGGGCGCTGCTGGCTCCCGGCCAGGCAGGGGCGATGATTCCTCCACGCCTGCAGGGGGAGCAGATGGAAAAACGGGCTGCAGCAGGACCCTCGGAGCGGTGGCTGGGACAGCAGAGGCAGGCACACCCCGCAGCGTAGCAAGCAAGAGATAACCGAAAACTCCGGAGCCTTAGCTGGAGCCGTGGGGGTCAGGTGGACACAGGGTGCTGGGTTAGAGTGTGGTGCAAAAGCTCGAGGCTGAGGCAGAAAGCACGGGGGCTGGGCAGCGGCAGCCAGGCTTCTCCATACAGCCAGGGAGATGCACCCTCCAGGAAGGGGGAGTTGGTCGAGGTCCCAGGTTTTTCTCCTAAGGCAACCAAATAGATGGTGAGAGTCCTCTCCAGTCAGATCAGGTGTTAATAAGGTCCCAGTGCCACAGCTGCTCGCTCCTACGAGCAAAGGCTCACCCAGAGTAAGGAAGAAGCAGTACAGGGCTGGACTCTGGCGCTGGCAGTGAATTCTCCCCACAGTAAGTAACAGCTTGACCATCCTCCAAAGCTGAGAGTGGGAGAGAGAGAGCTTGGAGCTGCACCCAGCGCCTTCCCCCAGACCAAAATCTTGTATCTCTGCCCTTCCCAAGAGAATGTCCCTCAGCTGCACTCCTCTCCCTCCCTCTTGACTACATCTTTTGTCTCTCTCCCAGTCATTATTATCTCTTAGCAGCACATGGGACAAAATTCCACGAGAGACAGAAACAAAAGGAAAAATCCTAACCCCCAACACTAACCTCTAAAATCCCCCCCCCAACTTACCTGCTGCAATACCAGAACACCTCTGGTACTCACCTTGAACTCTTTTACTCTTGCCTGCTGAGACACACTGCTTGGCATTTACTAGGACATATATACAATTTGCCTATGCAGGATTATTCCTGGTTAATTCACTGTTTATTCCAGTATGGCACAAGGACTGGGGTGGGATTTTCCTGGCCCCAGCCAGCAGCAAGTGCTGCTGAGGGATGTAACATATATTCTGCTACTTCTCGCATCTTCCAGCTAACATTTTCTCTGTTACAACACAATTAATTCCTCTCCAAGTATATAAACTACCCTTTAATGTTTTCCTAGTGTGGCCTGCATGACAGTACCTCCACATCTCACCTGCTTTCCTCTATGTTCACGCTGAATCCTGCCCTGTCATACCCAGCACCATTACATGGAAGTTGTACCAGCTGCTCCACTTTCTGGACTGGCACCCCTGCTCCTTCCTCTGTGCTTGCAGCTCCATGTACTGGCAATTTTGGCTGGAATAATATCCCTGGATGTGCCACTATCCGTCTGGCACAGGGAGGTGTTCCTTGGAGCAAGGAAAAGGCACTTTGTGAAATGCAGTTTGCTGCTGTTTTGAGCAAAGACGAAGGTATCTGGTTTGTGGCCATCTCTGCTTGCTGGGAACTGCTGATTGCCTCCCTGTCTGCTGGAGGCTCTCTGGCACAAATCCATTCTGCTGTCGGGTGCTGGATCTCACCCTCTCTGTGTGTTTTCTGGTCACAGCCATCCTTGGGCAGATGCCATTTAGACACTGGTCCAACTCATCAGACAACTTGCTTTCCTGCTCAGGGCCTTGGACTTCAGTCAAGTTAACCTCTGAGAAAC
The DNA here is from genome assembly GCA_013397075.1 of Rhabdornis inornatus. Classification (NCBI taxonomy): domain Eukaryota; kingdom Metazoa; phylum Chordata; class Aves; order Passeriformes; family Rhabdornithidae; genus Rhabdornis; species Rhabdornis inornatus. The sequence goes on from VWZS01009920.1 coordinate 979,605, forward strand.
CCTCTCATCTTCAGTTGGATGTGGGAAGGATTTCATTTGTGCTGCCTTCGGTTTTCAGTATTTTTTTTCCGGTAGTGTACATATGTTGTGTATACACCTATATATGTATGCACACTCTATGTAGTTAAAAATATGCACTCTATGCTCTAAATAATCACACACACATGCATAAGTTTATCTGTCTATACATCTGTACACATGTGTATTGTAAATCTTGTAGGAGTCATACTTGCACTCATTTTTCTCTCAGAGATTTTTTTTTTTCTCCTGGAGTGTTCCCTGAGCCACAGTTTTGTGGTTTGCCCCAATTTTCCCTTTAAAATCCATTTTCCAAGAACATCTAAAATTACTAAGCTGTTTATTCAGTTGCCTTTTAATGTCTAGAACCTTTGAAAAGAAATATTCCAGAGCAGCTATTTTCAGCTACCTTTTTCATACCTACTTGTGTTTTGTGCTACTTTACTTGTCGTTTCCATGACAATTATCCCCAGAGTTAGAGGCAGCCTTGCCCTCAGTTGCTGTTTTGCAAAGCAGCCATTGCTCTTGCCCATCTGAGAATCTGAGTGCAGTTCATGTTTAATACAGGTTTTTATTTTCATAGCTTCTCTATATCCCACTAGCACTACTTGGGTTCTGCAGGTTCCTGTAATATATATTGCATCCTGCCTATTGCCATGGGAATGATCTGGAGGGCAGAGGCATCCCATCCTCACAAGGAGAAGGATATTCTGGCTGGTGGAAGAGGACACATTGTCCACAGAAGGACTCACACAAAGGATTAGTTTCGCCTGGTGGAAGGTACAGAAATTCCCCACAGTGCAGTGGAGCCAGGTTTGGTTCCTGATGGGATGGAAGAGGAGGGTGGGCACAACGGGTTTGTGCCATGTGTGGTGCTGGTTTGTACAGAACCTGAGCCCTGGCTGACTCCTGCCCCCCCATCCCCCAACACCAACTCCCCACTGGGCACAGCCTCTTTTTGGCCATATCCTTCTTCCTGGGCACAGGATGCCACTTTCTTCCTGCACAGTTGTTCAAACATGAAAATAATATATTTTTAATATTTTGAACTGTATACTGTTTAATATATATTTCAATATCTTTTAATGTTATTATCATATTGGTGTTTTCCTCTCACTCATTCCCCTTTTCCTGTTTTCTCCATCCTACCTCTTAGTGACTCACAGGAATTTTTGAAGTGCCCAGCAGCAATCCTTTGATATATTATCCTTATACATTTCCTTATTATCCTTATCTATTCAGTCTGCTACATGTAACTGAGCTTTCTGTACGATCTACTCTCAGTCCTGCCAGTACCTCCTCACGCGTTCTGTGCATCTTTTTTTTCTTTAGTTGACTGTTTCTTTCCAGTTTTCCGTATGCTGCCTCCTTTCATTCTTACCTACTTGCATCCTTTCCACCCACCACCCCCAGTTTCCTCTCCTGAATCCACTTATGTGTAATCTAAAACATACTGCTTGAAAGTGGAAGCCCAGAGAAATATTTGCTCTGGCTCTCAATAGCACCTCTCAATGCCAGTGAGCTCTGGGACAGTGGATTCTCAGCCCTACAGTAAAATGAGCTTTTCCTGTAAGTTTAAAATTTGATTCTTTCTCACAAGCTACAGTCAAAGTGATTGTCAGCTCAAAAAGTATCTTTTAACTAAATTCAAAGGAATGCATTCAGAGCAGATTTTTGAATTTCCATATGATAAAACTAATTACAATTAGCAGCTTGTTACTGAAACAGAAAACATCCAGAATGCCACAATATTTGAAGTTATATTTTAAGGAAAAAACACAGATCAGAGAAAAAAGCTTCAAAGTCTAAACTGATTATCTTCTTAAAGAGTCTTAATTGTTTGTAAGATAAATGGGAATGAAGAACTAGGGGAAAGAGAGCTCTTGCAGAGAGAGTGTGATCTGCCACAGCACATGAGCTGTGGGTGATTCAGTACTGAGTAGCCCCAAATTACCAACCTACCCACCCAAATGGCACCACTGGCCAATGGCCCAAATGCCATCACTGAACGATGGACTGACTTCACTTGCAGTGTGGCAAGGGAGACTGAGAGCTCCCATTTCAGGTGGCTATGGGATAATGAATGCGTCTGCTGGTTACTGAGAGCAGCTCTTCAAAGCTCCTGAAATGTTTGTTCATCCTTGTATTTGCTGTTACTCATCTCATCCTTAGTCAGATGAAATGCAGGGTTTTGCAGTCACGTGGGGTGAATTGCTGGGTGAGTTCCTTGGCTTGTTCTACTGGCTGCTGGAGGTGATCTGCATGGCTGCACTTTGTCAGTCTGATCCTTGCACTGTGTATTGCTCACTGTGAGATCCAGCCCAGCTACAGCAGGGTTTGAGGCACTATTCCTTGTCTTATGTGCCTTACCAGAGACACCTCCTTGTGGGTACCTTTGACAGGAAGGGGTTGACCTCTCTTCCCTGAGGATCACTCATGTTTGGTGTTCTCCTGTCCCCATGCTCTGCTGTGTATCCAGCCCCAGCTTCTTAGTACAACTGTGGTAAGAGCTCCATTTCCAAAATGCCCCATGCTAAAGGCTGTACCCAGCAGCACAGCAGCTGGTTGTGCCAGGATGCCCAGCTGGACTCCTCCATGGGCAGTGAGTGGCTGGTTGCCTGTTTTGACAGTGTCTATCCACACTTTTTCCCAGGCAAGCCTGGATTGTTGGATGGGCTATGGGGAAGTACAAGCAGTGGCAGAAGAAATTATAGGAAAGAAGGCAGTGGAGGACCAACCTGTAGATTCACCAGCCCACACCAAAGCATTAGCCGGGAGTGGGTCTGGGACCCCTAAAAAAAGGGCCAGGGTGAGTAATGGGGAGACAAGGAAGAGAAGGGGAAGGTAGCCAGGCTGGTGAGGTGGGCCTGGAAATTTCATCTGGAACTGAAGCTCCCAGACTGCATCTTTCCCTCTGTGGTTGGACTTGCCGCAGTGCCCCAGGGATGTGGATTTTGGAGGCAGTCATGGCTTGCTTCTTCTCAAGCTGTGGTGTTTATGGCCTTCTGTGGTTTTGGCACACAGTTCCTGTTTCAGCTTCTCCCCAGATACATGGTTTGGGTATGAAGGTTCCCTGTGGCACAGGGGTCTGCTCCCGAAGTCTAAGGGCTGCATGGGCATTGTCACTGGTGACTTTTCCAGAATCTCTTTCCAATGAAGATGGAGCCAAGGTGTGGCTGCCCTGCAGTCCCTTCTGTTGGTAATAGGCAGTTAATATTTTATTCCAAGTTGGACTAATGATGAAAATGTGCTGGACACTGGAAAGAGATGTCTTGAGCACACAAAGCCACTTACAAGCCTGAGAAGCAAGGAGGGAATTTTTCATTTGGCAGAATAGCACGCATAGTGAGCGCTCTTGTTTTTAATAAGTTCACAAAGCTTTCTTGAAAGCTAGGGATTTTTTTTCCATCCTGAACACATGAGGTATTTTCATTTCATAATGAATGTATGTTACATCCAACTTCCAGGAAGCCTTTCACATGAAAAAAAAACCAGCAAAGAATATTTCAGATGCTGAAGTGAGCAGGGTGGAAGTAATCATGAAACAAAATGATGGAATATTTGCTCTGTGCTCAGAGATTGTGTGGCATCTTGTATTGTCTGAAACAGCACCAGATAATAATCATAAGTGCAAATCTCTCAGACTGGGGCAACAGGGAGAGGAGCCAATCTCTATGTCTCCATAGAGCTGGAAGAAATTTCAGATATTTCTGTTTGTCTGCAGAACAGCTGGGGACTTCTCAGACATGAATCTAATTAAGCATATTCCTTGCTACAAACACTTCAAGTCCTATTTCTGAGATCCAAATGTCTTTCCGAAATGAAGCCTTAGGAATATTGCTTTCATGCAGCCTGCTTTTTCTAATTTGGTCTGGGCAAAATTAAATTACAGTATAAGCTCAGAGGAAAATTTATTGCAGTCAATAATATTGATTGATATTTGGGTATCAGCGTAATGCCATGCATTAGTGATAGCTGAATTTAATCCACACACCATGAGGGCTGCCAGCAGCAATGTGGGTATTGGATTGGTCAGGTGACATTTGACATGCCTGGTCCCCTCCGTCCAGTGATGGGTGTCCTCCCTGCCATTTGGTACTGGTGCCTGTCCCTGCCTCCTGCCCTGCCCTGACCTTGCAGGTGGTCAGGTTAGGACCAAAACTCAAATACTGAATTTTTTTTTTTTCCCTCCCCCTGCTTGCCACATCCCAAGGTTTAAAATAGAGCATTTATTTTCTCAGTAGAGAAAAGGACTTCCCACAGCAAAGGGCTTGACTGGAGCCATTTTATCCATTTTGTTCTGCTGGGATGTGAAGCGGTGCAAGCCTGGCTACCTGAGCACAGTGTGAGCAGCCGGGGCTCCAGCCTGTGGCTCATCCCTGCTCCCTCTGGCACTGGGCATACTGAGATCTTTCAGCTGTTTTCACGGCACAAAGCCCTCATGGCACAAACTCTCCTGCATGGCTCGGCAGACTGGCTGCTCATCCAGTAACCATGCCCAGAACACAGGGCAGCTGTGCCCAAATCAGCCCTGCCACCCCCTCACCGAGAGCCCCACCCCTACCACAGCTCTGCAAACCATTTACTTCCAGTCTGCAGCCACTTTGTTTTAAACTCTGGGTCTCAAACCAATCCAGAACAGAAAGAACATTCCCGCTTGCTATCTTCTGCTTGTTTTGTTTTGTGGCACAAGATTGCCACTGACTTTTCTGCCGCATATGGAAGCCCTCTCTGGAATTCTTGCAGATTTGAAGGAATCTTTTCCTGCTGATATTGCAGGGAATACACTAATCTGAGCAAGAATCCCAGTATTGATGCATTCATTAGTTTTAATCTTTTTCCTGCTGTCTTTATTCCACTCTTAATCCAGTTGAAGCCAAGCATGAGCCTTGCAGGAGCTGGTCCTAGGTTTCAGGTCCTGCTTTCTGATGCAGGTCACAGCCATGGCAAGGCTCACTGGCAAAGCCACATCCCCATTCCCTCAGAGCATCTCATGCAACTGGAAAAAACAGATAAGCTTTCAGTCACATAAGCTTGGCTCTCTTATATGCAAAGTTATTTGTCTGTGCTCCTCAGAGAGTTTGATTTGTGTTCATTTGCATGTACCAAGTATAGTGAAACCCAGTGAATTCTCCTGACATGTTTTCACTCCTGCAAGAAACATGACGGGAAGTGGAAGATATGATCATCTCATCTCCCTCCCTAGTGGCATCAGTAAGTATCACACATATCAGATTAAACCCTTGACATTTTTCCAACAGTGTGAAATTTGCTTGAAGATGCTGCAAAATGAGTTATAGATGTGAAAGCAAGGCTTGGAATATGAATGCAAACATGTTAACCCTAAAACCAGTCCAATTTGCTTTCCCTGAAATCCTGGTGTGTGGAGCAGGAGGGGCTGGCAGGGAGAATTCCCACCACAGAGCCTGGGAGTGAGTAAGATGTGGTCCATGAGACAGAAATGCCTTTTGGCTCCTGAATAGTGATGGATAGCTAAATCCTGCCCAGTGATCCTCAGGGATGCACCCCAGCAGTGAGGTGGGACATCACTTGGGGGTGCCTGGGTGGTGTTAAGTATCTTGCCCTAATACTGGGGTGCAAACTCCTGTGTCAGTGTGACCCCTGGGGAGAGCTGCCCAGCAGCTTTGCGTGAAAAAAAAATACACCTTTCACTTAGCTGAAAAGATAAAATCCCTCAGGGGTTGCTGCAGTATGATCATCCACCTGTAAAAGATTTCAGGAAAGATGCAGGTTGGGGATTTGAGATGCTGTTGTGGGCAGGACTGAGCCTTTGATATAGAATTTAAGTCAGGACTCTTTTATGTCTTACAATAAGACTGGTTTTAGTCTTTTTACAGCAAAAACTCTCCAGCAGGCTTTCATAAATTTCTGCCCCTGACATGCTGAAGTTGAAAGGCACACTAGGGTATTTCTGGCTCTGGGGCTGTTGGGATAAATGGGAGCCGAGCTGGGGTTTCTGGAGTTGGATGTGGGGTGAGAGGCAGAGCTTCCTTTGAGCGCATTCCACTGGACACACATGGCCAGTACCTCTGACCAGGGATCCTGCTGTGGGTTTGCCTGCTTCTTTTGGGTTTTTTTTTGCTTTGGTACTGGGACTGAGCTTGCCAACTGGGCTTCTTTTGCTGCTCTGCTGTCGGGAAGCCCAGAGCCAGTGTGTGCCCTGCCAATACCTGGGAACATCCTTGTTTTCCCACTGGGAGCTGCCCTCACCCTCCGCACAGCCCGGACCCAGGGATCAGCCAGTGAGAAATCCTGAGGAATCTCTTTCTCTGCCATGTTTGGGAGCCTAGGGCCGCTACTGCCCATTCCCCACCATGCCTCTACTGCTGCTCCAGGTGTTTTTGCTACACTGGAGTCGTTTCACCCTCTGCCTGCTGGGAGATCCTGCAGTCTGGGTACAGCTGCAGAGTTTCTACTGCCTCTTGCTTGCTGCCCTAGGGGAGCCCACCCTGTCATTCCAGCTTGCTGCTTCGAAGGTTTCTTGCGACACCCCCTTTTGCCATGCAGAGGGGCACCAGGGTTGGCTGCCCTGTGAGCCCTGCCCCCTCCCTCCGGGCCCTCCCCGCCTCGCCCCGTCCCTCTGGGCCCGCCCTGCCCGCCATCGCCGTGTGGGGAACGCCGGCCGAGCCCGCGCCACAGCGCCCCCTGCAGGCGTGGAGGAATCATCGCCCCCTGCCCGGCCGGGAGCCAGCAGCGCCCCTGGTGGCTGTGCCCGGAACTGCGCCAAGGGGAAACAGCCCCAGAGAGGCTGGGGCTGGGTTTGTGGAGGGAGGGTAGGGTTCCACAGTCTCAATAGCTAGCATTTCTTCAATCTTTTGTTGTTAACAAACTGTTGGTTTTTTTTACTTTCACCCCTTGTTCTCTCATTTATCTCACTTCTTTCTCAATCCATTTCTCTCATTGCAAGAAGCAAAGGGCGTTATTGAAGCCCTTTAGCCCTTAGAGGAAATACTCATTCCAGGGCATTTTCTCCAGGAATGTATCTCGAAACTGAGAAAGTCCCTTTCAGCCTCCTCCATGGATATGCACAAGGCAGCAGTGAGCAGCAGTAGCAGAAAAAAAGCTGAGAGACACAAGAAATACTGTGCATTTTAAGGAACAGATTAATTGTAATCCAGAGGTACTGTTGAGGCAATTACACTGTTCAAAGTGGTTTCACTGCCTCTTACTAATTTCTTCTGCATTATCCTCTTGCTCCCTTGGAGATGACCAAGACGTAAGTTGATTGCAACTGCTGCTTGTGAGAGTGCAGCGGTTCCTTGGGAGCCATTAGGGATACAGCATCTGCTGGAGTTGCCATGGAGATGCCAAGACTGATTGTAAGCCAGGTGAAGTGCTCCTGCTGCTGCTGGCTCATCCCTCCTGGGGGACACGGCCACACAGCCTGACAGTGGGGCGGGAGGAACAGCAGCCTCAGTCTGGGCAATTGTGCTGCAGGCAGGGATCGAAGCCAGGTGCTGGTGGCTGGAGCAGGACCCATCACCAGAGTGGTGAAGCTGTTGGGAGCAATATAGACAAGTCCAACATCTACATTTGCAAAAAGAGATTGGCCACGGGAGGGGCTTGCTACATCAGATCTCTGTCCCAAATATCCTGGGTCCAGACTTTTGCAGGTTTTCTCTGGTTGGTGTCACTGACCTGGCCAGGAGTTGCTCCCAGTGAGCTGTGGCTGTCACTGGGTGTTTATACCCAGAGGAGGAGGAGGAGGTAATTCCTTCTGGGGTTGTGTTGTAGCAGTGAGAAATCTGGTCTTTCAAAATCTGGCAAGCACAGTGTGACTTGAAGCACAGTCTGAGCATAAATTAGCTGTGAACACATTTGTCTGCAGCAGAGGGAAGGTGGCTCTTTGGCATCAGGTGGCTTGTCTTGCTTTTATGCAACAGATACCCTGTCTTCACTTAATAAACTGATAAAAGGGTGATGCAGTTGACATCAGGCTCATCTATTCTGAGATCTGGCATTTGGGAACATGGTTTCACTGCCTGGATTTGCCTGGAAGCGTGTGCCATTTCACAGGCAGGAAGGTCCTTCACTGTTAATAAATTTTGACTGAGATTTAATTGCAAGATAAGCAGGTGGCCTCTGTGCCCCAGCTTTTCATTGCAGCCACTGCCTGCATTTGTGGTTTACCCAAAAAATCAGACTTCTTGCACTCAGTGCTGCCCTCTCCTTTCAGGGTCCAGTTTCAGGAGAGCCCATCAGACCACTGGGGCACTGACTGGGATGTACCTGCTCTATGGATGTCATTACTTTATATACATCCCACTTTTTATATATCTATATCTATCTATCTGTCTATCTATATATATGTATCTATATCTATCTATATATCTGTGTGTATATATATGTATCTCCTACTTTATAGATAATCTTACCCTGACACTATGATCACCTCCTTTGAAAGTTAAAACAGTTCTCACATATTTCAGTCATCAGAGTGAAGGTCAAGAATCCTTTTTTTCCTGTCTTCTTTTGAGAATGGTAATGGAAAAAAAATACTACCTGATATTAAAACAGGGTCAAAAAGCTGCAGATTAATGGGACAGAGCATCAAGTGAAGTGACAGGAGACCTAATTATGGGATTGAAGCTATGGCATGAAATTGGTAAAAATCTCTCAGGAATTTGTATCTCCTTTTTTTTTTCTGCAAAGAACTTTAAATTCTCTTTTCTCACCTGAGCCTTTTAGAAATCAGTATATTTTTAGCTCAGAGTTGGAGACAAGGACCAAATGGCCTTGGCATTAAATGTTTCAGTTGTCTAAAAACAGTTGAAGAGGTATTGCATTTCCCTCCTGGTATTCAGGACTGGGTGACTGACCTTGGAAATGTGGGGGAAGTCAAGGAAAGCCATTGGGCTTTTTTCCTACCATTTTAAATCAGAGTTTTTAATCACCACCACCACACATCCAGTTGTACTTTATACCATCTACTCACTTTGTGTGCTTAATTTAGAAGGGCAAAATTCTGTGGCACCAAAATATTACACCGTGATTGCAGCAGTCATTTCATCCTTGCTGTGTGTGGGTGGGATGGGCCATGTGGACCTCTGGTGGGAGGTGTTCCATGGTAGGGGAAGTGGAACTGGATGATCTTTGAGGTCCTTTACAGCCCAAACCATTTTAAGTTTCTGTGTTTGCAGAGTGACTGTTCACATTCATGCTAAAGTGCTTACCCATCTAAAGGTTCAAACCTTGCTGGTGCAAGTGGCATTTGGCAGGATAGGTGGGTCAGCCAGCCACAAACCTCAGAAATGCAGGCTTCTGAAATACAGAGACACACAGTCTGACGGAGGAAATTAGCAATCACGTTAAAGTTGAGTTGATAAAATGCCCCCAATCCTTGTGCTGTGCTGTGCTGTGAGAAGAATAAGAAGTGTGTGCTCTGCAGGTGGGCAGAGGCCTGGGAAGATGCTGGTGGGCAATCCATTTGCACAGCCCTGTGCTAGGAAAGTGATGGTAATGCATCAGTGAGAGGGAAATATTACTTTGTGGGTATGTAGTGTCCTCCCACTGCTCCTGAGGCTCCTCGTTTCCCAAGGTGCTATGAATAAATAACACAGTATGAAAATACAGGCAAGGTGTTTATCAGGGCTGTTAGATAGAAGCACATCTGGAGCTGATTTAGACTGGCTGTTCTGCCTATAGGTCAATGCAGTGGCTTTTGGGAACATCACTTCTCTGGAAAACCGTGCATGCTGGTGGGGAGAGGGTATCATGCTGGTCCCATGCTTACCTTTAGGAGAGAGTCCTGGGAAATCTTTCTTCACATTGGTGAAATGATTACTGCCTTATCATTCAGAGCTCGAGGGATCTATCCATGCTGTTATTTTAACATGTTATTTCTTCACAGTTCCTCATATAAATGGTGGAGGCTGTGAAGTCTGTGTGTATATGTGCAGGAGAGAGAGCGTTGTGCCTCTGTAAATGAAAATCCATCTGTTTTCTGTTTTCTGAGGTGGATGTTCAGTGCTGGGCAGAGGCTCCTTGCTCTGGTGGACACAGCGAGCAGTGGTCAGTTGAAGGTGTAAAGCTGCAGGCACCAGGAGGGAGAAACTTGCTCGAGGACAGAGATGTGGCTCCTCTGGCAACTTCCCAGATCCTAAAGCTGCCCAAAGAGCGGCTCAGGGTACCTGGGAGGTTCCTTGTTTCGGCAGCAGAGCTTGTTACTGGTTCTGTGGGGACAGGACCTTGGGCAGCCTCCTCCCACTGGCTTGTGGAAAAACCCTGGCCCCAGGACAGACCCTCAAACCAGTTTCTTTATTCCCAGCAAACCTGGGGATGTGAACTCCACTTTGATGCCAACAGGCAGGGAACCTGCTGATGGTGCTGGAGGAGATCCAAAGCTCTACCAGCACATCCCAGTCCTCCCAGTCTTTATCCAGGTGTGGAGCTGGAGGTGCCTTTTTTGTTGGTGGCTGCACTAAAGTCTTTCAGGCTTTAGCGACTTCCTCAATGACGAGTGAGTGGGTGAGTGGGGATTTATTGGGAGGTGGAACCTTCTCTGCCAAGAGCAGAGTGACAGCCCCTCACAGAGACCCAGAGGAACACTGTGAGCTCTCCATCTAGCAGGTTGTTTAAAAAACATTTTCATGAGAAAGCAGAAATCCTGCTCTTAGAAAGACTGTGTCACTTGCTCACCAGTGTTTTCCATTTCCAGCCAACCTGTGTCACATGGAGGATGCTCTGATCGTCTTGCCAAAAGGCCCAGGCCACACCAAGGGATAAGTGTTCCTGTAGGCACCAGCCCTTTTTTGTTTTTATAATGAACAAAACCTCAGACTTCTGGGGTTCACATGTGCAGGGACAATGGCACATTTTCCTCTCTGGACAGAGGATTTACCTCCTGGACAGGACCCTATTCCCAAGCACTTGGTGCTTACAGCATCTCTGGAAGTGTTTGATCTTGGAGCCTCACTTGCTGCCTTCAAGCCTTGGCACAAGCTCCTGCTCAATTTTCTATTATTTTTGCCCATTCTTTAGCTTGTTTCATTCCTTATCCCAGGTTTCTCCTGTACATGTGATTGAATCCAATATTGCTTCCTGCCCGATTATGGAGATCTGGAATATTGCATTGAACTCTGATTTTAAAACTGTCACCTGTGAAAAAAAGTTGCATTATGTGTGGAAATAAAATCAAAATTTAAATTTCATTGAAAGGAAAAATGAGGTTTGAGCAATTTTCATTGTAATCTTCATGTCTTAAACCCATCTCAATATTCTAGCAATAATTTTGGGTTGTTTTGACCTGAAAGAATCGAAGTCTTTCTTTTCTGACAAGACTGACAGATGCTTTGACTGATGATAGCAAAAATCAGGTCTTGTAGTCTAAGAAATTTTACAACATGATTTGCATACAAACAGGGACTGAGACAAGCTCTTGAAAATCTCCTGCACTTGCAAATCCTGACACTGGAGATGAATAAAAGGAATTTCATTCCCTGAGCCCAGCGGATGCTCAGCAATAATGACATTGTCATAAACATTGGTTTGAAACTCCAAATTACGAAAGTGAAACTGGGAGATTTTTGCTTTTTCCCCCCTAGATAGGCTTTCCCCACCCTCTGCCAGCTGTTAACAATTCAGGAGCATTAAAGGCAGAGATCTCTGGTGCTGCAGTGAAGCCCTGTGGGGAGCCAGGCTTGTTTGCTCCAGTTCTCTGTGCATCCCAAATCAACTTCTCCTCTTTTTATCTTTTGCCATAAACAATTATGTTCATAAATATGCAAAGATTCGCTTCCTCTGAGCAAAACCCTCTACCATCACAACTGGGCCAGGTGGTGAAGCCAGGCACACTTATTCCCAGCACTGTGAATTCCAAAATGAACTGCTAGAAGACCAAGTGCTGGGAGAGGAGGCTGCTCTAGTGTGCCCAGGGAGCTGCCCACTGCCTTGCTGTGCCAAGTGAGGAGAAAGCTTCTCCCCTTCCCCTTTCACTTCCTTTTCTCCTTTGCCTTTCTGCTTTTCCCTTTCCCATTTATTTTCCCTTTTGCCCTTTTCCCTTTGCATTTCCCTTTATTTACCCTTTTCCTTTTCCTTTTTTCCTTTCCTTTCAGGCTGGCAGACCCCACCAGTGCTGAGCCATCTCCACCCCAGGCTGGGGTCATGCCAGCACTTTTGGAGGGTCTCATTGAGGTTCCCCACATTCAAACACTGCTGTGCCAAGGCCTGTCCTTCCTGGCATATAAAAAAATTGCCATTTCACCCACGTTACCCAAGGATGAAGTTTGAATTTAACTCCTCATTGGTAGGTGAGCAGAGGGGCGTAGAGCTTCAGGGGGAGGCACAGGGCAGCATCGCATCTGCTGGACCAAAGTCTTGAAAATTTTTATCTAAGCCACGAGGATTTTGCAGTGGCTCTCCCTGGCTCTCCTTTCCTCCCCTGTGGCCACATGAACAGTGAGCAGTGTGAAATGCAAGTGTTTCACTCAATATTTTAAAACTGTTTGCTACAAGAGTCTATGAATTTAGTAAAACTTTCCAAATAGTCACAAACTGCTCAGCAGGCACATGATGAAGGATGGAGTGGATTGAGGGAGCAGGATTTACTATTTTGAAGGGTCATCACATGAATTATTCAGCAGCCCTAACGTGCCCAGCTGTGTTTACTGTCCTGGGCCAGGAGCTCCAGAGGCTGCTGCTCCCAACAACGAGCAATTTTGCTGCTTTGGCTTTTGGTGGGGAGTCAAGGTCAGACTTAAGCCAGGCAGATGGGGCAGGAGGATGGGGGGGGCTCATGGGAAGCATCTGACAGGAAAAATCTCCAATACATGAAGGGCCTTTCCAACAGGCACTCTGTGCATTGTGAACGAGCAGTGATCACTACGGAATTGCAGCAGCTCCAGATGTTTTGTGTATGTTTCAGTCTTCATTTACTTGTTTTCCGTGCCGAGTTACTTGGGATACCAAAAAATGTAAATAATGAATATGTGATGAGCAGCAAGAATAAATCCCTGCCCTGCCTCCCTCTTCCAATAAAGCTAATTAATCCAAGTACCAAAATAAAAACTGCTTGAGTCTGCTCCAGCATCGGCCATGAAAGCATTCTCATGAGCAAATAATTCACAATTAAGGCCCAGCTTACAGAAAAGAAGAAAAAACCTAAGTTGAATAGAGCTAAAGCTGTATAGCAGCAAGGATCTAAGGGAGGAAACAACTCTGATAGAAATTGCTGGCATGCACTGCCAACAAAGCTGGCTCAAATCCTGAGGCACTGGTTTAAATCAGAACTCTTTTGCCAGCCTCCTTCACCCCAGATTTTTAAGTTCCTTGTTAAAAGCATCATGGTGGTGGAGGTTTGGAGATGGGGGGACTGAGGCACAGAGCACACACAGGGCTGACAGCTGAAGGGATCCCTGTGTTTGGGGTAGGAGTGGATTGCCTGATTGGGTTTGTTCAAGAGCAGGGCATGTGCTGATATATTCATTGCCTAATACACACCCAGCCTGGCCCAGGGCTGGCCTTCTGGGTGTTGATATGGGATCCCAGTCCAGAGGGCTGTGCTTTTGACTGCAGGAATTACATGGGATATATATACATATACATATATACTGTGATCTGATGTGTGCTCTTCAGAGTTTAATGCTTTATTTAGACTGAATTAACTTGCTTCACAGGGCTTTGTTTATCCATTTTAATAAATCATCTCTTTCAGCTAAATCTTGCCTTAAGAGTTGATCATATCCAGAGCCTCTAAGAGCACAGCAGATATAAATATTTGCTTTTACAAGGGGAAAACTCTCCTGAGAATGCTTTAGCAACTGACTGAGTTTGCCTAGAACAGGGAAACTGGTAATTTGCTGAGCACTTAATAAGTAGTGAAGAAGCAGAAAAGCGAAGCTCCCTTTGGTCACTGACCTAAGGACCAGTGTCCCAAAGGTGGGTAAAGCCTGTGACCTGGCTTCCTCTGCTCCTCTCAGCTGAGGGTGAAGCCTGGACACAGAGGAAGCTGATGCTTTAACAGGGAGGGAATGCACAGCACAACACTGGAGTCCATTGTTGATGGGCAGAGGCAGCAAATTCAAATAATTTGAACTTTAATTTTTTTCCCCCTCCTCAGAGATTCAGACAAGCATTCTTGGCATTAAAAATGGCTATAATAGTGTATTCCTTCCTTCCTTCCTTCCTTCCTTCCTTCCTTCCTTCCTTCCTTCCTTCCTTCCTTCCTTCCTTCCTTCCTTCCTTCCTTCCTTCCTTCCTTCTCTTCCTTCCTTCCTCTTCCCTGCACTGGTATGTCACAACATGTGGCTGCTTTTGGAAAGGGGCCCCAGTTCTCCAGTGACTCCCCATTGTATTCAGACCAGATCTGAACTCCTAAATAGTTTTAAAGATCTAGGTTGAAAGTGCATTGCATTAAAAAAACAAATAGGATAATCTTTAAAATAAAATCCTCTGGAATTGCTCTTAGCTATTGAGCTTTTCCAGACATGGAGGATGGTCATCTAATAGGTGGCAGATAATCTTCAGGAGAACGAGGACAGCCTAGATTTCAAGAATAGCAAAGTTGTATGTAAATGCAAGGAACTGGGAGCTTTTTTTAGTCTGAAAGAGCAAAGTTCATCAGATAACAGGGCAGTTCAAAGCCCAGGAGCCCAGACTAGCTGACAGCTGGGAGGGGGAACAGCACCAGTGCCAGGTAGGTGCTGCCAGCCTCAGACTGCATAGGCATGGATTTTTGGGGTATTAAATTCTGAGGGTAAACGTGTGCCTGCACTCTGTCAAACTGATATAATTTATTAACCCCCCACTCAGCAATGTTGTCCCTCCCTTTGTAAGCAACTGGGTTTCCAAAGCCACTGAGTGCTTTGGACTATGCCAGAGCCACTTAGGACTTCAGCAATGTGGGATTATCTGTGGATGATAATTTCCAGACAAGGTGAATATTTCTAACTTCTGATCTTTCTGCAGAGGCTTTGCTCATCTCATTGTGATGTATCTGCCAGATTCAAGGCTGTGTGGCTTTTGGCTTCCTGAGAAACAAGCCTTAGTGTGCTGGAAGCTTCCCTGCACAGCTCTAGTGGCTTTTGGGCCAACATGTTGTCATGCTGGGACATTTCAGGTGTTGCAGAAACCTTAGCGAGCCCCCCATGTCTGCTGGGGAACATGGATGTGAAGGATGCTGTGCTCCCACATCACACAAGTCATGGCCAAGTGTGTGATGTGAACCTTGGCTTTGCAAAGGAGGTTAACACCAGCCCATCCCCTGGTAACACTGGGTGGGTTTTGCCAAGGACTTTTTGGAGAAAAAAAAGGGGAAAAAAAGAGATTATTTTACAGAAGAGAATTGTGGTAGCAATAGACCTGATCAGATTTAATTATTTTTGTAAGCGATAGTGACAGTGTGCCAGGCTGGCTCTGGCAGCACAGCTGTCTAGAGGAGCCCAGCAAAAAGCTTCCTGCTTGGCCAAACCAGGGGAACTGCAGGTGACCCCAGGGAACCTGGGAGCCACTGACACCCACCCCAAGCTTTAGGTGGTGTCACCTTCACTCAGTTCTGGAGACGCAAAAGCAAACGTCAGCACGTGTGCCCTGCTTCCGAGTGCAGTGGGCACAGAGATGGGAATCAGCAGGGCCAGATGGCAATGGAGCAAGATTTTACAGACTTGTAGCTCCATCCCTCAAGCTCAGTGGGTTTGTCAGAAATGGTTAATCATACTCCAACTGGGCTAAGCAGAAAAAAAATCACTTCTTATTTATCTTTTAATCATGTGCGTCAAAGTATACTGGACTTCTGGAGCCCATACGAAAAACCAAAAGGGCTTGGAAGCTGCATTTGCATTTGTTGCTGAAATTTGTACCAACTCTGACTTTCCTAGAAAAAGTGATCTGACACCTTTCTGTGGTGCTGGTGAAGGGTCCATCAGAGGGGAGCATCATCCCAGAGACTCTTTTCTCCCCTGTTTGTTGCTCATCTGTTCCAATTCCAGCACTGCATTAAAACCAGGGTGCATTGAAGGGATGCAGAGATGCTCTGCAGTGAGAACCAAATTTTGAAGAGTTGCTTCCAGCAGCAAAACCATCGTGTGAACAGAGGTACTGTGCCTGGGATTTTAGTAGAGAAATTGCATGTGCAGAGTGCTGCAATTCTGCTGCAAGGAGTCTCTAAACTTGTTCTGTCACCCCTGGGGAGAGGCAGCAAGCAGGGGAAGGGGAAAGGCTGGGGATTAGTTTTTTATCATTTGCTGAGCAATCTAAGCTCCTGCTGCACAAGAGCAGCTCAGCTGTACTGGAGCTGACAGACATTTGTTGTGCTTTTAATCACTGACAATGAATTAAACTGTACATATTAAATTCCAATTATATAATAACCTGTAGTTACAGTGTCATATTTGTAGCTGTAAGCAATACCCCTATCCAGCTTAGCAGGCCTGTTTTGGAAAACATGGAAAAATCTGTGAACTTCTTCGAAAAGGCTGTATTTAGACATTACAGACTGATAATCTCCCCCAGTATGCCACATGCCCAGCAGGGATTTCAGGTGAGCTGTGCTGCCTCTACCAGGTGAAGATTTCAAGACAACCTGGAAATGTTCAAAAGCTGTGTGAATATTCTTTAGCGGTGAACATGTTGGTGTTGGGTTGTTCTTGCTCAATGATTCGAGAGTTTTTTTTCCAACCTTAATGAATCTATGATGTGGCTTTCTAAACAATAAATAATGGGTCCAGGTGTTACCACACCAGGTCACCAACCCTGAGGAACGCGTGGTGTGCAGGAGATGCTCCTCCACCAGCTTTCCCTCCCCACCAAAATCACGTCAACGATCGAGCTGAGCTGGTTCTTGTGCTTTTATTGCAAGACCAGCTCAGTAAAAATCAAGTTTTCTACTCATGATTAACCAACAGTCTTTAAGAGCAAAAAACATACACGAGACTCTTCCCTTTGGATGAATATTTCCATTTATTCCAACTGGAAAAAAACATTTTTTTAAATATATTTAAGTATCATTTCTTTTTTTTTCTTTTCAAAGGAATAATAATTATCACATTGTCCTTTACAAACAACAAAAAAAATCCTAGCAATAGTCTGTGGTGTGGAAACATCCATCTTCCAGATTTTTCTGCATCTGCTGCTTTGAGTAGGCATGGGGGTGTCCCTGTGTGTGCCCAGGGCTGCCAGTGCCATCCCTGCAGTGGGATCCACATTCCCAGGGTGCAGGGAAGGGCTGGCCTCAAGGTGCAGGGACACCCTGAGGTGCCAGCAGCACATGGGGCGAGGGCAATGCAATGGTTAAGCTCCCAGCCCTCCTGTGGCTCAAAGCCCAGCCTGATCTTAACTCCCAGCAGTGCTTTGGGTGCCAAGAGCCCCTTTTGCAAACTTGCCCCTTTCTAGGAAGCACTGGGACAACCTGGCCTTGGCTCGTAGCTGGGACACGCTGGGATGGCAGAACCCCAATGGATTAAAGCACACAGAGAACAAACTCACATCCACCAGAATACAACACAGCTGAGCCCTATGCAGGGGCCCTCTGCCACGGCAAGGGGCTGTCCTGGCCCTGGGGCTGAGCCCCCCAGGGGACAAACCCTGGCCACAAACAGCCCCAGAGGGGCGAGGGCATCTTGCTGGGCAGGAGGGGCCCATGGGGAGCAGTTTGCAGGTGTTGTCTTACATCTTAGGCAGGAGGCAATACTGAGACTTCCACTTGGTAATGAACAGCAGTTAACATAACCCAGGAGACTAGAGCACCATAAGACAAGTCTATATTCAAAACAACGTCATGCTGACATCACACAATTGCACCATTTACACTTTATTTACTCCAAATAATAGTTCAATGTTTAGTAACTTCAGCGTTCTCTACAGAGGTGTGAAATTCCTTCTCCAGCTTTGGTAATTTACAATGTTGCAGACATTTGGTAGTTCTGGTCTTTCCTATTTAATAATAATAATAGTAATTAAAGAAAAAGTCCCTTTTGCAGCTGTCAGGGGTTCCTGTATCTGACTGATGGAGTGTACCTGCAAATCACAGGCTTCAAAATGCCACTGAGGCTTGTCAAGATTTAATGAGTCAAAAAACATTCCGCTTATTGACCAGGATCAAAACAAATGAACAGAAAAAAAGGGTTAAAACAAAAAAACCCTCAAAACCAATGAAAACTTAGACTCTCACTGATAAACTTAAGGAATTTGATGATGAAATGGAAAGGGGGATGCAAAGTACTGTTTGGTTAGCTCTGACTGAAAACAATTCTGAACATGCATGCATTTTCCCAGTGACTCCTAAGATATAGAAATTCCTCTGATATTACAAAATACAAAAATATTTTCTCCAAACTCTCATTTACATCGCATTTACAACAATCATGGAAATAACTTAGGCTCCCACACTGTCCAAGAGACAAATCACCTACCAACATGGCTAATGGAAAACAAAGATGTGGTGGAAAGCAAAAGCTACCAGCAAACTGATGCTGAGAGTCAACAGTGGCAACCAAAACGTGTGGACAAACAGAGCTCAAGGGAGTGGCAGTATCTGGGAGAAGGAAGAGAAACTACTGGGTAAATATTACAGGCTAAAGTGAACTTTTAAAATTTTTATCTCCAAAGTAAGATGTGCAAAATATATTCACTGTGCCCAGGATTATGACTATTTATAGAAGCCGGTCTACAACCTTCTTCCAAATCCCTACTCTTCGGGCCTTTCTTTTGTTACAATAAAAGCACTTACATGATCTAAAACAGTGCAAGATCGTGAGTTAATTTACATTCTCCCAAGGTGCCTGGCAAGGATGCCATTAGGATATGATACAGTTCTTACTCTTCTGTCTTTTCCGGCTGTGCAACTGTCCCCTGGCCCCCACGCTGGAGGACTTGGGCATGCTGTACGAGCCGTACTTGTGCAGCAGCTCCTCGCTGGTCACGTACCGGAGGCGGGCAGGCTGCGGAATGGGCTCCCCGAGGAAGTAGCCCTCATTGTCGGACTCCGAGGAGGAGGAGCAGGTGGAGCACCAGTCGTATTCGGCAAAGTAGGGCCCCCATCTCTCGCCCAAGTGGTTCTGCAAGGCAAGATCCGACACCGTCCGTGGACAGTGGCCGTAGACATCCCTGCAGGGACCCTGCTCCATGGTCTCCCTGCAGCTCCTCTGGTGCATGAAGGGGTCGTAGTCGTCCCTGGCTCGGAGCGAGGGTCTCTCCTTCAGGCGGTAGCACTGCTCGCTGGCCAGGTGCAGGGCGTTGTCCGAGCGGGAGCGCCGGGAGCGCCGGGGCCGGTGCGGGCGGTAGTGCCGCTCCTCATCCCGCAGCACGGTTCTGCGGCGCGTGCGCTCGCTCATGGGCGTGTGCCTCGGGATCTCCTGCGCCCCCAGCTTGCCCCCCGGCACCCCGCTGCCGTAGTCGAAGCTCTGGTGCATCCGCCCGTGCGACGGCCGCTCTTGGTAGCCGAGGGGGCTGGCGAGGTCGTGCAGGGTGGGCTCCATGTCCTGGTACTGCTGCGCCGACAGCAGGCTGCGCACCGACTCGGCGCTGCGGAACTGCATGGAGGAGTTCAGGGTGCCCATGTTGCTCATCTTCTCAGAGACATTCATGCCCGAGTCTTTGCTCAGGTCAGGCATGGAGAACCTGGAGAGGTGCTCCTGGCGCTTGGCTCCACCATCTGCTGAGAGGCCTTTGCAGGGAAAGGGCAAACGGGAAAAAAAAAAAAAGAAGTTAAGAAAGAGGATTTTCTGTCAGTGGAGATGCAGGGTGGAGGCTGGCTTTGGCCCAAAACTTCTGCTTTAGAAAGTAACTCAGTGGTATCGATCCTGTCCTGAAGAGCCCTTTTTAAGAGGAGGATTTTTATTTTTTTTAAAGAGCAGGCAGTTCTTCCTTTGGGGAAATCACACCAATTTAAGGTGTTTTGAGTTGGACTCCAAGCTGCTTCTCACGACTTCCTTTCCCATATGTCTATACTGTCTGCGACTTGATAGGAATAACCAACGATGCCAGGGAGAAATCATGCGTCAGAGGTAACCTCAGGCCTCCTGCATGTCGAGCTAACTAGGGTGCCATGATCCAGCACTCACACCTTCTGCAATGACAGCACATTTTGGAGGACTAAACAATGTCAGTGGCAGATGAAAACGGGGCCACTGACTTAATTCAGGGTTGTCACTACACTGCACCTCACAGGTCCCCTGAATGACACCTGCAGAGAGACCAAAGTTACAGTTGGGTTTCCCAGGAAGCAAGGAAATACCCGAGCACCAGAGGGTCTGCTGGAGCTCCCAGTGAGCAGCAGGACAGTGGGAGGGTCAGACTATCCCTGCAGATATCCAGGGAGTTGTGCATTGGCAGGAGCCAGAAATGTGAGCTCCACCTTGATGGGCTGCCTGGCTTGGGAAGGTGACCCATTAGATCTCTCCAATGTGCCAACAAGCCCTGAGCTCCTGCAAGGTGCTTTCCTCCAGCCCAGGAAGCCTTCACTTGGCAGCAGGGAAGAAGTGGGGTGTCTGCTCAGCACCTGCCTGTCAACAAGAAACTCAACCCCACAGTGCCCTATTCCTTGGCTTGTTTTATGGGCGTTCCTAACCATTTTCTGACTATCTCCCCGTTGGCTTGACAACTGTCAGCAGTCAGTGGTTGCATTGCAAGCTCAGGACAAGATGTTTCGCAAGTTATTTCAAAGGAAATTTGTTCCATCCCAAACCAAATGTGGAATGTTTGCTTTGGCACCCTTCTCCCCATCCCTCTCCGACAACATTCCGGTGCAGACCCAACGCACAGAACTGTGCACCGTCAGCAGAATTTCCAACATGACGCACAGCCTTTATGCAATCACCAACAATTTATGACTTTGTAAATTAATTATAAAAAATAACAACCCAGCCCACAATTCAAGAATAAAGCCCTCTTTCCCTTAACAAAAGCTGCTTGCATTTCATCAAGAGCTCAGCTCCTTTTGCATTAGCTGCTGCTGCTAAACCAGAGCAAGAACAAGAGTTGCTGTCACTAACCCCACTCATGAGCTGCTTAAGGGTTTCCTCGGGCTCAGCCCTGAAAAGATCAACAGATCCTGCAAAGCTGTGCAAAGTTTTCCAAACCCTGCTCTCAGTGGCATCAGGGAGAGCTTTAGCTACTACTGGCCTTCACATGGTTTGGTGTTGCTCCCTGAGTCCCAGCTTCTTTGCTTTTCTGCTGTTAATGGGGATCTTTTTGAAATTTATGATTACAGAGGAAGGTAAAGTGAAGGTGAAGAGGGAGAGGCTGAGTTAAAAGAAAGAAAAGCCATGGATTTTTTTGAAAAGGACACACTTTTCAAGTCAACTTCATGCTTTCTTTTGTCCTCCCTAACTTTGAGTGAGCAAGCCCAACCCCACCCACTGCCCTTTGGAAAAAGCCCTGGATGGGCTTCCCGTCCCCTCTGAAGACCTGCCTGCCGAGAACCCAGTGAAGGCATCTGTCACATCAGGCACTGCTCCCCATGTCCCTCCTATGCCACTGCGGAAGAGCCCAGCAGCCCCTGGGGAGGGAAAAACAACGTGGTAACGTGCACAAAGACTTCCTGAAAAGCCAGAGCAACAGCGGCACTGCCGGCAGAGCTGATCACAATGAGAATCATGGCTGTTGACAGCCCAATGTGGCCTTAATCACATCTGGCAGACAATAGCTGATACCAAGGAAAATGAGCCCTCGGTGACATTTATGCAGCACTTCATTAAGGGAGCCGGTGCAGCTCTGCAATAAGAACTAGCAACAGCAGTGCTGTGCAGAAATACAGCTCCAACACCACAGGATGCTCCTGTGGCATCAACAGATTCATTTTGGCAGCATCATTAAAAAGGGGCCGGCCTTGCTTCACTCACAGGGGTGTGGCATGAGCTGGTGCTTTGCTCCCAGCTCCAGCCATATCAGATGGTACCCGTGGGTCTGGGCTGCCCCTCACAGCCATCTCCCTCCTGTGGTCCTGCATCCAGCAAGAATAAAATGAGTGTCTGTGCACAGGCTCAGGAGACACGGCAAGAGCGAAACAGTATTTTCAAATTAAACAAGACATTATCTGCATCCTTCACATCACAGGCTGGAATGATGTGGCCAAGATCAAGCAGGATGACCAGGAGAGAAACCTGTTTCTTGTGTACAGTAAAGCAAGCTGTGATAAGCGAGGTGCTCTGGCTTGGGAAGGGCAGAGCGAGAGCTTCATTGGTTTAGTTTGTGCAGGACAGGGGTCTCCAGCCCCTCACACACCTCCAGCAGACAACCATGAATGAGTGCTTTAAGTCTCTTCCCCTTAGAAGGCAGCACAGGGCAGTGAGTTCAGACAAGGATCCCATGACCATGTGAATGGCTCATGCTCAGAGTGCAAGGTTTAATCACTCACGGGGATGCTTCTGGCTGATCATTCAGACAGCTTGATTATAATTAAGCACAAACATTCTGAGATCTTGATTCGCTGGGAAAATGCTGATTTTAAGAGGAATCCAGCACTTAACATGTCCATCACCGCTGCCAGCACAAAGAACTCAGGGTGCAATGGAGCCTGTGCTTGGGAGGCTCTGAAGCAAAGCCAGTTCAACATCCAATGGCTTCATCTCTCCATATGACAGCATGGAAAAGGCTCCACGCTGAGGGCAAAATGTGTCTTCCCAGGTAGACTGGGCAGGCTGCACATGCACAAGCCTTCTTATTGGGAGCCACACTCGGAAGTGACCCAGCAAACCGTGCAGCTGGGAGAGTGAAACTTTATTTTATCTGCTCATGGTGACAGCGAAGGATTTATTCCACTTGCTCAGGAGCAAAGCTGTGCTTTTCCAGCTGAAGGCACAAAGAGCTCTGCACAGCTCTTACAGTGCCCACAGCAGATTCCAGGTCCAGAATGCAATCCATAATCCTTTCAGAACACAAAGTGTCTCCAGGCTGAATTCTACATTTATGCCAAGGCATCATGAGCAGGGCTAGGCCCAGATTAGTCTTTCTAAGGTCTCAAAATGTCCCTGTCTATGGCTCTCTGTGGAGCCACAAGACCACAGGAGGCATGGTGGGAACAAGCCAGAAGTGCTCCAGTCTGACCGCAGCGAGATCAGGGGATAGCAATAACCATTTGTCTAAAAAAATTTCATCTAGAAAATATAACCTGGGAATAAAGTTTGAAAGAGCAGAGGTTGTTTAGTCTAGAGGAGAGAAAGCTGAAGGGGATATAGTAACAACCTTCAAAGGCAGAAAAAAATGCTTGCAAAGAGGAGGGAACACATTATTCTCCAGGTCTGCTGACTCCTGCAACTAAAATTTCAGACTGGAGAAGAAGAAAACTCTTTCTGTGTAATGACAGCAGAAGGTGACTGGGGCAGGCTCTGGCACTGGAGGGTTTCCCTGGCACCCAAAGGCAGTGAGTGCCCAGGCACATGCAGGGTGTCTCCAGATTCCTGGTCCCACACTGCCCTGGGTGGGGTGAAGGTGGCACCAACCCTTGTTTCCTGAGGTCATTTACCATTCCAGAGCTACACTCACCCATGAGGCCACATCTTCTTGAGCTACCAGTATTTATGTCCAGCTGTTGCAGCTCCCACTTAATAAAACATTTCATCTGGGAACACAGCTAATAACACAAGAGAGCTGCAGCCTGAAGAGCACACGAGGTGAGACCCCACCATGCAGCCCTGACTTTCTCCTAATGAAGAAATGTGAGAATCTGTTTCCCAAGGCTATCCAAGAGAGCAGGAACCCTGCTCTGGCCCATGGTGGGGGATGGCTGTTACCACAACACCAAGACCATTCTAAAGTTGCAAATCCAGGTATAACATGCTGACCACACCAAAATTTACTTCTGCATGATGCCCTGAGACACTGAGCATAGCACTGCCCCAGAGGCTCATGCACTGGAAGAGATGTGACTGCTGCCTCCAGCACGGTGCTTTGGCTGGTGGCCGTCCTGGAGCCAGACTGGTGCCAGCACTGCAGCACACGTAGACACAGCAGGTTTTTCTGCTGCTGCTCTCCACTGCATGGGGCTGCCAGGCTCAATATTTCACCCTGGAGCCATGGAAACACACACTTTTCCAATGAGCACAAAGGAAAGCTGCAGCTCGGCTGTGGGTGCTCGATATAGAACTGGAGCTAGCTGCAGCACCAAGAAAACCAAGGAGGTTTCTGGTTAACATCCAGGTTCACTAAGAACACCCTATACCATCCCCTCTGAAGTCCATCTCCACCCCTTCTGAGTACCATGTTTATCCCATAAACACTGCCAAGGGAAATAACACCCAAATAAGCAGAGCAACAGCACAAAGATAACCCTGGTGAACATCACCTCTACAACCTTGCCACAACAAAGCCCTCAGAGGTGCTCCAGTCCCACTGTGTGCTTTGCTAAAAGCAGGCTGCAAGTTGCATTTTGAATTATTGAAGCACTCGGCAAATGACAGCGGAGAGGCCGCAGAGAGCACGTGGGCTGGGTGTGAGGCTGGAATGGAGCCCCCCATGAGGGGAAGCAGCTCCCAGCCCCCATTAAATCAAACTCCCCGTGAAGCCATGCTAACACAGGGTGAGCCAGCATCCCACTGCAGGAGAGCACCAGCCAGGGAATGCAAAATATCCTGACACAGGATATTGCAAATGAACAGGGCTGTGCTGACGCTTGCTTCTTGCCTTAACATTTATCACAGCAGACACACACATCTGTGCATCACAGCTCTCACCACAGAGCCCCACAGAGGTGCCTGCCAGCACCAAAGCCCAACAGCCAGTGTTTAAATGCAGCTATAGATGCACAGGAGGGTACAGAACAGCATCCCTTGTCTGCAGCCCCCTGTGCCAGAGCCTTCTCTCTCACACAGCGTCAGGCACCCTCACCACCCCTCAAACAGGGTTTATTTCAAGGTCAGTCTGTAGAACTAGAAACAAATGTAAGAAGAAACAGCCTGCACAGAGCTTTGTTTATAGCTCAGCCACATCTCACTTCTGAGCGACCTCAGGGCATGAAGAAATAAAGCAGAGCCTTTATGTAACTGCAAATCATGGAAAATAAACGATTTTGGGGAAGGCAGAGCCCCAGCCAAGGGGGTCACAGTCCCACCAGACTCCCATGGTGTATCCCCATGTGTGACC
Source organism: Rhabdornis inornatus (assembly GCA_013397075.1). Taxonomy (NCBI): domain Eukaryota; kingdom Metazoa; phylum Chordata; class Aves; order Passeriformes; family Rhabdornithidae; genus Rhabdornis; species Rhabdornis inornatus. The sequence goes on from VWZS01009920.1 coordinate 1,004,655, forward strand.
CATGGATGTCACTGGGTATTTCCCACCCAATCAGTCCTTTCCAGCTTGGTGGAAGAAGTCCCTGTGTGGGTGCTGCTTGGAAAAAGGTTGGATTTTAACCTAGAAACCCCCCTATAGCTCCTTTATCAGCACTCCCATCTCCTGCATCCTCCCCAGCTGATGGCCAACAAGCCATGTTGGGGACGATGCTTCCCCCAATTACATCTCCCAGAAGTCCATTGCAGTTCTCCCTCTGGTTTGCATTACCCCATCTGCTCTGCATGTCCCTGTGTAACACTGAAGGGGTGAAGACATGCAAGAGGTTGGCCCCCGCAGCAGGCACACCAAACCTCCCACTGCTGAGTGGCAAAAGGCAAGTGAGGAGGAGAAGAAATATTCCTGACAGTTTTACACTGCTTTGGCATTGGGCCTTTCTCTTCACATTGGTTTTGAAATTAACTGCTCTGGATTAGGAAATGTTACACCTGTGCCTCAAAATTGCAAGAATTCCCCCCAGGGATCTGATCTTCCAACTTGGAAGCAGTTTTGTGCTGGCCATGTCTGGGAGAAAGAGAGTGATAAGAACATGGCAGAGAGCTGGGAGCCTCCTATTTTCATAGAAAACTCAGGAACAGCCAATGTGTCACCTTCTGGATTGCATAACTCAGCTGGAGCACTTGGGGCAGCCGCCCTCTCCAGCCCAGGGGAGGGAGACCAGCATCCAGATCCCTCACTGCCATCCCTGAGGGTGTTCAGGAGCTGCTCCCAAGCCCCCAGAGCAGGAGAGGCTGGGTTAATTAATGTCTCTCCAGAAAATACAGCCCTGGCCTTTAGTCGGGGTTTGTTCTTACCCTCACCTGCCCTGTAGCTTTTAGCTCCTCTGCAGGAAGAGGAAGAAAAGGGACTGGAGACAGATGATGCCGCAGGTCACTCTGCAGCTCAGACATGCAGGGATCAGCCCTGTTCTCTCTGCTTTCTGTTCATATCACACTTGTTGTCTAGCCCTGGAAAAACAAACTATTTGGGGCCTTGGGAATCACACAACACAGATGACAGGACCAGTGTGTGCCATAGAAGTGAAATTACATTGCACCCTCTAACAGCACATTAACGTGCTGTTAATGTTTAAACTGGATTTATGCCTGTGACAGATGTTCCCCTCACCCTAACTAATTTTGTCAAGGAATCCTTAAAATCTGTTTCTCCTTTTGCATACAGCAGTGCCATTCAACATGACTTCTACCTCCAAAAGGCTCCTGCTCTCTGCAAGCAGCACACAAAGAGACTGTTCCCAGAGAACAACATTTAGCCTGCAGGTACCTTCTTAAGTGAGCTATTTGACCAGCTGTCATTTTGTGGAAATAACTGCTTGGAATCAGCAGAGATCAGCTCTTGATTTCTAATTCCACTGCCATGCACATGCAGCGACTGCAAAACCTTTCTGGAGGGAAACACAAACACAGGGAGCAGGGCTGATGGGCCAAGGATCTTTTTGGAAGTGATTAACCTCTGGTAGGATCAGGCTTCTCATCATGAGCAAACCTTCCTGGACAAATTCCATCTTAGCATTGTCCTAACTGATTAATGCAGGGAGCTACAAGGCAAACATCGCTACAGGACCCACTGGCTTTTGTTCTTGTCACTGCCATTAAAAAAATCCAACAACCCAAAACCCCCAACAGCAGACAAAGGAAGCACAGAATAAAAGACAATATAAAAGAAAATCAACAAAAATGAGCTCTAGAAAACAGGCTGAGAAATACTGTTTCCTTTTTGCTTCTCCATCTAATGGCCATGTAGTGCAGGAGGATACAGTCTCTAAGAAGCCATAGCAAACTGGAGTCATTGTAGCCTTCAGCTGATGGCAGGATAGGGATTTTCAAATAGACTGGAGTCTGTTGTGGCCTTCAGCTGTTGGCAGAATAGGGATTTTCAAATAGAAACGGGGACGGGAAGGAGAGATGCCCTCCACCAGCAAGAGACACTGCCCTTTGCCATGGGATGTGCTTAAATCCCATCAGCATTTGTGGCAATTACACAAGCACAAACCAGAGGACAGCAGAGACACTCCTACCTAATTCAAACCCCGACACAGAGCACAAGCAGGGTCACAGCCACCTCTGCCACTCACATGTCTGCTGGTGCACTACTGCCCAGGGTGACAGCAGAGCACAGCCCAGCACTGTAAGAGCACGTGCCCAGGATTAACACGGTGCCTCACCTCTTTACTAACCCATGAGGAATTGGTTTTAAAGCGATTAAACAGAGCCTTTTGCTAAGGTAGAAACCCGGGGTCTTGCAGGAGATTGGGGTCATATAGATCTTGACCCACACAATGGCTGACCCCAAAATATTACAGGGAACAACATCTGCTCAGGGCAGGCAGCCTTCCGGCCAAAGGACAGGGATTACTGCTGCACAGCTCTGAGTCATCTGCATTACTGACTGTCTCCGGCTAATTAGCAGTTAAGTTGTAATAGAAACATCACAGCAAAATCCGCTGCCAGGGAGGTACCAGCTTTTAACATGTGCTCTCCAGGTCACGGACTGTTTACCCTTCAGCTCCCTATAAAAAACAGACTGTTTTCAGTGATGCCTTAAAACCTTACATGGATGCAGTGTTAATTATTTCACTTTGTAAGGTGGAGCAACCGTGCAGCATTGGTAGCTCGAAGGGACTTTGTATGTGGATGCCTGGGAGCTTCTAGCAAAGCACAACTGGAGGATGCAGGGGAGAGGACATGGGGTGAGCCAGACCCGCAGGCTGTGGCTGGGGGGAGCTCTGTGGAGAGCTTGATCAGCCACAGCAGGGAGCGCAGGGATGGGAAAAGCCAGGCAGAGGGGTGCTGTGCCCTGACATCACCTGCCCAAAAACCTGCTCTCTCACAGACCCCATCCAGGTCACCAAATCTCCCTGTCCTCAAAACACTGCCAATTAAATGGGATGATAACTGTGTCTTCCATAATTGCACACATGGCCCTGGGAGAGCTGCCTGTTGCTGCTGCAGTGCCCCCAGCACAGCTGAGCCAGCTCCCAGAGCAAAGGAAATTATTAGGACCTTACACATTAATAAAAATATTATCACCTCACTCCACAGAGGAACGATGAACATTCACTGCAAGCCCCATCATGCTGAGCATCTGCTCCAGAAAGCAGGAAAGCAGCAAGCCATTAAGACAGTCACTGCCCCTGAGGAAACTCAAGACTCTGGCTCTGTATGGTGGACAGATGCCTCTGGGAGGTCTCCCCCTCCCTGCATTTTAAAAAGGGGTTTCTAAAATGAAAGGCAGAATGATTTTCACTTTGATATGAAGGCCTTGCCATATTTTCTGTGTCTTGACCTATATCCCCAATAATATGTTACACTTCAGCTCCAAAGCATGCAACAGCCTCTCCACTGCTCAGGGATTGCTCATCCAAGCTTGGTGTTGCTCAAGACTCTTTGTACTGATGGGGTTTACACAACATAAGTTTTCAGGAACACAAGAGGCTTTGGAAATGTGGAGCTTTGCTTAGGGAAATCCTGTTTTAGAGAGCAATTCCCAATTCCCTCGCCATTTCACATCTATTTTCCTCTGTGTGTATGTGAGACCATTCAACTAAAACCCTTCCCATCTCATTAGCTTCTCCTCTACTCCCTGTTTTTCCACTTGCTGGATAGGGAGATCCTGGCTGAAACAGAGATCATTTCACATCTTGGCACGGGGCTGGCAGCTTCCCTAAACAAACACACCAAACCCCGGGTGCGGATGAGGAGGCACGGGCGTAGCAGAGCAAACCTGCCCATCCAGGCAGGGCAGAGCCCAGAACTGGGATTCAGGGGGGCTCAGCTCTCTGTGGGCTTGGCAATCCTCACCACCCATTGCCAGTATCCTGTGGGGGATCCTCAGGACCAGGCACAAACACCCCACAGGCCATTCCCTGCCAGCAACAAGGCAGAAAGGCTCCACTTTGCACGAGTTCAGACACAAGACCTGCCCAAATCCAAACAATGATTGACTGGAACAGAGAAAAGCCAGGGGAGCCACTAAGAAAAAGCAAGGCAGTTTCTCTGGTGAGCAAACCAGGCTCAGTATTCCCTTTCCTGAGTAGTTTTGCACTGAGGGACGTGGGAGATGTGGTGGGTGAATGAAGCAGAGCAGGCTGCAGGAAGGACAGAGCCTGCCCAGTGCCAGCTGCAGAGCAGAGCCGCACACAGACACGTCCATGCACACACACACACCCATCCCTGCAGCCACGAGTGAAACCCAAACATGTTTGGGGTGAGAGGACTTAGAAATATGACCCTGGGATGTGCTCGTGAGAAACAAGCTCAGCCTGATGGGACAAGCATCTTGCCTGGCTTTTCCCTGCAGTTTCTACCAAGGGGTTGGGGAAGAGGAATTAAAGAGCTCTGCATAGAGGGGGAGGAATTTATTTTAACTAGTCACGTGCTTGAGGACTGCATAACATTCAAAAGGGGTTAACTGGGCCTATTTCAAAGCATTCAAGAATATTTTTAGCTCACAAGGGCAGCTGACAGCAGTCCTTCAAGTGATGAAGGAATCTGCCTCTGCATTAGCACTTGGCCTTGATTTTCCCCCTCTCTTGACAAAAGGGAGGATTAAAGAGCTTGAAAACATTTGTTTTGAGCTGCACAGAAAGGCCAGCCATCTATAAAGCTCCGCATTTGGTAAACAAACAAGCAAAGGAAAGGAACTGTCAGGCTTGTTGGGACCAGGCAGACAAGCCTGTGTCACTGAGCAGTGGTCCCCAAGCTGTTGGTCACCCTCATACTGGGAAGACACCAGAACACAAGGGACTCAATTGCATGGAGGGCGTGCCAGGGTGGTCTCAGGGTGGCAGGAGCAGGGGTGACATACCTGTAGCATTGGAGAGTGCCAGGGACTCCATGGAGCCCCGGGGAGTCTGCTCAGTGGGCGTCAGGTCCTCTGTGAACTTGAGGGCATTGATGGGGTGACGGGTGCGGCACTGTGGCGTTGGCATCCCACCCTCCTCTTCCTCTTCATACTTGGGGACTTTGACACTTCCTCTGGTCTCTGGGAAGCTCTGGTTGGACATGTCACTGTAGCTCTCCTGTGAGCGGAGCCTTCCTGAGTAGTAGTCCTCTCTGCAGTCCTGGATGAAGCTGCCACCATGGGTCTTCATGGCCAGCGAGGAGCTCCTCTTTGGGTTGCTGAAGTGTTTTGCCCATAAATCCGACTGCGAGCCCGGGACCTGGGTAGGGTTATAGGAGGTTCTTATGTTGCACTGGCTGAGAAGCTGCAAGGGGGTTTGAGACTGGCTTTGCTCCATTTTGCCCCCATAGTGATAGAGCTCATCCCGGCTCCTCCACAAGTGGTCCCTGTTGAGGCTGGGTGTCTGGCTGGCCAGGCTCAGCAGGTCCATCTGCAGGGACAGCGGGTCCACGTCGGTGGAGAGGCGGTTGGAGGTGACCTGCAGCTGGTTGCAGGGGCTGCGTGCCCCCTCCTCACCCTTGCCCTTGTTCTTGCCGATCTTGGCGCTGCGGCGCGATTCCTTGGCTCGCGCGCTCTGGAAAGCTGAGTCGGAGGAGTCGGAGCCATTGGGGTCATCACCGATGCTGCAGGCCCTGGAGCAGAAGATCTGCCCCTGCTTGGGCAGGAAGGGCCGTCCCAGCAGCGACTTCTTGCACTGGGCACAGCAGAAGCAGGTCTCGGTGGCGTGCCAGTGCTGGCCATCATATGTCATCTGGCCCTGGTCAATACCTTGAGGGAGAAGATGCATAGTGTCAGGGTCATCTACACTGCACTTAACACCTGCATCAAGATCAGGCTGGATGGGCTTTTGAGCAATCTGGTCAAGTGGAAAGTGCTCCTGCTGGTGGGAGGTTGGAACGAGATGACCTTTAAGGTCCCTTCCAACCCAAAGTATCCTATGACTCTGTGGTCCCCCATGAGTGATAAGCACTCAGCCTCGCTCTTGAGAGCCCTTTTTCAGGGCTTCTCTGATGCATGAAGTTAATCCCATTTTTGATTCTTCCCAATTCTAATTCCAGGCCTTTGCTTGGGAGTTACTCAGTGTTGGGAAAGGCAGCAGAACCATGCCTCAGGCTATTTTGTATTAAATGAGGATATTTCCGATCATAAAGCAAAGGAATGCAAGAAGTTCTCCATAAAGTCCTTGAAGTAAAAGCAATATGCTGTTTATTAAAAAAAAAAAAAAAGCCTCCAACTAAACCGTAATGAGGAATTTGTGCTGACTTGGTTAAGTATGTAACAGAGCAGATGACACCCCTGTCCCTTGCTGCTACTGTGGTCCTATCCTAACTTTATTTTAGCTTCTGGGGCCTCTTCTCCAAAAGAGAATGGAAAGAGCTGGTCCCAGGGGTGGAGCATACACCCTTGTCTTGCACCCAGCCACATTTCCTGGGTTGCTTCACCAGGCCCCTCTTGGGCTCAGCAAAGGAATTGACACAGACAGTCTGTCTCCCTCCAGCCAAACCCCAGTGAGCAACATCTGCACAGTGCTCTCAGTCAAGAGCCGTGAGCAAAGCTCCCGAGGTTTCAATTATGATGTCTGCACACTTGTTTAAGCTGCTGCTCCTGGCCAAAGTCCTCGCTGCCCTTGTTCCCTGAGAAACTGCCATGCACAATATGGGCTGGCTGGCACGGTGGGTGCTGCACCCACATGTGCACAGCACGTGCCTGCACACCTGCTGTGGGGCCACATGCTGCCAGGTAACTCATAAATGAACAGTATGTTAATGGCCTGTTTTATTCCAAGCTAAATTAGGTTTAGTATAATCGTTTTTTTCCTCCCCTTATAGTGAGCAAAATGCTTTTATACAGATGGGAGTGCTACACTTGTGGGCAAAAGAGAGACAAGACGGGGGATGGGATTTTATCAGCTCCTTTTTCACTGCTCAAAGCTATCTTGCAGAGAAAGGAGTGCAGCTTCTTTACTCCATCCTCACCTACCCAACCCAAGCCTTACAAGACATGCTTACCTCTGATTTATGCAGCTCGTTGGCACAGTGCTCAGTTCACTACTATGAACAACTTGCAGCAAAATGGTTGCAGTCCTTCCTTTGCTAGAAATGTGCAAATATGCACCAAACCAGACATTTTACCCTGAAAACCTGACAGTCAGCAGGTTCCATCAGGCCAGCTGGAGTGAAGGACAGCAGATGGTGGAAGCACAAGAAAAGGGACCATGCAAGAAACATTATCAGCTGCTTCTTCACCTTTCTGCAGCTGAGCTTTTGGGAAGGATGTGCTGCAGGTCACAGTAGATGCATCCTCCAAGTGCTTCACTGAAACCCTGCGTTTCCCCTCCCTGTGCCATCTGGCTGCTGCACAGGAGCAAAATGTTTTGTTTTGTTTTTTTCCTCTGCAGCATATGAAGTATTTGAACATGTGAGCTCACCCCTCCATGGACAAAGGAAGGGCTGTCTATGTGCTCACTGTGCTCAGCCAAGTGGCAAAGGGGGTTGGGGAGACCAGCAAGGTGCTTCCCAGCCCGCCCAGCTTGGGGACATCTAGCCTCCTGACTGAAGTGCATTTTAAATCACTGTTCTAGGAACATAAATTGACCGTGATACATTATTTCTTTCTGTCTGAGAACGTCTATCTGCAAGTTGATTGAAAAAGGCTCAGAAACAATAATGATGCCTAATGAACAAGCATCTTTTCTGACAGTAGCTTATCAAATCATGTGATCCTTTGGCAAGCTTGCACGGGAAAAATCTGAGTAGAAGAGTCAGGCTGTTTACAGGAAAATGAGATTTAAAGGGAAAAAATGCGTCAGAGAAATTTTACTATGCCAGAGAAAGCTTTCACTAGCTGCCATGGCTCCTGAGGTTGCCCTCTGATAATCCTCCCCTCTCTGACTACAAAGAGGAATAAACAGTGGTTTAACCAAATAAATCACCTCGGTGGGATGGCAGAGAGGCATAATCACATTTGGTTGCCCCAGCCATGCATAGTCCTGCCTGCAGCCCCGCAGTGTTGTCAAGGACTTAATGCAGCAGCTCCTGTCAGAAGCCAGCTGCCCGGCGGGGCCGTGCCCTCCTGCACGTACCGATGTGCTGGGCGCAGGTGTCGCAGTACTCGGCGTACAGGGACTCGAAGCAGCTGCAGCAGTAGGGCCTCCCGTCCTTCATGATGTAGCGCTGCCCCCCCAGAACCGTCTCGCACTCGAAGCAGCAGAAATGCTTCATGTGCCAGTGCCGCCCTTCGGCCTCAGTGCACTCGTCGGCAAAAATGATCTGGGGGAAGAAACACAAGCGTGGAGCAGAGCTGGTCAGCAAAGAGACCTGGGATGCAGACACCAACCTTTGTGTCTCCTGCACGGCAGCTGTGCCTCTTTGTTCATGCATCCTCCAAATTTTACAGCTAACTCCACCAGTCCTGCATGGGAAACTCCCATAGTTTGGTTTGTGGCAGGGGCACCCATCTTTCTTAGGAAAATCCATTAAAATGCAAATTCCTCAGAAGCACGTAAGTGCCCAGACTACAAATTGTTAAGGCAGAGCTGCAGCAATGTGCTCCTAAGCTCACCCATCAAACAGAGAGGTCGATCAGGGTAATAAACACACTTATATACAACCTATTGATCCGGCGGGCTTCTGACAAACACAGCAGCACTTACTGGAACAATCTACCCATCTCTGAAACAGGGACCCGACCACAAAGAATGAGCAAAACACAAGGAAAAATGGCAGCTCTCTAGAGAGGAGGAAAGACGGAGCTACCTTGGCTCCTCATCTTGCTGCTACCCCAGCCTGGGTGCCTATGAAGATGATTACAGTGATTATACCAGTGAGGAAACTGAGGCACAGAGTGCTGTTAAGTATGAGCTGGAGAAGCAGTCATCTAAAATGTCTTCAGCAGATGCTTTCTTGTTGTGTCTTCTTCTTAGCCCCACCACATCTCAACTCCCAAAGCCAAACCAAGGGAGCCAACAGCCCCAGATCTGCTCCCTGGTTCTCTATGCTGACACAGGGTACACCAAAAGTTTTTCCCCTGCAGATCCTCCTACCCCTGAATTACTGTTTCTCACAAGTAGTACTTGGTGTTTTAAGGGAAGAAAAGCATGCTGAAGGATGACCTGAATGAAAGAATTAAATGAGAATTTGCAGGGATAAAACGTACATAAAGAAAAATTACCAAGCCTAAGCCACAAAGAAATAGAGCCAGTTGAATGGTTAGGGGTTGTCTTTCACTGGTAACACTACAAATTTAATTGGACACATACATCAATGCTCTTTATATCTGAAGTGCATATAGCCTTGGATATTTACTATTACATGCTTACAAGGATGGGATGCAGTATTTTATAGTACATACAGTTTTCCACGCTATGGTTTTCATAACTTTAAAAACCAGAGCAATTTCCTTCACCAGCCTTTTAAACAGAGACTGACACTTGAGAAATGCTCAGAGGAGACTCTGTACGGTTTTCTATCTTAGTTTTGTATTCTATTTGTTCAGCTTCCTATAGCCTGTTAATCGCCTCTCTCAAAGCCTATTTCAGCTCGGTGTGTACTCAGACATGACCGAATTGTAAGAAATACAGCACTCATCCCACCAGGGACTTCTGGGGAAATGGAGGAGAAGGGAGGATCACCACACCCAGCTGGGCTAAAATCACACAGCCAGGGGCCTGTGCTTCTACTGGAAACATGTATGGAAACCCTCCAGCTTCCTGGGTGTAGATGAGGTCCTAACTCATAACAGTCCTAGGCAGACTGCAACTAAGAATACCTGAAACCTCAGGAAAAGCTTGCTTGAACCCTTAGCAAAGCCAAGGCATCAGTTTGGTGTGCATACCTCCATGAAAAAGTCAGGGATGGAGGGGAAATGCCACCCAACTCTCCTGTGCCACCCCAGTGGGTAGCAGCGCTTGTGGCAGATGCTGTCTCTTACCTCATCGCATGCGGCGCAGCGGGGCTTGAGGCACTCAGCGTGGTGCCTGCCACAGTAGATCTTCCCATCCTGGTAGAAGTAGATCAGGTCGACCAGCAGCTCGTTGCAGACACTGCAGATGAAGCAGGGAGGGTGCCAGCAGACGCCGTGTCCTGCTCGTGAGGCGAAGACGGCCATGTCTCCTCCATTGATCTGGCCGCCGCACTGTCACAAAAGCCGGGGATTAACGGAGGCGTGGGTGACCCCACTGCCACCCATCGCCAACAGGATGCTCTCACAATCACTGCCCTGCATAATGCCCAGAGCTGAACTGATAATTCCATGTTGAATATCCTGAAAGGGGCCCTGGCAGACCCCAGCACTCGCACCTGGCAGGGTCACGGGCAGATGCGTGTTCCATGAGTGTCACTACATCATGGAATGATGTGACTTGGAAAGGACCAAAAGATCAACTGGTTCTGATGCCCCTGCCACGGGCAGGGACACGTTCCACTAGACCAGGTTCCTCAAAGTCTCATCCAATCTGGCCTGAACACTTCCAGGGATGGAGCATCCATAATTTCCCTAGGCAACCTGTGCCAGTGCCTCAACACCCCCACAGGGAATAACTTCTTTCTAATGTCTAATCTAAACATGCCCTCTGTTGGTTTAAAGTCATTCCCTCTATCAATATATGCCTTCAGCTCTCAGGTACCTTTACATACTGGAAAGGTTTTTAAGACACCCCAGAACCTTCTCTTCTCCAGGGTGAACAGCCCCAACTCTCTCAGCCTGTCTTCACAGGAGACATGCTTCACTTAACTTGGGTGATGCAGGTACCAGTCCATCAGCCACTACCCACCTGCTCACAGATGGCTCCTGTCATGGTCACAGGGAATGGCCGAACGTTGCCTCTCCCTAAATTTTCCCTCTTCCTCTGGTTGCTGAAGAGTTTGAGCTCCCTCTTCTCCTCCTCATCCAATGAGTTGCAATAACGGACCTAAAAAACACAAGTGATGCTCAGTGCCTGCGGTGTTCCTGGCTCGCTGCCCGGTGAGGCAAAGTTCCATGGGCCCTGCAAACCTCTGCCTTTGGCTGTGGGGAGGCTGGAGAAACAAAGGTATATGGCTTCAGTTATCTGGGGTTTGATCAGAATTTCAAGAGGTGGAGATGAGCAAAAAGGGCAGGAGGACTGTTGCTCTTTGGGTGCTCAATTTGTAGAAAAGTCTTAAAAGTTGGGTTCTCAGAGCACCACCCAGACCAGCAACTGGACTGACATTTTTCCCTGCTTTCTCCATCAGCCTTCTGTGGCAGAGGTCTTTGCAATATTCCACTGGCATTTCTAGAGCACAGACCCTTTTCTCTGCATGAACGACGGAGTTCCAGTGACTTGTGAACGATTCTTCCAGCACAGGATCAAGCCTGCTCATTTGTAAAACCTCTGCACTGCAAGGTAATAAGGAAATAAGTAAAATAAAAGGATACAATGAATGATGCAATTTCCCTGAAGCTTATAAAACTCTGAGGTTTTCCTGGCAATTTCCATCCTGCAGGCTTAGCTCTTGGCTGATTGCATTTCAATGGGGAATACAACTGAAGAGCCAGGGAGGTGAAATGTAGCACTAGTGCCCAATCCACCCTCCGTTACTTGGGAAAGCAGGCTCATGGAGCTGAGCAGGGTTATTCACATGAGCAACCAGCACACCCTGAATGTTCAAAGGAGCAAAACTGAGCATGAAGGGAAACTGGATGCAAACTCCGCCAATTTGCAGAAAATACACGCAGACTTGCATGTCCAACTCGCAGGAAAACAGGCTGCAGTAGCAGCATTTGTGTGTATTTACTCGTATGTTTTTTGGCTGTCAGAGGCTGTGGGTTTCCAGCAGCTGCCAGGGAAGCAGGCAGGCAGGTTGGGGCCCAAGGGTGTACAGGAAGAAGTCCCTTCTTTGTGCCTGGAGCTCCCCCCATGCTGACAATGCTGTGCCCATGGCATCCAGCCACATGCAGGCAAACTTGTAAAAATCTGACTGAGATCAAACAAGTTACCTGCATGCATTTCCCAGAGTGGCTTCTTCAGAAAGTAGCGTGAAAATAATTCTTTTTGTTTACACAGGGAAATTTTGTGGGTTACCAGAAGTCAGTGCTCTCACTGGTGAGATCAGGACGTCAAAGACCAGACCCTTTTTGCTGCCTCACATCATTTTTGTGAGACATAAGAGGGTTTATTTTGCTCTGACTGGTTTTGACTCAATCTGTGGCCTCAGAGGCTCTCCCAGCTCGTGAGGCTCAGCCCAGGTGAAGCCCCTCCTTAGCACACTCAGTCCCACTCCAAGGTGAGTCCGAAGCAGCACCTGGGAAAAGGCTTTTGCAACTTCGGATCTGTCTCTAGATAATCTCAACAGCATTCCAAGCCACTTTTAACCGGACTTTGGCCTCCAAAGGCTGAGAAAATGCTTTTATTTCAGACAACTGAAAAAATATTATTTTTAAAAATTTTAACTTCAGAAACAAACAACTCCCTACCTCCAACAATCAAAGCAGAGAGCAAATACAGCAACTTAATACCAATATGACTGAAATTCGAGTATATCCCCCTGAAAAGCAAAAGGAGTTGAGAAAGGAAAGCCATGCTTCCCACAAGCAACCCCAGGAGGAGCGTCCATTCCCCACCCGCAGCCCTGCTGATGTCCAAGGACATTTTCTGGATACTGACCTCATTGTCATGTGGTGGCAGCTGGTGAAGAAGTTGCTTTATGCGAGATTTTTCTCCCGGGCTGTTGACATAGGGAACCTTGTCCTCGGGCAGGCAGCTGTAGTACTGGTGCACCTACGGAGCAAGAGAGGGGACTGCAGTGGGGTTCCCTGGCCGAGCCCATGCCCCTGTGCCCGGCCAGCAGCCACCCCCTGCGGCAGCAAGCGCTGGGTCTTCCCGAAGATTTTGAGCAGGGAAACAGCCAGGAGCTGCTTCGGGTTTGTTTTCTTTAGTCCTCCAAGGCAGAGGGCTGGCAGCCCTGGTGAGGTGGGCACGTTACCGTTTGCTCTGTCAGCCTCCATAGCGTGAGCATTGTGCCGGCTGCGGGGATGTGTCGGCACCTGCCTCGGCAGGGAGGTTAAAAAGGCTGCGCCCCAGCAGTCTCCGTGTTGCCGGCTATCTCAGCCTCCACCTCCATCAAACCCCTCCGGGCTTTTTTCTGCAGCAATTTGTGGAAATAAACAGCAGATAAAATCTGTTGGAAGGCTTAGTTTTTCTCTTTCGTCTCAGAGCGTGTAATTAAAATCAGCTATTAAAAAGGCAGAGGAGCAGCGTGCCCGATGCTGGGAGCGCAGTGCAGCTCAGAGAGGAAGCACACCCTGAACCCCAGCATCTCTCCTCCGACTGCCACACCTGGGATGTGCACTCAAGGGCCGGGCCAGCACCAGGAGGGGACTCGCTGGCTGAGGATCCACTCCGAAATGGCCACGGTGACGTTGAACAGCTTGGGAAGAACCAGGAGAAGGGAAAGGTAAGGGAGAGCTCAGCTGGGATTGGGATTTGCTGCAGCCCCAGATGTCTCCAGATGCTTGGGCAGAAGCAGAGGGCTGGCCAGCTTCCTTAAATCTGCTCTTGGCTAGAGAGATGCAGGCTGTTCTCCCAGTGTGCACAGCTTTCTGCTTTGCCATGGTGGGATTAGCCCTGAGATGCTCCCTCAGCTATCAGCAATTCATTCTGGAGTGGCTGCACTGCCTGCAGCTTTCACAGGGCTTTTCCCAAATAACACTTCCTTTGCAGTGATTTCTGATCAGCTTTTTCCCTCGCTGTACGCTTTGGACTTTGGCCTAGAAAGCATCACCTGGGCCAGCTCTCTCCAGAGAAGCCCTCTCCGCCTGCACAGCCCCACAGCATCTGTGGATGACAAACTGCTGTGGGTCACTGGGAAGAATGGGGACAGGCTGGTCACACAGGGCTGGCTGGCAGGGGAGCTCACCCACAGGTTCGCAGGCTGATGAGGGTGGCTCACACGCAGTTATCTTCTACAGGAAGAAATACTCCTTTGTTCCAGAATAGCTATCCAAACCTAGCTCTGTTCAGGAATTATTGTTCTGCATTCATCTCACTCGCTGCTCTCATTCAGAACTACCTGTGAGCAAGAGCTGCTCCAGTGGTTTTCTCAATTTATGGTTCCTCCCAATACGATGTCACCATCCACCTTTGCCCATCATCAGGTTTTCCAGAAAGGGAGATTTTAGCAGATTTCCACATGCAGGTCTGCAGTGCTGATGACAAGGGAACTGCTTGTGTCGCAAAGCCAAGAAACATGCTGAGCATATGCCACTGCAAAACCCTAAATTTGTTTTTCTAAGACACAGCAGAAACAGGCCCACCAGCTATGGAAACTGTCAAAGAAAGAATGGCTGCAAAGGATTTTGTTATGTTAAAAAGAAAACAAACTACACACATTAAAATACTTACTTTGCATTTATAGAGCATCCTTCATCCAGGGACATCAAAGCACATTAAAAACACTAAAATCCTTATGCTACATGAGGTAGCAAATATACATATTGCAAAGGACTAACTGCAGCATCATGATGTTAAATGAGCTCTCTAAGTTCACGCAGCAAGTCTGTAGCAGAGTTTGCACTTGAAAATCTCCCAGCAATACCCCAGCTGCCACACCAGACCCTTTCCTGGGCTGCCAGGCTTCCACACGGCCACTCTGTGCGTGCCTGACCGGCACACACTCCTGCTGCCTTCTGCTGCCAAATTCCCCACGTGCAGAGAGGTTGCTCGCTGTGTCCTGTGCTCACACTGGTTAGCTTGTGTTTTGATTTCTTGCAATGAAGTTTTTTTGCCCACCAAGTCCTTCAAGTTGGTGGAGACCATAAATTACTTTTTTTTTGAAGAGCTGCCAAATTACTAAAGCAACAAGACCCAAGACGCTCACCCTGGGCAAAAACCAAGGATGGGAGCTCTTCCTTCAGCTGCCAGGCTGCTGCCTTCCTGGAGCACAATCCAGCAGGACCTACGTGCCCAGCTCTGCTCCTGCTTCCGCTGGGAAGTTTTCCATTAAGTCTCAGCAGGACTGCAGGAACTGGTTCCCATCACACCAGCAACACAGCTTGGCAGGGATGGGCAATTTGGTTTGAGAAGCAAAACAAAATAAATACAACAGGCTCCAACCTGTGTTCTGTTGCCTGAAACAACCTGAAAGGGGTTTGCTTTGGATCTGCATCAGCCAAGGGGACCTTCTACAGGAGTGCCCATGGAGAGGATGGAGCAGAAGCAGCTGCCAACCCCTGTCCAGTGCCTGTGGAATATCTCATGGGGAGAAAATCCTGCCAACTGCTTTGTCCAGCCACTATCCTCTTCTGGGGAAAAACCTGAACCAGAGGGATGCACAGATCCCTTCATCTGGGACATCACTTCTATCCCAAGAGATCCATCCAGAGGGGGGATGAAGAGCAGAAGAACACCCCTTGCTGAGGCTGACATTAGGCCAGGCCTGTGCATAGAACACTCTCTCATCCGTCACCCATTCCCACGGCATGAACCCAGCTCCTTGGATGGGAGACTCAAGACTGGGAGGGACAGGGTCACAGGCTGCCAGTGTCCCTGCCTCTGTGCCCAGCTGGCTGCTGACAGCATTTCTGACCTGGCATGGGAGCAGCTGGCAGCTGAGCTGGCACAGACCTGTGAGATGCTCAAAAATAAAGAAGGAAAAGGGGATTCTTAGCTCAATCTGGCTTTTCAGGGTAAAAGCCTGCAGAAAGTGTTAACTTGCTGGAAAACTAAAACTGCTCAGTCTGCACTTTGCTTTTGTACAAAAGGTCACTGTTTTATGTTAAAGTAACTCCTCCTCCATCCAGCTCTGTGTTGCAGCACGCACAAGCCTTGTAGCTGGTGAGCCTTGTAGGGCCAGGGCCAGACCCTCCACGTGCCTCCAGTGCCCTTACAGGCTCTGCAACAGGAGGTGCACCCAGATAAGGATAACAGTGCAGGCAGTGACCCCATAGAGATAACATTTCCTCTTTAAACTGTGCAGTATCTGTAACTGTTTTATTATTAAATATTTCTGCTGTACAACACAGCAGCTCTGCATCCTCCTATTTCCCCTCACAACAGATCTGCTCTGCCCGTGATTATCCCAACAAGCACCATTAACACACAGGAGTTAAACCTGCACGAAAAATAGGTTTTTAAAACCTGGACTAGATTTCATCCTCCGTTTCCCCACTTGTCCCACTTCACTCTGACTTCTGCTCACATCTGGATGACAGAAATCCCACAGGAGACTGGAAAACATCACACTGAGTTAAAATAAGGCTTCAGACAACATCACAAGGTTGCAGATGCCATGGGGATGGTCTGGCCAGTGCACTGGGCACGGGGACAGCTGTGGGTGCTAGGTGCCATGGGATACTGGCAGGCTGGGCAAGTTCCATCCTGCCCCAGGGAGGTCCCATTTGGACAGGCTCCGTGCTACCAGAACATGGCACAGCAGATTCCCAAGGTGTTATTCTCACCTTCAAAAGGAAAATGTCCAAACACCAAGTTTTGCTAACAAAAACTGATATACATTTTAGAAATTAACAGCTGCTTGATGCTAAAAGGGAGGAGGAGAAGAGAGGGGAGGCAGAAATTAAAAAAGAAAGAAACCAGAGAAAGGAAAGAACATAATGTAAAAACAGGGTAGGAAAAAGCCTTTAAACTGGAGCCAACTTTATTCAAAGGCACTGAGGAAAGTAATTACATTAGTTTACAAATGCCTTTGTGTTCTGTGGTCTTCTTAGGTTTGGGGTATGTTTCCAGTTTAACTCTGACAGTTTACAAACCTACCCTGGCCCTGCTAAATAAAGGCAGGACTGCAGCTTGTCCTGGCGGTCCCAGGGTGACCAAAGACAAAACCCACACCAGCTTATCTGTGAGGAAAGCCTTATACCTCCTAGAAGAAAAAGTCTGCAAACATCCTGCAAATTCAAGCTATTGATGAAGGATCTCTTTGATCAATGAATTAAAGGAGGTGGAGGGGAAATATCATACTTCTTATGCCACAAATTGCTGTTGGGAAGTAGCATTTGGTTGTACTCGCCCTGAGCACAACACCCCTTCCTAAAGCACCCACCAAACCGGGCTGTTTGGGATGACTCTATGGCTGGGATGGACTACAAAGGAGCACATGGTGTCCTGGCACGGGTGCTGACTTGCTCAGCCCTCACAGCTCCAGCACAGCCAGCTGGGCAATCCCGCCTGGCTCTCATGAAACCAAACCAAACCAACTGCAAGGCTTTTGCAAAGAGCCCTGTGAAGGCAGGACGTGCTGGCCTGTGTGCAGCAGGGTGCCTGAATTCAGATGTCCCCGAAAAGGGGACCTTGGTGAGTCAGCCACCACTCAGGCACAGTGCAGTAAATCATCACACACAGTGGACTCTTCAAAATACAGGCACGCCAGCATTCCCCAATGTCCCCCCTGTGCCCAGGACAGCATCATTTCCCCTGGGAACTTGCCAGGGTACCACAGCCCTGCCAGCCCATTCCATGACACCCAGAGATGTCACTTGGCAGCACAGGGAGCTGGTGGCACACTGATGTGTGTGTGTGTGCTCAATTGTGGCCCCTTCTCCCGGCTCACTGCTGCGTGCAAACTCCCACGGGATTTGGCTGCTGAGGGAAGAAGGCGGCCAGTGGCTCTGACAAGCCTGTGCTGGCCCAGGCGAGCAGGGCTGCTCCTGTGGCTTGCCTGCTCCTCCCCAGTGCCAGCTTCCGAACAGCACACGTCAGACTTTAATGATCCTTTACACTGAGCACTTAAAATTGACAGAGAAACAAACCTGATGTTTTTGTATGTTCCTCATTCCTGCTAGCCTCTCTTGGAAAAACAAGGAGGGAAAAAATCCCAAACAAACCACATTCAAATAACTTTCCCAATATGTCTGTGAAACACTGCAAATGCTCGTACACGTTGACTCACACAAAAGCTCCACAGATGACAGCACGTGTGAGCCTGGAAAACGGGTTCAGTGTGCTTTGGCCCGAGTCTGGCATGTCCTCCTTTTCCAAGGCCATTAGGATACAAAGCACTGATTTATTTTTTGAAGCAAAACAATCCTTACAGCAGGGCCAGATGCTCTGAAATGAAGAGTGGGAACCGCTGGCTGGCTCTGCAAGCGTGGGGTGCAAGCAGGCACGCACCCTGGGGAGAGCCAGAGTGCCCCTGAGAGCCCACAGCTCCAGCTGGGAACAGGTCTGCATCCCCCCAGATCTGTGAGCACCCACGTGCCGGCACACAGCAGCGGGAGGCAGATGCAATCCCGGCGCCGGGCAGTCCGGCATCCCGCAACGCTGGGTTTGCTCTTGGAAACCCGCTCCTAACTCAGAGGGACAAAGGCAGGGAACAAAGGAAAAATCATTTTTTCTAAGTGCTATTTGTTCTGGCACGTTCTGCGGCTTTCCGCACGCTCCTCTCCCACGGCTAACGGCAGCTGAGGCGTCTGAGGCGGCTGCTCCCCAGTCGAGAGCGACATCCATCCCTGCCAAGCCTTTGGAGCAGCCCTGGGTCTGTAAGAGATCCTGCGGAAGCACTGCTTCCTGCTGGCATCAAAGAGCAACGCTTGAATGAAGGCCTTGCGTCCACACGTTTCAGACTTGTGAAAGCCCATGACATGATTTTTCTTTCTTTAAGCAGAGATTGAATTTGGATTAAAAAGAGCCAGATCAGTGCTTTCAACAGCATCGAGAGCGGTCTATGCTGCGAGGTCCATACAGGGTTCAAGGTCCCCTGGAGCACCAGGAATGATAATGATCATCTGCTGCATTGATCATCACTGATCATTCCCCTGGGTATCCCACATAACATGCTCTTGGATTTCTAAGGCAGGGGGGAGGACACCAGCATAACACTGCAATACAGAAAAGCTGTAACTGCACACTGGAATAAAGCTCCAGGAGAAGTTTCTATTGCGGAGTCAAGGGTTTTTCAGTTTCCTTTTCCACTCCCTGCCTTTCACCTCTGCTGACCTCCACATATCTTCTTCAAATTTCAGGATCAAGCAAACCCTGTCAGGCCAGTGGTTTGGTTTCTGCAACCCACCAAAAGCAGCTGATTCCCTCTCTGATAATAAGATTGTTCAAGGATTAAGTAATTTTTACAGCTTCCATTGGCTCACCATGGTCAGGACAACACCCCAGGATACAGAAACGGAGCAAAATCCAGACACACAGTTTTGCCATGGGCTCATTTGCAGCATGGGATGTGCTCACACTTCTCCATCCACTCTGTTCCAGGGCAGGGGAACAGCTCCAGGACCTCCTACCCACTCCAGCTGCCCCCAAGTCACAGAGCATGGCATCACAGGAAGAAACAGCATTCCGTGTGCATGCAGCAGCTGGGAAGCATTCGGCACAGTCCGATGCCTGGAGGCTGGGCTCAGACAGCTCCAGCCTTGAAATAAGAGCCGCTAACTGCCGGGCTATTTAGATACTGAGAGAGTTCACTGGGGAGGTGATGGACTTAGCGCTACCTCAAAGTGAAACTGGAGAGCTTTTCAAAATGTGTTGAAAGGCAGCTTTTGGGTAAAATACTCCAGCGTGCACGTGTGTAAGGGGGCAAAATGAGAGGCAGCTGCAGAATAACAGCTTCTCCTCCGGGCACTCAGCTTTCCATCCACCCTGCTCTGCTCTCAACATCTACCAGGAAGGAAGAGCTCTTCATGGCCCTTCCTCTACCAAGCTGTAAATTAGCTTGTCTGCTCCCCACTACTACACAGGTTTGGGGCACAGGGTCGCTTTGGTCTGTTTTACTCCTTCCTTGCCACATGCAAGACTTCAGCCTCTTGAGGAATTAAACAGTTTGCTGAACTCAGAAGGCTCAAGAAAGAACAAGATGGTATAGTGACCTTGCCACACAGGCACAAGCGAGACATATGTCCCCCAGAGATGCCTGGCCCAGATAATGTACTTTCTGCCTCACCAGAATGGTGAAAATCTTTATGTAAGGTGTAAATGCATGTTCAGTGTACCTTCATCTCCGTTCTCCTTTCCTCACTCTGTGACCTGAACAGCAACCGATGAAACTTGGAGGTTTTATAACTTAAGCCCTTGCAACAGGTCTTGCAAAATATCCAGAAGAGGGATTAACATGTATGTTAGCCCCTGAATAAATTCCCTGTGACAGCTACAAGTTTCACACCACTGCAAAGCTCTTGAGGTCCAAGTTCTAACGGCTGCCTTAGAGAAAAATGGCCCCCTGAACCTTCACACTGCTAATTTTAGCTCAGATGAGATTTTGATAACTTTTTAAGGGACTCAACCAGAGCAACTGTGTTAACAACAAGAAGGAATTAAGTTCTTACAGCACATGCAAGGTTCTCAGATGCTGGCATGCCAGAGCCATACAAAAAGCCACACTGAGGCTGAAGTAGAGCCCCATCTTTTGTTTAACTGGAAATTTCTGCCCATAACCAGCTGCTCCTAATACTGAGACATAATAAAGATAGAAATCCTAAAAAATCCCTTGTATTCAGAAATTCAAAGTGGCATGTTATAACCCCTTTGGATTTCTCCAAACCACAGGCCCAAGGAATGCAAGGCTGCACATCCACATGTATTTACACATGCCTTGCCTACGTATTTACACATGCCTTGCCTAAAAATGTGAAAAAACACATCACAAAAGGACCTACTTTCAAGCATCTGCCCTCAAACTTATGTCAGTGCAAGGAGGATCAGCTGCCAGACTGCTAGCCCCAGCAGACAAGCTGAGTCCCAAAGATGTCTTCCTCTGTCTCTGCAGCCAGGCTCAGCCTGGGATTTTGCTTTGCTGAGGACACATTTCTAAAGGTGTTTGCCCATTTCAAGACTTTGACAGTTACTTCTTTATCCAACCACTGAACTGCAGGCAGAAAAAAAGAGCATTTCACAAAGCCCACATCCCCTTCTTAGCTTCTGTACAGCCATCTCTGCCATTCCCATCTGCATCCCTATCTTCCAGAAGAGAAGTCCCTCTTCCGCCATAAGACAACTTCTCATTGAATTCTAATCCAAGTGGGATTAGACCCCACAGAAGCCTCCTGGCCATCCTGTGTAGCTGATTCCTACTACAAGAAACCCTGTTTCCTTAGCACATTGTGATTTATGGAGCTCAGTCCTGGGTTTTCACCTGTTGCTCTCCTGGTTGGCAGGTTGTCACTGAGCCTTACGCCTCTGATGGTTTCAAACCTCTTCCAATTTCCTGCCTGAATGCATATGGAGACAGGCTATGTCTACGTTCTTGGGCTAAAATTGGAGCTTGGATAACTGCTCTTCCCTCTCTAATGAACAGGGAGAAGAACAACTCTAATGAACAATTTCCTAGGCTGGACAAATTAAGCTCTTAAACTCTTGTAGGCTCCTCAATGAAATAATATTTCCAGTGTCCTATCAGTTTACACCCCTCTTTCTAGAGCAGATGTCATACATTTTAGTTGGTTTACCAGAAAAATTTTTATCATACCTTATGCAGGGGTGCTATCAATTTTTAAATTACTATCCTAATCCCTGTGTTATAAACGTATTTAGAAATATATTGCATTTATGGCTTTTGAGTAAAGCCCTTTTTTAGTCTTAGACACTGATGAGCCACAATATAAGGGATAACTTCCAGCTCCACTCCTCATTACAATGTTTGGATCAGTATCTGTGAACACTGGACCAATGCTCTTTTCGCCTTCAATACTGGGCATTGAGTAACCAAGATGATTTTCACTAGTGACAGGTATCACAGACCAGCTGATGCCTGAGTAAGTGTCCAGGAGTACAGGGAGACTTTATAGATTTGACTTGATTCCCCTCTAGATGACAGTAATTTAAGCTTTGGATTGAAGGGACTCTTCAAATACTAAAATGACCTGTGGACACTGCCAAGAAACGATGTCATGTTTGCAGGCCAGCTCCTCCCCACTGAAATGCTGTAAATTGCTGTGTTGAGTGAGACGTGAGCGCTGTCTCCCAAGAATAGCGAGGTAGGAAGGCTGTCGTCCAAGTAAAATAAGAAAATTGCATTAGGCTTTCAGGGGAACACTTACCTCCCCAGTTCATATACTGCATAGAGATTTTAATAAAGTAGAATATCGCGGAAAAAGTTGTTTCATTTAATCTGTTTCACGTCCAAAAAAATACAAAAGTGAAACAGCAGGAGGCAGAGAAAAATTCCCTGCCTGTTAATCTGTATTTTCAGCCCAGCCTGACAGCAGTACCCTCAGCCAGAGCAGAGCCCACCAGCTGCCCCATGGCAGGCACCAGCCTTGCAGAGGCTCCACACCACGTGCACACACCTGACTCATTGACCAAAATTCCACACATCTGTCTGCAGAATTACACATCCCCAGTGAGCTGCTGCAGAAGCATCTCCTACCCCCATGGGAGGTAAATGGCCCCTGCTGCACTATGGGGCATCCCCAGCCACAGGACAATCACTCTGTCATTCCATGAAATTCAGGGTGCTGCTCCTCACCCAGGGACAAACACCAAGCCTGCAGGTGGCTCCTGCACAACCCAGGGAAGTCACACCCCGCTTTTGTCATCTTTGTGGCTCATCTAACATGTGAAAAGTCATGAAAAGCTGGGGATGAGCTCTGCTGGATGGATTTCAGGGCTCTGCTTATGGCTGCTCTTCATCTCCATGGTGATTAGAGACAAGTCTGAAGTGGCAAATTTGCTGAAAGGCCCAGCAATCAGACTGAAGAGTGTACTGAGAAAACAAGCATTCAGACTTAGGAGCACCATGACCTCTGCAAGAAATAGATGCTGGAAGAACCTAAAAATACACTAACCTGAGCAATGCATGAGATGTCTGTAGCTACTGGTAGAGCTAATGGACTTCTATTTCCTTCTGAGCACCCCAGACTCCCTGATGCCACACTTAAAGAGCACCTAAGGGATCAAAGAAGCACACGGGTCTCCTGCAGTATGTCATCACCATGCTGGAAGTGGGTTTCAATCACTGCCCATGCCATGATGCACTCATTAGAGACCATGTCTACCTGGTCAGGTGCCATCTGTCACTAAATACCTGTATTTCCACACAAAGCTACAGGAGCATGAGCCAGCTTGTGCTCCAGAAGCTGCTGACACGCCTGGTCAGAAACCAGCAACAGAGCAGGTGGCACCAGCTTGGGTATGGTCCTCCAACCAGGAGGGACCCCCCAAACCCAACCAGTTCATGTTGCCACAGCATGAAGGACCAGCAGAGCTACTTCAGAACCATCTGCATTTCTCCACACACCACATCTTGTACCCCCTGTGAGGTGAAAAAAGAGCCTCTGACATAAGGAAGGTGACAGAAAACAAGGCTGCTGCCTGATTTGCACGGTTGGATGGCACCAAATGAAACACATGGTGCCGTGGAGTTCCAAGTGAGCATTGAGCAAGGCTTATAAAGACAAGGGAAGACAAAAAGAAACAAGCCACCAAACAACTGGATTTTCTCTAATCAGACAGATAATATTTACAGCCTACGGGTGGTGCCAAAATATTTCAGGAAATTCCTAAGTCTATCTGAATAAAAGCACAGGAAAAGACAGTACTTAAGGACAGCAGCTATGGCAATAAGAATGAAAGCTTTCCACCCCCTTTCAGCCTCCTTATACAGTTTAAAATTACTGCCATATCATATCATACTGCAATAATCAAGGCTAAGCTCATTTTGCCATCTCCACTGCAAATGAAGTTCTGAGTTGAACATATAAAGGACCAGCATATAAAAATCAAAGGAATCATGTAAGCTGGAAGGAGCAGAATCAATGCACACTCCACACAGCACACAGAGGTCTAATCCAACCCACTCAATCCTGCACCAAGAGACTTGAGCTTTATTTAAGCTGTTCCTTCCAGTAAAGCATAAACATCATGCTTGGAAAACCCAAACCACAAAGCTTTTGGCCCATTTTTCAGAGTTATCTTCCAGCTTTGACTGTCTGCCCTGGACTTACCACAGAGAGGAAGAGCCCAGGAGGGCAGAACACAGGCACTGAGCCCCTGGGAAACACTGGAGTCCCATTGCTTTTTTCCCAGTGAAACACTAGATACGTCTTTTCCCTTGCACAACCACAAGAAATCCCATCCTGGAGGTATTTTGTTTCCCTCCTCTCCATTACCAATTACATCCACAGACACAGAAAACCACAGGTCCTGCAAGGATCACATGTCTGTTTTGTCCCATTTGAGCACTCAGACCAGACCTATCCCCACAAGTCTCTCCAGTGCCCCCAGAAACAACCACACACAACAAGTGCTCGCACTCCCAGAAGAAAAATCAGGTAAACTATTTCCAAAGAACATGCAAAACCAATTATTTTCTGGTAGCTGGGTGGTGTCATCATTACCTGCTCAGGCTTCAGGCCGGGGGGGACCCAGGCATACTCCTCCAAAGCACAGCCTGAGTCGTCGTCAGAAGTTGAATTCCTCTGGAAGTCAAACATGAGCTTCGTCACTGTCTTCTCCATCTCCAGAGGCATAACTGTTACAATGTGCTCTTCCTGGGAGCACTTACAGTGAAGGCAAATCTTCCTGTAAGGTGAGGAGAAAGAAAGAGAGATGTCTTGGTGAGCAGTGCTTTACATGAGAAAGTGATTCCTGCCAGTTGCTGGCCTGCAGACTAAACCCTTTCTTATGCAGAGGCATTTTGTAACACAGCATTTGTCTCTCTTATGAGGAGGAAATAAAAGTCCATATTTGCTGTAACAACACTTGGCAATCCATCTGAGCCAGACTGCCCCATGTTTGGGGATATGCAATTGCTTGTCCCTTTACTGCACCACAAAGAGTATTTCCAGGGGCCAGCACAGGCACAGGCCATGCGTGGTGGGGGTTGATTTGCCAGCCAGAATTGCAGTCATTACCGAATTTAGGACAACTGAGCACTTTGCTAAAATGGGAAATGGTGGATTGACTGGGAAGCTGTGAATGACAAGCCTCTTTAGCATGCTGATAGCATAAATTTGCTTATTAAAGTAGCATAAAAATTGATTATAGTCTGAAAATATAAAGCTAAATTAAATTAAGGGAGGCTACAAAACCTCCAGTCACACTGCAATGGATTCTTAACGACCTAGCTCGGTGGCACATGCCACAGCTCAGCAGCATGGGAGGAAAGCACAAGAACTGAAAGAACAACCCACAGGTTGCAATTCAACAGCCATTAGCTTAATTCACTGTAAATATCTGCTGCTCTTAACACTTCTTTAAAGGGGCTGTTCCTGCAGCTTATGGCCTGTGACAGATTTTCTTCACATGCTTGAACCTGAACTTTTATCTGCAGGGCTGCAAGGACAGTACAGACTCATAGGATGGTTTGGGTTGAAAGGAACATTAAAGGTCATTCAGTTCCAACATCCCATGCATGGGCAGCGACACCTTCCACTAGACCAGGTTGCTCAGAGCTCCATCCAGTCTGGTCTTGAACACTTCAAGGGATGGGACATCTCTAAGCTCTCTGGGCAATCTGTGACAGGCCCTCACCCCTCTCACAGTAAAGAAGCCTTCCTAATATCCAATCTAAACTTAACTCTGTTTCAGTTTAAATCCATTCCCCCTTGCCCTATCACTATACGCCCTTATAAGAAGTCCCTCTCCAGCAATCCCGCAGGTTCCTTTGGGTACTGAAAGGCTGATAAGGTGACCACAGAGCCTTCTCTTCTCCAGGCTAAGCAATCCCAATGGTCTCAGCCTTTCCTCACAGGACAGGTGTCCTCCCTCTAATCGTGGTACCACTTCACCACGGTAACAGCGAAGGACAAACCTGGCTGAAAACATCCCGTGACAAAGAAAAAGAGGTTAAAGGGAATGCTGATAAATTGGCTTCTATTTCTGAAAACTCAATGCTTTTCTACAGGCTGGGTCAATGGTATCTATTTTAGAGCAACCACACAGGATTCTGAATTAATTTGCACTAATGAAGCACCACTGACTTCTGAGGAATGAGATAAGGTTTCACTCGGGTAGCAGAAAGCAGACATCTCAGAAATAATAAGGTACCACACAAAATCAAGGGAAAATTTACAGTGGCCATTGCAGGTTTCTCTGCTCTCTGGTAGAGCAAAGAAATTCAGAGGAAAGCAACAGTTAAACCTGGAGGCTAGAATTTTTAAACACCTTTCCCTCTCTTTCACTGCTGTATACAAGCCAGCTAAGCATAGCAGTGCTCAGATCCAGATTCAAGTCTAAATTTCCATTTGGCCATTACAGCACAAAAAACGCACTCTAGCAAAAGTCAAGAGGCTCCGTTAAGTCAAGCCAGGGAGATTTGCCAGATTTTCCCATTTCCTGCCTTTCATCAGATCTAAACCACACAGCAACCCCCACACACTCCAGCGTCTGGTTTGCGTCCAGTCGGGGAGTCTCGGCATCACCTCTGGCTGTTTCCTTAAAAATAATCAAGGTGCCATTTCATTTGAATATTTTAATTAATCAGCTACCGTGGAAGGGTGTGGAAGGGGTACTCTGCCTCAGTAGAGTCGCTGGTATCACTGCTGTTTCCATGTCATTTCGTGATATGATTGAAAGCAGTTTAATAGGAAATAAGATTTTAAGAATAATTCATAGAGCCCCAGATTTGGCACTAGAGTTAGTCATTCTAAGGGAGTTCAGGACTTACCCAAATTTTGACTTTTGGGGTATCGATCATGCGCTTCAAAGGGGGATAAACCCAACAGTCCACTGGGAGCATGAGCATTACAATGGGGAAAAAGCCAACCCACAGGTTTCTTCCTCCTTCCCACTCTAGATACATCCCCTCCCCATCCATCCCATCCCCATTCATCTCCCCATGGGAGACAGCAGGAGAGCATCAGACATCTTGGCTTTTAATAAATTAGATAAATCAGGACTTGTAATAACAGTGCCAAAGAGTGAATAGGTGAGATGTATGATCAGTTAGACCCCAGAGATCACTCCCACCCCCATTCCCCCCAGCTCACACCATGTGCAGCCAGGAGCTTGAGGACTGGTCAGGAAGCTGGTGTACCCCACCCTCCCTCCTGCCTCATCCCAGGCAAGCAAGTACTGCCAGTGAGTGGCTTCCCTGGTCAGAAAAGCAAATGATGAAAACAACACAGGTAGCCTATCTGCTCAGTAGTGATGTCCCCAAGACAGGACAACTTTGCACCATTATAACTTGACCATCTCCAGGCATGGGGTTTCTGCCACCTCCCTGGGCAAACCGTACAAAATTCAAGATCTTTCCTCTGAGATATTCAGCTTTTTCCCCCTCATTAAAAGCAGATGATTAACAGCTTTAATTACAATTTTCTTTACATTAGGATATGCTGTTTCATGGGAACAATACCCAGCATCCTAGGAGTGTCTTTCCACTTCTACGATCAGGTTTCCATGACTTCTTCACATAGGTCTCACTTACTCAACTTTATTTTATCATCTTCCAGCTCACTATAATTAAAAATAATTCCCCATAGCAAAAATTTAATATCAGAATGTACATTTCAAATGTGAGATGAAATTGAAAAAGTCATTTTCCCCTGCCACACTCAGAGCAGAGCAGCACAAAGCGAGACAATGCACGTGTCAGCACTCGCCTGTGCCTGCAGTGACCACAGTGACAATATGGGTGCCACTTCCACAGCAGAGAGCTGGTGGGTGTTGGAGAGGAGAAGGGCCATGGCTGGCAGCCTGCCTGGCTGCTCCTGCCAGCAGCAGCTCCTTAGTCACTACTGCAGGATGTGCAGCACAGCCTGCAGATGCTCAGCACATCGGTGCGTCACACACCTTACCCTGGACAAGGAGCTGCAGCCCAGTGGGGTGGGACCTCCTCCAAAGGGAAACCCATTAGCTTGGCTCTGGCCAAGCCTCACCACCACCAAAGCCTCGGCAACAACAACCTCTGCTGCCTGTGCAGCCTTGCACAACTTGAGAAGAGTGCAGGCAGCTGGGTTTTTTTTAGCAAGAATAAATTAACACCAATCACTGTCTGGAAATCCCGTCTTCATTCATGAGCCTTTCCATCTTGCTCTCATCCCAGGTCTGCAAGCTTGTCTCAGGGAAGAACCTGCCCTGGTGACTCACAGATATCACCAGCACTGGTGAGGAAACAACGAAGCAGGGATGGCTGACAGCACGCCTGGCTTTGAGCACGGAGGGTGAATAAAGGAGTAAAGGAGCTTTTAAGCAGCTGTAGCTTGTGGACAGGGGGAAAAGCAAGCAGGAGCCAGGCTGCTGCAGGAGGCACGGGCTGGGGAGCATCAGCAGGGCTGCTCAGCACGGAGCTCACACAGAGCTGTCCTGTAGAGGGGCCAGGACGGCGGGAAGCAAATGGGGAGAAAAAGAACATTTCCTGGTGTCAGATTTAGCTGGAAAGGAGCCTGCCTTGAATTAACTTCACATGGTACAAAGCAGCAACGTCTCAGAAACAGACTGAAAAATTTCTTCTCCTCAAGGCCAGCGAAGTTACAAGATGGATGTGTTTTATTTTGCATGGTTTTACATGGTGCTCCTGGCAGAGTGGGTAAATCCTCTCCTCAAAGGAGACTTGAAGCCCATTCCCAGTCACATTCCTACCCCCACATTGGTGTAGGAGGAAGGTGCAAACAGATCCACCACCCCACGCCAGCCCTTTTCTCTCTAGAGATGAAAACAGGCACACAAGGGAAATGTAAAGCTAACAGGACCCAACACACCAAGCAGAGAACCTGGCTTCGAGGTACCTGCTGCTTGGGATGCAGAAGTACAATCCCAGCTTCAGTCCACCTACATAGATCTTGACATGAAGCCAATTGACCCAAGAGGTCTCTGGGATGAGGCAGTCCCTTGTTGCACAACCCTACTAGCAAAGCACAGCCTCTGCCATCTCTAGAGCCCCCCACAGCCCTTTCATCTCAGCAATGGCACCAACAAAAAGCTAAACCATGCTGAAAACACTAGTGCTGTGCAAGAGGCTCTGGAGAGAGCTGCAAGCGTGACCCCAGCTTTCTGAAGAGAGATGAGGTCTCCCTGCTGTGAAAAACCAGCAGACTCCAATTGGGGAAAGCACAAATAGAGCTAAAAAGTCAGGGAAGAGAGATGGAGGGCAGCCTCTCACCATGGCAAAGGGGGTCTTTGCCAATAGTGTGGAGCTCCAGCAAAGGAGCCAGGTGAGGTCCCTCTCCCTGCGTGTCAGGATTTGGGGTGCACAGGCAGGATGGGACTCCCAAGGATGCTGAAGGCAGCACACCCCTGCCTGCAGGAGAACCTCCAGGCCCCAGGGCTCTTCTCTTCCTGTTTAATAGGTGGGCATGCAGACCATAGTACAGCAAACAGCACCAAGGCAAAGCCTGCCCAGGCTGGGATCCACAGATATTCTGAGAAAGGACAGAGCCCAATGCAGCCCAGTAACAGCAGGAATGAAGGCAGAGTTTAAAATCGTGGCAGAAATGTTAAAATTCCTCTCTGACAAAGAAGGAACTCAGTAAACCAGCCCTTATCACCCACCAGCGGGTGCTTATCTCCGCTTCTCACTTGTTTCTTCTGGGATGGAAATTAATGGGCTGTATCAGGGAGCAGCTCCCTCTCCAGACAAAGCCAGAAGCAGGAATGCCATGGCCGTGCACAGCCTCTGCGGTGCTCCCTAATACAGGATTTGCATGCATTTGTGCACACATTAACATGCAAGATTTGGAATCCCTCAAAAAGCAATTGTCTGCTCCGCTCGGGTGGGGTGTGTAAATGCAGACGGACAATTCTCTTCTCACTTGGCTTAAGACATCCATGGCAGCCTGATCTCTTTCCAGCATCGTGCTATCATCCTGACTGCAATAAGGCTTTTGGGTCAGCTGTCAGTCAGTAAATCACAAAATTCCAAGACCTCTTGGAAAAGGGAGAGGAGGCTCAGGATTTGGGGCAGCTCAAATGACCCCTAAGTCTCTTAACAAGGGTATCTTAATATCCCTGCCTGTTATCTCCTCCCCTCAACTGAGTGCTAATGAGGCATCTTCCCATCCCAAGTGAGCTCCACCTATACAGACCCGTTTCTCCAGACCCCACAGGCAGGGCAAACATTCACCTAAAGGGAAAAATTAACAGTCCTCCCTGCCACAGGGAGAGACCAGCAGTTCTTCTCCAGCACAGGGAAACTGAGGCAGGGAGCAACCACAAGCAGCATCCAGCTGTGGCTTTCCCATGGACTTCCTAAACATCAGAGGAGCTCCAAGCTTTTGTGCTCAAAACAGATAGTTTCTGCTGAAGTTCTGCCTCTTTCTCCAACTTCTCTAACACTGTATTTTGAACCAAACAGTCCCAGCAGCCCCCATCCAGCTGCTGCCCATGGCCTCAGGGCCCATGGATCTCAGTGACAAAGGGATATCTCTCCAGACAAAATATTCCTGCAACTTCCCAGCTCTTCCAGTCACTGCAGCTGAAAAAAACCCCAACCTATCAGTGGGAATGAGCTGTAAAGACTCTGTGTTACCTGGGTAGAAAACGGAGTTTAGCAAAAACTTTCATCTGCCCACTGTGGTGCAGGAAGAGGAGGTGAATTACACATAGGTACTTAAAATAGCAGAAATTCAAAGTGAGGACAAGGTGCCCTTGGTGGCCTGCAAGGACAGTCAAGGGATGCTAACACTCACTTGACACAACATGTTGTGGGAACAGCTGGCTTGAAAGATCAACATCAGGTGGTAGCAACAGAGCTGGCAGAACAGTAATGCCAGGAAACCAAGGAAAAGAGAAATAATCCAGCAACCAAACCAGTTGCAATCTACAGATAAAAGTCCCCCAGATCCCAAAGGCCATAGAAAAAGCACGTGTAGCCACCAACCTCCATAAAGGTCCACACTAGGTGGGGAAACACTAAGAGGATGGAGGAGATGGAAATCAGACTCTTCCCCATCTTCCCCATCCACCTTCTCCTCTCTCCCTCCTCGATTTCCTCAAGGCAAGTCAGCTTCACTGTTTTATTTGTAGTTCCCCCTTGACCCCTGCAGTGCCCACAGCAGCAGTTGTGAAGGTATCCAGGATGGCATTGATGCTCTTATGGCAAAGCCCATTTCCACTCCTGGAAGAATTCTCCTCTCTAGCTGATTTGTCCATGGTTGGCCTCAGGCTGGAGACTAATTTTATTTTTAAAACTCTTCCTTTACCAATGCAAAAGCTATTCTTGGTTAATTAAGAAATAGAAGAATAAAAAAAGAACTATCCCCAGTACTGCCAGTTGCAGCCAAATACGAGCAAAAGCAGCCTTTGAGGATTTTCCATTTGCTCCACTTCCATCATGCATCAGGACCATCCCTTTCACAAGCAGGTAGAACACCTGCCCTGTCCCCAAACCACTGCTTCCCTGAGGCACAGCCTGGGGAAGCCTCCAGGCTGCTCCCAATCCTGCTGTCTGTGATCTGAGGCACCACACGGCACAGAACAGCCACCAGCACACCAGAGGCAGACCAAGAAATTAGGACAAAACACAAGACAATGCACAAACCCCCCTAAATTCCTCATCTGATCTGTGTGGTGCCCTCTTAGGAAAACACAGAATCACAGAACCACAGACCAAAGCTGTGGCCAGACCTTGCAGCAACAGGATGAGAATAAAAACATGACTAACCTTTCCAGCCTGTGGCTAAAGCACAGTGGGGGATGTGTGGTGCATCACAGGCCATTTTGGAGAGCCCAGATACACCCCATGGCTCTGCAATGAACACAGGTCCCAGCTTGGGCTCCAGTTTCTCCTCATGAGCTGGGTGAGAGCAGCAGGGTGTTGCTACACCCTCCTGACCTGAAGCACGCTGCCAGGCTGCTCCCATGAGCCACAACCCCTGACACAAACTGAAAATTCTGACGCATAAAGATGAGATGGTTAAATTAAAGGACATTAATAACTCGGCACTCTCAGAAGAACTCTCAACTTGGATCTCTCAGGATATTTTGCAAAAGATTCATTAATTTTTTTTCATCATAGAGGTTACACAGAAGGGGGCAAAGTGCTACACCCATGTGAGCTGCAGATCAAGCAAAGGGGAGAGAGACAAGAGGCAGAAGAAGCTGCAGTGAGCCCCAGCCTGTTGCCCAGCCATGCTACCAGGAGAAAAGGCATCCAACAGGCTGCTCCCTCACATCCAAGACGATGGAGGCAGTCTGCCAGCTCACAGGCTTACCGCTACTCTCAGCATATTTATATTAGGGCTGGTTTTTTTTCCCTTAAAGGTCCAGCTCTTAGCATACAGAAACAGTAATAACCACGTATTTTTCCCCAGTCACGGAGAAGAAATGCAAACCACTAGTTTACAAGTTGAAGAGAAGAACAGGCTCAGCAGCAGCAGCAATAATAACCCTGAAGCTGGTGGGCAAACAATGCTGAAGCCAAGCTCATGAATATAGAAGGCAGAAGAAGGTACAGGACGGGCAGATGCAGGGGCTGTGAACACCCAAGAGGGTTTGGTGTCCCCCCTGGCAGCACAACCCCAACCCCAAGGATCCCAGAGAGCAGTGGGGCCTCTGGCTGATGGAGATGGGACAGGTGAGGTAGTGGAGGAGCAGGAACAGCAGGGCCCTGAGGAACTCTCCCTCTGGGCTCCCCATCCAAGAGCCAATGTGGGTCTGTGTGACAAAGCCCTGCCCTACCCTGAGGGTTATCTTGTCAGATTTTAATGGGTGGCTTTTCAGCCTAACAAGATGCAGAGCTGTATCACAGGAGGTCCTTTCTGCTTTGTTCTTAACTGAAGATGAAAATTCCAAGCCTGGGGTTCCAGCACCCTGGATCCAAACCCAGCTGTTCTGAGAAACCTGTCCCTGTGCAGCATGCGGATCTTCACTGTTTTCTCAAGGTTGAATAACTCTGGGTTCTCCACAGGCAGTATTTATCTTCCTGCCTCTCTCTTTCCCCCATCCCATTCCAGGCTCAAAGCCCATCACTCCAGACTAGCTAAACTAAGTGAGTTCCCAGCAACCTGCCCCAGGGCTATATGTGCTATTTTAAGGGCCTTCACTTGTATTTGCAACATGACAAGCAGAAACCAGTAAACATGCTGCAATCCAAGCATCTCCCAGGCCATACATCCTAAAGGAAAAAAAACTGGCTGATAGGAAAAGCGCTCAGAAGCAGGATAAGCTAGGCTGAAAATTGTCATTATTTCAAAAGTTAAGGCTCAGACGTTGTCCCCTGAGGCAGGCAATATTGACCCACAGTGAAAGCAAACACTGCCAGCCTGATCCGTGCCTGTGCTGGCTGAGCCAGAGCCAGGCTGCCAACAGCAAATGTGCAAGGCTGGGTCATTCTGCTAAGCCCTGGCTGGCAGAAAACACACAACGGGAGAAGATTAAAATACGAAGCAAAAATATAATCTTGTTAGCTGCAGACAGTTTTACTTTACAAATCTTTATCACAGGCTCAAGCTGGCACCCTTATAAACACAATGCAGTGATGCGAGACATGTAAGTGCTCCCACAGCAGGCGAAATAATCGCCGAATGAAAATAAGTCAGATAAGTTACAAGATAAGAGAGCTAAAACTGAAAGGATGACACTGCATCTGGTGCAAATAATTATTTTGGCATTATTCTGTCCAGCGCTAATCCTCAACTGCTCGAAAAGATTCAATCACTGTTTAGCACCGCCAAGGAATCATGACCAGAAAACAAAGAATAACTGGATTAAAATCTTTTCACGGTCACAGGTCATGTCTGTGTCACATCTGCTTAAAATGTTCCTTCAAGGGACAAGAAAGAAAAGGAAATTGGACTTGAAAAGATTGCACTGAAAAACATAACCCCTAGGTTGCAGTTCTAGGTTGGTTTATAGTTTGCCATTCTGGCATGAACAACAAGGGCTTAGAAAGATTATTACTTTAAAACTTCCTATTCTCAGGAAGGCAAAACCACCAAAATAAACATCTGAACTGCAATGTCCTCATTCACAGCCCCAGCCTGCATGCAGTCTGCTCAGAAAATGTGCAGAAAACCTAGGCTTCTAGGGGCTGCATTTACCAGAGCAATACAATTAACACCGAGAGATGAAGATTTTTTTAACTCCTGTTAGAGCCACCTGAGCCTTCCTGATTATTTTTAAAACGAAAACTCCATTATAACAGCATCAGCATTTCTCCCTGACGTCCTGCAGCTGCAGAAATACAGTTTAACAATTAACCTTTTACATCCATAAACACAGAGACCAGCAAAAGCTGGAAAAACAGCGCAGCCCCTCGCAGCACACTGGGCAAAGTTAGCAGGCAGCTGCGTGCATCCACGGAATGCTCCTCATTCCTCTTCCCTTCTACTTTCTATCCCTTCTAAAAATCCGCGACAAATTGAAGCGGCTGGCCCAAGGCAGCTCCTTACCTGTCCCCAGTGTCAGTGACAGCGCGGGAGGGAAGGATGAGCGGCGCTGCCCGGCTGTCCTAGCTGTGCCCGGTGGGCTGCAGGGATGCTCGCAGGACCAGCCGGAGCACCGCAGTGCCATAAAGCATCCCCGGCTCCCGGCTCTGCCCGGCGCCAGCGGGGCTTTGTCGGAGCCTTTCAGAGCAGGCACGCAGCGCGTTCCCGAAGGAAAGCTGCCCTGGGAAAACGTGCCATTCCTGCCCCGCGTCTGAGGCTTGCGCGTCAATCGCCTCGCTTTGAAACCCGGCTCCGGAGAGTCCCTCCCTCTCTGCTCCCAATCCGAACGAATCCAGCAGCTCCCCCCTCCAGCCTGCCTTTCGCTAAGTGACCCTCGGAGGTGGCGAGAGGATGTCCAATTTGCTCGCCGAGCGCAAGGCATTAACGAGGAGCGATGCAGAATAATTGGCGGCGCGGGAGCGGCGCGGGGCTCTGCTGTTGCATTGCTCTCCTCTCCTGCATGTTAATGAGCAATGATGTCAGCAAGCCAAAGTCACCGCATCCCACCCGGGCCGGCGCCGCGGACCGGCCACCCGCCCCTTTATTTACAAGGAAATCAAG
Organism: Rhabdornis inornatus; assembly: GCA_013397075.1. Classification (NCBI taxonomy): domain Eukaryota; kingdom Metazoa; phylum Chordata; class Aves; order Passeriformes; family Rhabdornithidae; genus Rhabdornis; species Rhabdornis inornatus. The sequence goes on from VWZS01009920.1 coordinate 1,039,368, forward strand.
CCCGCTCCCCGAAATCTAGAAATCCTGTTTAGGCAATGGGAGAGAAAAAAAAAAAATCCTCCTCGCTCGCTTGCGTGTTTCGAAGAGTTGGCTCCACACCAGCAGCCCAAATTGAACGGTGTGAAGACGCTAATTATCCTTCCCTTCTTATTTGATGCTGACCGAACCTCAACTTGCTGCCAAACTTCAGGAACCGCAGTTTAGGTACGCGGGCTTATTAACGCAATGATCCGCTGGCTCCGAGCAGCATAGCATTTTTCTCCTGGCTTTCACTGCCCTCTCTCAATTATCTTCTACAGTAGTTTGCTGTGATTCCCTACTGGTTTTCAGACGCAGCACGTTTGTGACCAGCAGGGCTAAATATTCTGGGGAATACAAGTTGTTAGCATTTTGGTCACTGCGTATTTTAATACATTTTGTCTCACTCTGTTCATGACAGATGAACGATTCACACCTTTTTATGTGTGTCTCAGGTGAGTACTGCGAGCCCCAGGAATACACCACGTCAGCAGGGGGATGCTAAGCCTATTCCCCCTGTATTTCCTTTCCCTTGGAAAAGAAAACGCAGAGAAATCTCTGCCAAATCTCTTGCGTTGTTTGGGAATTCAGTGGTCACAAATGAATAATTCGAGTCATCTGGAGGACAGCGTACTGCTCAGTTTTTAGCATTTGCAAAAAGCGAGTGAAATTTAAAAAAACTAGTTTCTATGGACTCAAAAAACCTTCACAGAAAGCAAATAAAACTTTCCCAACACACAGCGCCTCTTGTTGAGTAATACACCTGGTCCAGGTAGGTGGGCTCACGAACTGCAGATTGAAATAGAGATTGAAATGCAATCAATTTAAACCCTGGGTGGGAGCCCGAGACAAGAGGCTGTGAACTGCCAACCTTCGGAATAAAAAAGGCCGTGAAGATGGGAGATGCCAGCCAGGTGAATGGACACTTCGAGACACTGCAAGGGCTGGGAATTGCCAATCTTTTGGATAACAAAGGAGTTGAAGACCAGTGATGCTAGTGGGGTGGGTGGACAGGAAGAGGAGAGCAGGAGCAAGACTTGCACCTGGGTAGACTGGAGAGGATAAAAGCCCAGGAGATCCTTTCTTGGAGGGTTCTTCTCAGAGACACCAGCTCGGGCTCTGTCTGTGCTGCTGCTCCGGGAATAAACGGCTTTATGGAACAGGACATCTGAGACTGCTATGGGAAACCTGGGGCTGAACCGGTGAGGAAACCTGGTCTGGCTATGACTGAGGTATGTGGGGAAGCCAAGCGTGGCTCTCTTGGCTCATTGGAGCTGCCATCGTGAAGGGACTTCAGTCCCAGCAGTCAAAGTCTCCGGCCTGGGGCGTGTGACTGTCGGAGAGTTTTGTGAATGGTCACACTGGGAAGTTTCCTTAACATTCTGTTGCACGCTCCTGACTTTTGATGCCTGACTCCAGATTTCAGAGCCCTTGATTTTGGCAATATTAGCTATGTTTACAGAACACAGATGCAGAAACTACAGCTGTGAGCCTTTCTGCAGCCTCAAATGACTTAAATTGTTATTATTAAGGCTCATAAATTAGGTTTAATTACATGGAATTACACTCAAAATCTCAAGGATGAGATCTTCAGCTGGGACAAACCAGCCCAGCTCTCACTAAGAGCCTCTCCAACTTACTTGGCCAAGTGGGACAAACCAAGAATGTGCAGAGATCTGAACTCTTTTTTTTTTTTCATTTATATTAAGTCTGAGCAGCAAATTCAAGAGCTGAGCACTGACTCTTAGTGCATCCAGCCAGATCAGACCTTCCTTTCACGGAGCAGGGGCTTCCACTGGAGATGGCTGAAGTGCTGAGGATGGTCTCCTTCAACTCCTCCAACTACAAAGAGCAACAGAACTTGTAGGAAAAATCTTCCCTGATCCTTCACCTTCCTAAACTGGCCCATTTTGCCCCTTCCAGCCTGAATCAGCACTGAAGGCAGGCTGTCAATCTTGCTTCTCTGTGGTTAACATGCCATGGCCTCAAGATGACTTACTTTTCCTCTTCAGCTCAAAACATGTTAATTACAACACAAAGGCAAGGACACAAAACCGAACTGGGCAAAAGCAAACAAACAAGCCTGCTTATAAAATGATAATGTTGAGCAGAAATGCTCCTTGGAAACATATCCCTAAAAGCACACAGCAGTGACTCAGGGCTACAAACTGCACAAGGAACACATCCTGCTCCATAGGGCACATCCTGTAGGCACTAATTTTCACCTAACACGAGTAAAAATTTATTGGCATTCACTTTCAAGGAGGAAAGGCCCTTTAGCTGCAAACACTTTGGAGCCAAGTCTCTACTCGAGCTCCAAGGGTCTCCTCAGACAGCGTTGCCCTCAGGGGAATTGTTGGCAAGGCATGAGTGTCCAACCCCACACTTCTTGTACAACACCCTCTGTGCCACCATCTACAGCAGCTTCAATCACCCTGCACCAGCCTGACGTGATCCCACCCCAGGGCATGTGGCAGTGTCATCCCCACACCACCAACCATCCTAAAGGTTGAGTTCTGCTTGGCTTTCTGATCATCTGCACAAAGGGATCATACCAGGAACTGCAGACTTTTCAGTCTAAGCTCATCCACAAAGATAAAATGGATGTGAGAATCACGAACTGAAGTAAAAGATGAGTAAAAGACCAATGTCTGTAACAATTCAGCTGCAGGGCTAGCTGTGAGCAGAAGAGCCTTTGTGTCTCCAAACAGCGGCGGCTCTGATTGTCATCGCTCCTGACAGACTTCTTGTTCCAATACTTGCAAATCTAAATATCCACAAAATCCAAGGAACAGCCTCTTCTGAGACAAGAAATCAGATTAGAAGCTGTGTAATGTTTGGACACACAACTGTCTCAGGGAAATGGAAATGAGCCTTCCTGCTTTGAAGGCTGCTGGTTTGCTGGCAATTGCTCCATATTACCATTACCTACTGTGAGACTTGTGAAAAGGTCATGTGTTGGAATAACTCCAGAAGGCACACAAGATTTCTTAACGGATTTTGCACATTATGCAGGTGAAATGGGTGTTTCATTAGGCAGCAAGGAGAATACTGAGCCGGTGGAGCACATTATCAAAGGTTAGGTGAAGGACTTGCACCATTATAAGGATGGATGCTGACAACTGCCAGCAATGAAGCAAACGACCAGAAGTAAAAAGCTGCTAAAATAAAGAAAGATCAAGAGTAAGAAGCCCCTGCTTCAATCCAGAGGTGTGAGACAGACAGCTCTGTTTGTAAATGTTGCACCATCTTTCTTCTCTTTGTTGCTAGTTTTAATGACAAAGAGCCAAACTTAGTCAATTCTAAACTTTCTGCCATTTGCACAAATTCAGACCTATGGCTAATTTAACAAATCATTGCAAGAGCCCATGTTTCGTAAATGCTGTGTTTCATCACCTTGATGTATTGATTGTCTGTCAATCAACAGGGTTCCACGTGACAATGTTGATTCTCCTGATGACAGTGGGCTGCACAGCAGAGCCACACGCAGCAACAGCAGACTGCTGTCCTCAAGGTCACAGGGCTACTGACCTGATGAATGTCAGATCAAGTTGCCTTTCTGAATTATTTAGTAAGCATCCTCTGCAGCACACCAGGGCACTGCACAGCACTGCTACCTTGGGATGTCACAAGAGGCTTCAGACTCTGCCACCCCAAAATGCTGCCCACAGGGACACAGACTGTCCCTTTCATGTCACACACCACCAGCCTGTCCTGGACCAGGGGGATTGCATGTCCCCACCACCACCGAGCCCATCCTGGCTCACAGCTACAGGCATAGCAACAGATTACTTTCCCGTTGCTCTTTCTGACCACAGAAATGCAGAATTGGACACTACAGTGGGTTTTTTCCACTCTGTTCCCAGACTTGCCCTGTAATTTGCAGAGCAACCCCCACGAGCAGAGCCAGTGCTCTCAGCCCAGTGCCAGCACAGTACAAGCCTAGTGTGGTCCCAGGGCACAAGGCAGTGACAAGCAGCAGAACAGCAGGCTGGAGAGGGCACAGCCTTGCAAACACTGGATGGGAAAGGCAAGATGACTGCAAAAAGCTGTTAGTGACAGGGAAGGGAAATGACCCTGTGTGGCAGGGTACAGCCCCATTCTACCCAGCCAAATACCTGGCTCTTCAGCAGACACACAAGAATGTGCCCACAGGATGGGGAAAGCTTGGAGAATCTGAGTCATGAAACACAGGTCAGGACTTTAAATGAGGATGAGCTTTGTTTTTTCTTTATTCTTTTTGAGCAAGGCAGCAAATGCTCCCTCATGGCTTTCAATGCTAAAAGCAGGGATGTCTTATCACAAAGAAAAATGGGGTAGACAGAGAGGCAGAGAGAGCAACATCAGATGCAGATCATTAATCCCCAAATTTGGCCTCCTCCACTCTTCCTCAGGACTGCCATTTGTACCTTCCTGTGGCTGCTGCCTGAGACCAACCACCACAGACCCACTCCTCCAGCTGTCACCACTGCTGCCTTCCACTTGTTTTTGGCAGAGCCATGGGTAAGGATCTGTGCTGTCAAGTCTGCAAGGAGGAATTCAGTTTTTAGAAGACCATCGAGCCCAGCAGTAGCTGACGCAGAAGGGGAGGTACAGCCCATACGCACTGCGGCTGTTTAGAGACAATTTTCTGTGTTTCCTACCAACCCACCCAGCGAGACAGCCTGACCCTGGCTGGCACCACAGCCAGAGCTGGACAGTGAGGTGTGGCCATGAGCTCATGCTGTGCTGCCCATGTCCTCTGGCAGCACTGAACCACACCAGTGCAGGGATGATCAGCACACTGTGCTGACTCTCCTGAGCATCACTGTCCCAATCCCCTCCATGGCAAAGCACCCCAAAAGGAGCCTCACCCACCAACTGTCCCCATCCCAGCACTGCACACCCTGGTACGACTCACAGAGCACACCAACAACAGCGTTTCATCAATCACTATCTCTTCCCCCCTCTCTCTCCTTTTTTAATCACCTTAATGTAAGAAGCTTTAGAGGGCTTAACACAATAAGGCTTTCATAGCCTCCAGCTTCCACTCAGCACTAATATGTTTTTTACTTGTATATGTTGAAATCAAATTTGTAACTGAATGTGAACAATCCAGATGCTCCTGTGGTTTTCTCCCCTTTGCTGGCCTGATAGGCTTCTCATCTGAAGACTTTTTAATAGTGTCCTTTAATGATGTCTGCAAAAGCCTCATTAAAGCACTCTATAGTAATTTAAGCTAAATAACCTCAACGCAGTTATTTTTGTAATCACATCATTTTCTTGGGGCCTTTCCACAAACAATAAAGTGTTCACTGAAAATATGTTACAAAGGAAGTGTATAAATCTTCAGCTTATCTGGTGGTGTGTTGTCCAAAGATCTAAACCTTTGATCAGCAACAAATTAATTTTCCATTTACAAAAAATAAAAGATATATTTTCAGGATAACCAACTAACCCTGCAAGTCTGCATTGACATGTGCCTTGGCAGCAGCTCAGGACTCCCTCACTGCTGCCCTTCTCCCTGCCTGACACTGTCAGGGCTGCTGTCACATCAGATGACTTTTATTTTATTTTTTGGCTTCAAACCTGTCTAACGGAGTGTTTCGGGTCAGTGGCTATGTACTGAGGAATTCTTGTCTTAAGTCACTGAGCTCTCCTCTGCACTAGTCATGCACTGCCTGGCCCCACCACCAAAGCTGTGCATCCCCCAGGACCAGGGGAATTGACCATCTCCACACTCACAGGCGAGTCTTGAGACAGCCCAGTCCTGGGCAATTGACACAAGCATGGTTTTCATCTCCTTAAACCAGACTGTGCACACTTTCCCTGGCTGCCAGCAGGATTTTGGTGCTTCCCTCACTTTGGCTGGTACCACATGAGCCCCTGCTCCCAAACAGTGCTAAATGCAAAGGGAGGTGGTAAATTCAGCATATTTTTGGATCCAGCCAATTCTCTCATATGATGTCAGGGAGGGAATCATGCACACTGGGTCATGAACAAGAAGGGGCTTTTGCAATGTCTTCAAGTCTTAAATTTCCCAGTGTATCTGCAGACACAGGGAGATCAGATGTGGTCAGGAATGCACCTGGCTCCTCACCTCCCAACAGAGCAGTGGGAAAAAAGGTGCCCAAATGGGTTTTTATTTCACCCCTGAGAGCAAGAAGTGGCCCTGGATGATACAAAACCAGCTAATGCCAGCAGATGGACTAGCATGTGCTGTTTCAATACACCTCAAACTCCACAAGACTTCTAAATCAAGGCAACCTTGATTAAAAAAAAAAACCTCCAAAACATAGAAAACAACAAAATTCTGAAAAGTGGCATCTATTTAAGCTTGGGTGGTTTCCCAGCCCCAGCCCTCTTGGATCATGGCCCGGTGCCCTTCCTGGAATGCACAGAGAGAGTCATCCTGTCTTAGGCAATGGCAAGGTTCCCAGCCTGGCTGTCCCACTGGCTGAAGCTGGATGGAGCTCCTGTGTCCTCCAGACAGCCTGGCAACTGCACACACATGACAGGAGATGTTTGCTATTTTTCCCTTTGTTTTAATTAGTAATAACAACTTGTGATCGTGGCTTGACATTTGTTCATACTTAGGAATAAATTGCTTCCTTGAATGATATGCTGAGATTACAACAGGCTTTCTATGTTTCTGTTGGTTTTAGTAGCTCATAACAAACCATGAAATTCATTACTCTTGCCACAAGCACCCACGAGATGTGCCAACATGGGTGTGATTTATACACAGCTCAACTCATGGAAATTAAAAGGTTTTAATGTAGCCTGCAAGAAGTCCAGGGTTTGAAATCTTATACAGCTGAACTACACAAGAAAGAGAATCTCAGATGCAAGCCACTGCATTGTTTTATCTGCCTAAGGACTCAACATTAAAGTCAGTGTAAAAATAATTCACTAAATATTAATTAGGTGTATAATTAAGACAGCCTTTTTAGTGATAAGCCTTCTGGCCTGCAAGTTACTTCATTCTCATCTGTTTTTAACTGCTTGGAAGCTATTAAAGGGATGATATTTAACAGCAAAACTTCTCTGCTACACTGCAATTCGTCAAAGCATTCTCACTGGAAGGAATCACTAGAGAACAGCCTGTGCCTCACCATCCTTAATGGGAATGGGCTGTCAGTCATACTCTAGTCCCATCTCTCCATGCCGTGTCAAGCCTTGTACATCAAACCCAATACACAAATCGCCAGCTCCATCAAGATCATTAGAGCTGCTGAGCCCGTCAGGGAAAGGTCAGCACGTCACTGCCGGCTCCAAACACAGCATCAATCACAGTCCTCATCAAAGGCAGCCTCAGCACCAGCTGCAAACCAGCATCCCTTCCTCCTGCAGCAGCCTGTCATCCCCTAAACCTTCTTCTCTTCTTGTAAAACATGGCCAGGCTTTTATCTTATCATCATCTAGAGGGAAATGCAGCTACATAGTCTGCTCTGGGAACAGGGGGATCAGCAGGAATCAGCACCTGCAGGGAGGGATTAAGACCGTATCAGGAGAGGGCTGGCCAGAAACGTGGCCAATGACTCCTACACTGGCTCCCTCCTCCATGGGGTCCCCCAGTGTCCCCACTCCCCTGGATGGGTCCAGTCCAGGCAGTGTCACAGAAGCATCCCTCCTCACTGTGCCAGACCCAGACCCACACACCTGGAACAGTGCTAGGGAAGGCTCAAAGCCATGCTGTAGGATGCTGGTGTTTCCATCACAGCCACACCGAGGCATGGCTTGCAGAGACACCACATCACCCTGCCAGGCTGCTGCTGGCCTTCCACCAGCCTGAGCCTCAGCTGTGGGACTCCCAGCTTATGCCAGCCCACAAGAGCATCCTGCCCACAGCTCAAGCACCAGGAGGGGTGGAGAAATCCAACTGCTGGCAATTAACAGGAGACACCAGCAATATTGAATGCTATGGCTCCCACCAGCCACTGCTCATTAAACATGATGAAACTACAGGCCATTTCTTCCCCTTTTTTCTCCTACCAAGCTGTGTCAAACACGCAACATTATCTTCAAAGGGCAAAGCAAAGATGTTTGCTAAACACGAGCAGACTAAATACATCAGCCTTTTAGAAGCAATTATTGCTGCTGGGGACTTAGTGAGTCCCATTGTTTTGTAGCTCAGCCAGCTTCTTTGGAGGGGGCTGTTCTGAAAAGCCAGCACCCTGTGACAAGGCATAACCCCAGGAAAATAAAGAACAGGTGGGCATCCCAAGGAGAGGGGCTTTCTTTTTGTTGAGTGTTTAACTTACAGGGTGTCCTTACAACAAAAAACCAGCAGTTCGGGGGCCAGCTGGGCTGCTGACTGAAGGCAGGGCTAGCCAGGCTCCTGCAGCAGAGGGTTGAGGCTATTTCTGGAAATCCATGAATGGGTTAAAGCTGGGAGTCTTCCTGCGGCGTGCTCGGACTGGAGGGGATTGCTCTGACCAGTAGTTAGCCTGGTTGCACTGGTACAGGGCAAAAAGAAAAAAAAGAAAAAAAAAAGGAGGAAAAAAGTCTTCTTCCCTCTATCCCAAACAAGCTGGCATGCTCTAGACCAGGCTCATCTAGCTGAGATTTTTAGAAATGTGGAGTTGCAGAGTAAGGACAACACCTCCCCCTTCCATGGCTTTAATTCAAGGCAAACAGCTCAAGCCCCAAAATCCCTTCTCTGTACAAACTGTGATCATTCCCTTGTGTCAGGACGGAGAAGAGGAGCGGGAGCACTCTGGGCTCTCTGGGGTAAGAAACACTTCAAACGTCTCTCAAAGAGATGAGCAACCATGGATGGCCAACCTGACAGATGGGGGCAGGAGAAGGGAAGCTCCTGATAGCAGCGAGACGATTGTAATTAATGTAATAAGCAGCAATCTCAGCCCAACAGCTGCCTTCCCCTCCCCAGCGCCTGCTGCATGCACCAGCACAAACCATGGCCAAGGATTTTGACACTTGCTGCACTCTGAGCATCTCTGCTGTGAAAAAAGTTCTGACTTTGATAGTCTTCATTGCACACATGACACAGAGCAGAGCACTCACGTGCTTTTCCAGCCTCTCCACCTCCACCTGAGTGAGCAGCACCGTGTGCTTACAGGAGGGACATGAAACTGGGTTTAGTTTTGATGCCAACTATGATTTTGCCTGCGACTTTGAACAAAACGTTGTTTCCTCTATGTTGAGGCAAGCCTGCCATACTCAACTTTCTGAAGTGCCTGAAGCCTCAGAGACAAGCTGTTCTACAAAAAATGACAAAACATGACAAATACAATTTTCGGTGGGCATATACAACCCTCCTCCACTGATGGGTATTTGTCTAATGTCCTTCCCTGATGCATCTTTAAGCTAAATTCCCTTGAAGAACAACAAAATTGGCAGTGAGCATACAGCACAGAAAAAAAGTATGTTCTTCCACCAGTTTTAGGGGCTGGCTCAACATCCACAGTCAGCCCAAGGGTAACAAATCTGCTGATGTGACAAGCTACAGGACCTAAATTACAAAAACATGCTGTGGCTTAGACCCAGACTAATTCTCAGTAATTTCTGATGCTCAAGCTCCAGGGGGGAATGCTCTTCTCACTTCCTTTCTGCTATCCCTTGGTCTAATGGAGGTGGTCAGGGGAAGCAGTCAGATCCTCAGGGTATCTGTGTATTTTGGCAGTAGTTAAGGATTCAGTTCCCAATGATTTTTAGTGGGTGTTAAGACACTTATAAAGTATCTGCTGTGAAGATGTTTGGAGGTGTGAGCTCTAAGCTCTTCAAGCAAAGGACTGTTTCCTGCAGTGCTTAAGAAAATGAGAGTATGAAGACAACAAATAAGGACAAACTCGAAGAGCAGAGAATGTTTATGTTGAGGAAATTTAACCCCTCATGAAAGGAAAAAGCCCAGGCTGGGCAGGAGAGTTCAGGAATAAGTGCAACCAGGAGGTTTGCTAAATGTTTCCTGAATGACCAGTTAGGCAGTGAAAAGTCAGAGACAAATTAATCAAAGCCATCTACGCAGGGTGCCACAAGGCATCGCTTCATGCACAGTAAAAAACAGGACACACCAGAGGCTGAAGCCCAGTGAGAAGCTCTCTGTGCTTCACATCTGGCACAAAACCACACCACTGTCCTGATGCCATCAGGATCTCCTTTCTCATACAAAGGACAGGGGAAAGGTATCAGGAAGCCAAGAGCACGGCTACAGCCAGACCTTTCACTTGCTGCTCTGCTGAATGGTGCCACTGGAAATCAATGGGGGTTTCGAGTACATAAATGGATCACAGAGACATCCACATTGAATCCACTTGCTAATTAGTCAAGATTAACATTTATTTTATCCAACAGGCATTCAGGTAAAGGAGGTAATTCTCTCTCTGTACATGTCCCTCTTGCACTTGCTAAAAAGTAGGACAAGGCTGTCTCCTGATGATAGTAATCCTAAAAGAACTTTTGTCTCCACCAGGGAAGGTGCCTGTGGGTGTAGCCTGATCTGGGCATGCCACTTGCTGTGGCTGGACAGGGCCAGCATCATGGATCCTCAGCCCCAAATCTGGCAGATCTGTGCAACCACTACAGCATTTGACATGAGCCTGAGACCAGTCTTGGGCTCACAGTACTGGTCTAGTACAAGGCACCCTAAAATCTAACACAAGACCCCGTGTCATCTCAAAGGAAAATTTAAACCATCAGGCTGCTACTGCTTCAGACCTTCCATTAACACTGTGGGAAATCTAATAAACTTTGCTGTTATCCTGTATCTGAGGATGCAAATGGCCAGCAAATAAATGTATTTCAACCATTTAAATAGCTTCAGTTAACAAATATAAGAAACACTTTTGATTTATAGCACTAGAGTAATTTGATACCTTCTGTGCTGTTAATGAAGCAAGCATTAAAATACCATTTTATCATCAGTTCTAATCTTCCTGGCATCATTTCATGCCCACAGAAAACTAACTCCCTAACTCGGTACCTACAGCTCATGTTGGATGAGGCCCCTGGCCACAGCTGGTTTCCAGCACTCTGAGAACTCAATCTCTGCTAATCCCAGCCCTTTACATCAACTCAGAGCAATCTAAAAGGAGACACATGAAGTCACTTAGGCTTATCTCTCTAATTGCCTGCCTGCGAACCAGGGGTTTGGTGTCAGCCACTTGCACTCTCATAAGACACAGCAGCCAGAAAAACCAGACCTAAAATATTTACCACAAGCATTTTGAGAACGGTAAGTGAAACTACCGAAATCCTGCTTACTGCTTCAACTCCAAATGCAATGCCAGCTATGAGGGACACATCTGGTAACAAAGCCAGAATTCATGCCTTTCCTCTGCTGCAGCCCTTTCCAGGTCTGTGGCTGTGCAACACAGACTCAATTCTCCCAGCAGCTTTCCTGAACTGCCCAGTGCCAACAGAGTGAAAATGTTAATGAATACTGTCCCATAAATACTTAATGCACATTTTCCTGCGAGTCCTGCTGTGATTAAATAGCCACCTCATTACTCAGTACCAACCTTCTTTCTTTTTTATCTTTGTACAAAATACCAAGAGTAGGAACTTAGACCCATACAATCTGCTGGAAACATCACTGCATAAACCAACACCAACATGGCAAAATCCAAACACAGATTTCCAAGGAATGCAAAGGGTAATCGAACCCTGTTAAGAACAAATATTTCCTCTCAGCTACCTCCTCCCAGGATCAGCAGAGGAAGAAAAGCAGAGGGGACAAGCCTGCAATGTATTTTCTTCTTGAGTCTAGTTTACCTGGTTTTATTGTCTTTTTGCATTGCATTTGGAGGTCCTTGTTACAACAGGGGTCCACTGCAGGTACCCTCCAGATACATGAATTCCTGGGTACCACTCTAGGGCTGGCTCTGCTCTAACGCCAACTCCTGAACAGCTGCAACAGGAACTCTGCTGCTCTTCCCCATCTGTGGCTTGGAGGGTGTCCATGATTTGTCCAAGGTTACATAAGCAATCCAGGACAGATGTAAGGGAACATGGATCACCCAGAGGCATAGCTATATTGGTGATCGTGGTGTCCAAAGCACAGCTGACCACAACATCCACCACGCCTGCTTGCACAATATCATGACGATCATCTAGGAATCATGACATATAAATATTAGGATATAGTTTTCTGGACCATTAGAATTCCTGTATTTGAGTCCTTCCCACAAACCCTCAGCTATTTCACAAACCAGCCCAAAAGCTGCAATTCCCCTGGGATACCCAAGACCACAAGAGTACTGCTGAGAGCCCAGAGCCAGCCGGGTTGGCAGCACTGGGGCTGGGGTTTGTGTCTGCTGCCAAATGTGACAAGTGGGGTTCCCAGCACTGCCATCCAAGCAGGTCCCAGCTGGAGTGAGTGCTGGTGCTGGAGACACGTTTGTGCTGCTCCCTGTGGTTTTGCTTTGCAGGGTGATGCTCTGCCTTTCACATGGGCCACAGGAAACGTTTTCTCTGACAGAAGAAATTTGTACAGTCCAAATTCATGCTGAATGGCTAAAAATGTAGAAGACTAAAAGGACTAAAGTTTGTGTATGTCAGAACTTTTGGTAATTCCTCCCAAATACATAATTTTTTGGCACTTCAACGCTTCAATGTAAGTGAAGGGCAAGCATTTAGTTCCATTTTAGCTGGGAGAGTCCCAGCTCCTGTCTCTCCGATTTAAATATGGAAGCAGGTTCATTGCGCAATATGTGTTTGAGCAAGTTCTGCGCCAGGCAGAGTGTGAAGCTAAGGCTAACGAAGGGAATAGCATTAAAGCAATAAACAGTACTAAAGCAGGAACAGTACTAAAGCCAGAATAGGCTGGGCTGAAGCAGGGGCTGCTGCCACATGTATCACAAGGAGTGTCCAAAGAGAAATATTTGAGTTGCTTTGAGATTCAGGAAAAAGCGCAGCAGAGGATGGTGTGTGGGGAATAGTGGTGAGGAACTGGTGCCAGCTGGAGAGGTTGCTTTTGAAGTGCTGTGTGGAGACACTGGGTGGTCAACACAGTGCCATGTGCTCATGCATGGGAAATAAAAAGTCCACTGGTGATTAAAAGATACTTTATCCCCTTCAGAACTGGCCCTGAGACATAACCCCAGCCTCAGTCAAGTTAATACACCTGAACAGAGCTTTCAAAGGACCACTTCAATTCATTTTGTTTGCCTGCATAACACAGACGCCAGGAATAAATGTACATCTACATCTCATTTCAAATTCGTGCTGCCAGGAGAGTCATCCCCCAAGAAGCACCAACATCTCCTAGAGTCAGAACTGCACACACCGGCACATTTCCACTGCCACCCTTTGAAAGAGAAAAAAAAAGAACTTTTTTCCCCTTCTCTGGGTGAACAAATAGACTCATTTAAGGTGTAAGTAGATGAAGTAGCTAATTAAGGAAATAACCGATAACTTAAATGGAGATCATTAGAGGAAGCAGCATGTTGCTGCCATTACTGAAATGGTAGCTGAGCACGAACATGCTCACACAACCTGAGACTTCAAAATCTACAGTCAGCCTGATCCACACAGGGAGAGCTTCCCATGCCACCCCACCACTGGGGCCAAAGCCACAGAGGAAAACACTCAAATCTGGTAATTTCCTACAGTCTGAACACTTAATCATCCCCAGCCACCACCATAAAAATCCCAAGTGAATGATTCACATGTTGAGAGAAATCCGCCATAAGCAGCAGCAGCAGCAGGGTCTTCTGCTCTAAGATGCAGCCCCTGCCTGTTTTTGGCAGTGGGGAGAACAAACCCTCTGCAGAAATAAAATCAAATACGTTGAGCCATATGAATTTTGCTTCTGGCATCTTGTGCTGACTGTGCTCCTCAGCCAGCTGCTCCCAGGATGGACTGGGATTTCTCTACCCACCCCCAAGGGGTGTTCGCACACCAGTGCCACATCTCTCACTAATTATTCCACCAGTTGCACAGACAAAACATCTGCTCAAGGAGAGAAGGAATCCTAAAGCACACAAATAATTTGCAGTGCCTAAACAAAGGCAAATAGAGGATGCTGTTAAACCCCCACCCCCCCGCCTAGCAAACAGACCCAGCAGCTCTGCCCATGGGCTGCGGCTTCCTCTGCCTTCTCCAGCAGGAATGAATCCTTGTTTCCAACCAAAACCACAGTTTGTTACTAACACAGCCTCCTTCTGTTTAATTCCTAAATTATCCTGAAGCAACTGAAATCAGCAAGTTGATTAAGTACTTCAAACACTTTGTTTCCTTCAAAAGAAGCTTTTGTTTTGCCTGAAAGAAAATTGAAGTTTTTCTCCTGAATTCATACTAACAAAGGCATAAGAAATCCAACATCCCAAAGTTAAATCCCTGCATTAAACACAGCTGCCAGAGACCCAAAATCCACATTCTGTCATTCCACACATATCCTTGCAACAGCTGAGAAGACACACAGCACGTCTGGAAACTCAGAGCTGAAGATAAGCTGCAGCCTCCCGCGGGGTTTTACTCTTCATGGGTTTTAAAGAGAGTGAAAAAGCAGGAGCAGCTCAGGGACTGGCGACAGACGTCACGTCTGCATCGAGGCAAAGTTTTACAGCGTCCAGATATTAAGTCAAATATTCCAGAGGACACAGCACAGCCCCCGCCTGCCCCTGGACTCTGTCTGCAAAGGGAACCGATGCTCGCAAAGGCAGGCAGGAATCAGAGCTGGAAAAGAAAACAATTTCCTAACGCCAACATTTGTAAAGCATTAAAGCCACTTACACTTTCAGATGCTGTGCGTGGGGCGCGATCACTTACCCCGGCTAAGCAGGCATTCACACGCTGGAAAAGCCCCATGGAAGGGGTGAGGGCAGGGAGAAGGAGCAACAGGACAGACCCTGGAGCATCCTCAGCGACGGCAGAACACGGAGCTGGGGCTGCCTGTGCCCTGCCAGGGGCTGTGGTCATCTGGGGGGGCAGGTCCCTGGTCCCAGGCTGCCGGAGTGACGCCCACCACAGCTTTAGCTTATTGGTGAAAACCCTAAACCCTGATCCAATCCTGTCCCTTCACCCAAATGTAGCTCTCTGCAGAGGCAACATCCTTCCCAGTTTTGACTAGCGGTATGAAAGCAAAGTTACCTTGCCAATGTATAAATCACACAAAGACAAGCAAGAAAAAACCCACCCCCACGCTCAGTTTTATTTCCTCTCTTTCTCACAAAAAGAAGTTTCTTATTTACTTACTTGGAGCAACAGCCATCTGAGAGCATTGAAGAAAGCTGGCAACTCTCAGCCTGTATCACCTGATCAAAAATCAGTATGGTAAATTTCAGGATGCCAATAAAAGCACTATTTGTAAGAAAGCCTACCAGTGCTCCTGTCACATCTGGGGCAGGGCTGTAACACATACGGAGAAGGTTTGCAGAAACCATCAGCACATGGTTCCTGAAGCTGTACTGAATTTCACAAAGGTAACTACTGAATCATAAAGTGCTGCTGGCAAACAGCCTGCTGGCCAAAACAAATGGTTTGCCTTTTCTTTCAGCCTGGTGCAGACACTGTCTGTAGAAATACCTCTTTCTGTGCTATACACAGACCTAGAGGCTCGACCCTGGTTGACACTCAGGCTACAGAAAGCACAGGGCTACAGGCAGCGACCTGGAAACCTGCATTCATTTGCAAACAACCGACAGGCAGGGATAAAAGCCTCTTGTGCAACTGCACATTGCTGCACTCAGTTACAGATGTGCAACCCTGGAGCAGCTCCAGAGCATGGGCTGGCATCTGGGTGACCTCTGAATGTGCTCACACAGCTCCTCCAAGTGAGGGGGGAGCCAGTGGTCTGCACTCCAGGTGTTCTGGAGGACAGGCAGCACGATCCAGATGTGGGCAAGCTGCCCCAGCCCCAGCACAGGCTGGGGATTCAATGAGGTCTATTCATGCAGCAGTGAGTTTCCAGGAAGGCAGAGGAAGCATTTCGGAGGGGTATTCCCATTGCAAGTCCAATAAGCCTCTTTGCATTCTAACCCCACCACCACTGCAAGCTTTAAATATAGAAGTAATCAAAATGTACATTAAAAGAAGAACTTAGAACTTGGCAGTGTTAATCTAAGAAACATTCCACAGGGGAGTGGGGCTGGAAGAGCACTGGCAGCCTCGGGGAGGGCTGAGCCTGGCTCTCCAGGAACAAAAGCAGCTTACAAACCAGGTTTGCCACGTGAGAGCCTAATTAGAGACCGAAGCCCACACAGCAAACAGACAGACTACAGAGGAAATTGGAGACTAATTTACATGGAGAACGATTACTTACTGCAACCAATTAGTGTCAAGCTGACTGACAGACTACCCAAAATATATTCTCCCCACCCTCCCCTGCAAGTCTGAGTTTTTCCCCACGGTGTTATTTAACCTGGGTTGTTCGGTAGGTGAGCAGTAGCACCTCACCACTAGACATGGGACAGCAAACAGGGACCTTCTGATCTTCCCCATGACAAACACAGAGTTAAAGCCACCCTTGTGCCACCCAGTGCCAGCCTCAGCCGAGCCAGACTCGGCATCATCAGAGACCAGTGTAATGTACCTTTCTCCCTGGTCTTAAATCCTTGAACGACACCCTGAAGATCCCAAAACTAATTATTTAGGAAAGGTGCTCACCCTTTCCTGAACATGCATCCTGCATGGGGACTTTTCACACCCTCATTTGCAACCACACAGTAAACTTCACACAAAGGCTGTGTCCACAAAGCCTTTGCAATGTGCTCAGGCTGTGGGTTCTGTGTCCCAACCCACATTGCTGGTCTCTGTCACAGGAAGCACCATCTCACAGCATCACTGCTGCTACTCAGGACACTCAGCTCCATGTACCTGCTCATGAAACAGCCCTTTCTTTCCAAACCAGCCTTTCCTCTCTGGCTGTGATATTCCCCAAACACTGGCAGGACCATTGCTGCTCTCTGGGGAAATAGGGAATGCCACTGCGGCTGGAGAGAGCCAGGTGGACAGAGAAACTCCTCCTTGGCTGGCACAGCACAGGGGTGCCCATGGTCCCATCAGTGCCTGTGCTGGGCAAGGACATCACCTTCACTCAGGGCATCCCTCTTCAGCTGTCCTGGAAGAGAACTATTTCATCATGCTTCCCAAAGTACAAGCCTGCTGATGGTTCTGCCTAAAACCTGCCCCTCCTCCCTATCAATTAGTACCCAAACTGATAAGCAAACTTTAAAAACTCCTGAAGTGCACACATGGAACTGACCAAATGCCATTTACCTTCCTTTTACTGTTGCAAAAGAAAGAACTCATTCTATCATAATTTTTCCCTTCCCAGCACCATACTCATTATTAACAGGACTGACTAATTGCTGTCCTCTGTTTCACACCCTGGCACATGCATTTGGAATGCACAATGACAACAGCATTTCAATGCAACTTGCTGTGTTATTCTTCACAAATTCCTAAGTAAGGTCTGTCTGAGCAGCCTCTCTATCTACTCATCGGAGATCTCTTGTGTACACATGCTCAGGCACACAATGACCACATTTTGGATATTTGAGACCAGATAATCAACCCTTCCTTTGAGAAACACCAATATAAAGCATATTTAAAGACTTCATGAGTCCTCTGCATGAATGAGATAAACATTTTGTTAATCTCTGCAGGCTAAATGCATACATGGCATTTTAAACACAAGTTATCCTGAAAAGAAAACTTGGAGGAAATGCTTGGTGAAGTTTATCTAGTACCTGTTTGGTAATATCTGCAGATAGTCAGGACTGGGGTAAAAGATGGGGTAAAAACATCAGCAGGAATCTTTTGTATTTCAGCTCACTTCACATCAATGGTGCTAAATCAACTTACACCACAGGAGCCCCACGGAGAGAGGCAATGCAGGATCACCCCACCTGGGTCTCCTCTGGATACAGACAGCAGAAAGTTGCAAATCCTGGCAGCTCTGGCCTCCTCTTGGGATTAAAATTAAAAGTCTCTGCTAATTACCAAGTGGATGCAATGAAAATGCATGTGTGCTCATGCTCCTCAGAATTAGGCTGTTAATCTGGTGTTTGTGCTCCTGGAGTTTATCTCCTCCACACCTCCCTTCTCCCCGGGGAATTGCCTTGCTGCCACTTTATCTGCAGCTCTAAGGACAGCACACACTGCTTTGTTTTTAAATTCCCCTCCAGTGCTACCCCTGAACCAAGCTCTTCAGAGAGGGGGGCTCCACCAGCTGTAATTCACATTAATTCCTCTTATGATTAACAGGTCAGCTCACTCTACCCTGATGACAGTGGGCTTCAGAAGTCCAACTCTATCAAAATTATCTGTGCATAAAAGACAATCATTACAGGAACAAACGCCTTGCTGAGACTTTTATCAGCCGTGTGCTTGCTGCTCACTGTTGTGCCACTAATTTAGAGAGGCACAGGCTTCAGCCTCATTGCTCTGCAGTGGCTCCAGGCACAGGAACCTCTCTTCTGTGCTGGGCTGTTGATTATAAAGCTGTGGAGGCAATCACTCCTGGAGAGGGGCAAGGGCAGGTGGGAGTGCAGGGAAATTACAGAAACATTCTTCTGAGTGCATCCCATTAGGGCTGGTGGCAATTACACATGCTGATCAAGGAGGCAGGCTTCTCAGAATCTGCTCTAAAATTGCCAGGAGGGAAGGGAAGGTGAGAGAAAGAAGGAAAAAAGGGAAATAAACAGGAGCAGCAAAATAACCCCTCAACAACAGCTGCAGACATCCCCTGGCTCCTGGGAGCAGGGACAGGAGAGCCACCTCCTCCCTGCAGGCAACCTGTGCTGGTGGTCACTTACGGGAGACCCACAGAGATAAAAGGCAGAAAGGCCAGCTGAAAAATGTTTGTAAAAACGCTAATGGTCTCAGGTCCTGCTAAGCCACCTCAAGCACTGCTAAATCACTTTTACTTGCTTTCTGGTGGGTGCTGCTTAGGTTTATACTGATGTACTGCACATCCCCTGTGCAGGTCAAAACCTGCGTGGATCCACTGGCTAACCCACAATGCAGGCATCACTGCCAGGCTCTGAAAGTTGTTCTTCCTCTCATCATTCCACTTTTTTCACTAGTTCCACAGGAATAAATGAAGAAACCAACTTAACATCTTCCTTTCAATATGCACTATTGGGAGTTATTGTAGTAATAAAAACCAGAAGGAAAGGCAAGAATTTTGATTGCAACCACTGTGCAGCCTTGCAGTCCTGACCCTGGAACTCCTGACAATGTGTCACCACACATTATTAAGAAATATTCACATTAATCCCAACTGTAAAGCTCTACTTTCAGCCAATTAAATTGCCTGAGCAGCTGAGCTCTCCTGGAGACCTTTGTACTCTCCTTTTTATTTTTTCAAAAATGCTCTCTTAGGGAAAGGAATGGTTTCTGCAGAGATGAGCCACCCAGCTCCTTCCAGCCCCGCCGTGTGTGTATAAAATGTTCTTGGCTGCTTTCAAACACTGCACATTAATCTGTGCGATGGAGCCTGTCTCCTTCAGTGTTCCATCATTTCTCTCCAAGACAGGTGAGACAGAGCTGTTCCACTTGGCATCACATGCCCTCCCTGCCTCCTTCCCAGGTTGTTTTTTTTTCTTTGTTTTGTTAGTTTGTTAGTTTTGTTTGGTTTGGGTTTTTCTGATTGTTTTTCTTTTTTCTTTGATATTGCCAGAATAGCTCACAAGCCATCACCCCTGGCACATCTGGACCTGAAGAAGAATATGTTGCTGCAGCAGCCCACAGATATGTGAGACAGCCAGGGTGCTCATAAACAGAACTGGAAGATTATGGTTTTAGTACTTCAAATTATGAAAAATACTCCTTCCTGCAGCTTAGGACATATAATATCTTTCTCCCCCAGCCAGTTCTTTGCCTATGTCTTAACCTGGAGGGACAGAAACTGTTTCTTGGGTTAAGGGCTGCTGGTAACAACCCCCAAACAGGTGTTTGAGCAGTGATGACTGGGATTTGTTTGTGAGCAATGTGAGCCCCACTGTCCCGCCCTGACAAGCTCTTGCACTAATAAATCAGAGTATCCCCACACACAAAGGGCTATCTGATACAAAGCCAAGTATTTTCATTAACCCCACTCCTGGGACATGGATTTTCATGCCTGCCTGCCCAAAATTTGCTCAGGCTATGCCAGCCAGGCACCTCACTGGCTGCTCACATGTGTGACCACTACCACAGCTGAAGTATCCTCTGCCCTACCCATGTGCCACCAAAGCCCAGACCGGCAAATCATGACATTTCTTCAAGCCTTTATTAAATAATAAAATGTTCTGCACTTGCAGCCAATAAGGTTCCCCCCAGAGGAAGCTCCAGCTGCAGCCTTGTCTGCTGGGAGGTGTAACCTTGGCTGTGCCTCACACAGAAGAGATGCATTCATGGAGTGGTTCCTTGCCAACAGTTATGAAGGACAATTCCCTTCTTCACCCTGCTCTCATCTCCTCGGGTATTGCACTCCATGGAAACAGCCAGAGCCTGGGGAATGGAGCAGGAGCCGAGCACAGAAGGACCACAGAGCTCCTTCAAACCCAGTGCCAACTGCTTGAGCTCACCTGGCTTCACCATGAGAGGGATGAACATCTCTCCATAGATGAGGCTTCCCAGGAGGGCACATGGATATGAAGGATAAAAGCTGCCTAAGGATGCACAAGCATCCCAAACCCTGCCAGCTGCTGGGATCCAGCAGCCACAGGCATCTGCAGCACATCTCGTGTTTTGGAAGCTGCAATGGGAACACCATGCACTCTCCCTTTTTTCCAAGCATCCCTAAATCCTTGGCTCCCGGCATTTCTACAGTGATTAAACACGCAGTTCTCAACACTGAAACCCCATAAAAACAAAAATCCATATGGGGAGTGTCCCCATAAACCAGCTGGTACCTGCCAGCAGCTGTAATCTCGGTGCCATCAGATCTGCACAATAAATGAGTTCATTTTATTGGGGCAGGGTTTTTCTACAAAACAGAAATCAAAATCAGCTTGCAAAGATGAATGATGCCTGTGAAACTTTTTTTCTGCACTTGATTAAATACACACAACAAACCCATTTTTTCCCTACTTGAATGATAAATTCAATAGTCTAAAATTAAGCCCAGCAGGGTAAGTAAGATCCTGTATGGATTTCAACAGATACTATCAATTTTTTCTGAAAACCTGACTGCAATGTATACACTTTGAAAAATCACTTGAGTACCTCTGGCACCAAACATAAACACAGGGAAAGCTAAAAATCATGTTGTGTTTTTATCTTGATACATCCTACACCGCAAAGTACAGCCCTGGTTTGCCATTTCATGATAAACCAACTCTCTGCTTTTGATCACTTTAGTGTGTAACCATGGATGTGAATGTACATTAGTATCACGAAAAGAAAACAGGAAGAAAAAGCCCAGTCACAGAAGCACGCCAACCTGAACCACATGCTTCCCAACCAAAGGGTGTTTGCAGATACCAGAATTACCATTTCTCTTCAAGACAACTGATCCTTTTAATAAAAATATAGGAAGCCCTAGAGAAATTCTAGTTGATCGTTATTAAATGCACAGGCCTCATGAATTTTTTTTCCAGGAAAATGACTGAAGCTTGGCTTTAGCATAATCCTGAAGATTATTTACATCTTCTTTATTTCTTTCCACTGCTGCTGAATAATCAAGGCTCCTTAGAAAACCACTGCCAAAGAAACATAAGAGGTTTTTTTTTTCCCTTCCTTTCCTCTCTCTTTTATACATTTCCTTGCACAGGAGCAGTGAGGAGGTGTTGAAGGTTAGGATTTTTCCTTTTTTTTTTTTTTTTTTTTCCCTTTCTCTCAGGGAATTTTGTCCCATTTGTTGCCTAAGAGATGATAACGACCAATACTCAAGAGACAAAAGATGTGGTTGGGAGAGGGAAGGAGAAAAGGGTGCAGCAGGCTCCTCTCTTTGCTGGAGGGGTCTCTGGGGAAGGGCAGAGACACCTCGAGATTTTGGCAAGCAGACAAGACAGAAATCCCTGGGGAGCAGCTAGGAAGGGGCAGTGTGCACGCTGTCTGAATCTCCCTCCCCAGTCCCCAGCTTCCAGACATTTGATGAAGGGGAGCTTAGGTTGCCTTTTAAACATTATTTTTTTCTCAGCAGAAAAACCTAAGAGAGGAAAGAGTTGTGGCTCCTGAGAAGGCAACGGAAGGAGCTGTCTCTCCTCTTTGGAGGAAAGAGCTCCAAAACACTGCAGGCTCCCTGAATATTGGGATGCTTTGGGGAAGGAATCTTACAGGGATGCTTCAAAACAAGCACTTTGCTTTCTGCCTCAGCATTCTTTATCATTTCCCATCACTCAGCCTCCCTTCCTCTCCTGCTTCTGCCCTATCCACTTACACAGCTGTGCACAGGGAATGAAAACAATTAAATACTCTTAAACAGGCAGGGCTGCAACTGGCACGATAATGAGGTCATTATACACCTAAATATGCTTTCTAAAAATAAATTACATCCAGGTATAGAGATCTCCTGGCTGCACTGTGCCCAGGGAATTATCTTAATGCAAAATCTCTAACAGCCTGGTTTGGTTTGGTTATTTCAAAGCAAACCTGGCCTCGTGAGGACAATAACAAGGACTTGGCTGATGTGCAGCATCACAAATTTTGGCTCCTCTCAGGTCAGGGGGAAGCCAAGAGAGCCAGACCCTGTGTTAGAGCCAAGGGTCACCTCTGAACCCACCAGGGCACAGGCAGGCTAAGGGAGCTCTGCTCCACAGCCAGGTGCCATCCCAGGTCAGGACCAACACCTCCTCCCACCTGTGTGACATGCTTCCTGTCACCAGTGTGGGGACAGACACTGCCCAGGTCTTACCTAGAAAGGATCCCATCTGGTGAGCAGACTTGGTTAAAATTACACAGCAGCCTGGGCTGCAGGAGGCTCATTTGTAGTAATTAGATGCATGATATGGGCACATGGGAGGACATCAAAGGACACTGGTAGCTTCCATGGCACACATCTCTTTTTTTAGTGGGCAAGAGGCAAAAACTCCTCTGTGCCCTTGAGCTTCTCTTAATAAACCAAAATTATACAGAATTCTTTTTTGGCAGGGTAACCAGATAACACAACAAAACCCACTCCAGGGGAAAATTAAGGGCCAACATTTTTATTTTAACATGTGCAATTCATAGAATCATTTAGGTTGGAAAAAACCTCTAAAGACCATCGAGTCCACCCATTAACTAGTACTACCACATCCACCACTGAACCCTGTTTTCAAGTGCCACAAGAGACCTGTGCATGTGTATGCACAGCCACACACATTCCCTGCTCCAGTGCACAGCCATATGGGCTGCTCTGCTTCCTCAGTCTCCCAAACTGAATACAAACAAGGCTTCATGTACATTGCAATCTGTAGGAAGCTTAACATTTACTTGGCTTTTATGTAAACACTCACGTGAATTACACAAGTTTCAGCCAAGAGTCTCAGCACCCCGCTGTGCTGAGACAGATAATTCATTACAATTAAAAGCAGAGAGGGAGGCAATCAGACTCACCAACACTGGGTGGGTATGGATTTGCTCTCCCAAATGGTTTCCAATTTGTCTTCTGTAGGAAACCCCACTGGCATTTGCAGGGGAATGCTGCTCCTGCACCCCAGGGCTAGGCTGTGTGAGCAGGGACCTGGGCCACAGAGGTGTCCCAGCCACCACAGGAGGATGTTTCGGGCTGTGCCTGTGTGTGCACCATCAGAGTGAGGCAGCACCTGCTGAAACTCACCTTGCAGGCAGGTGAGCACTGCCCTGGGTACATACAGAGCATCACACCCTGACGAAAGTACTTCAATAGTAACAATACTGATAATAATATTAATAATAATAATAATCAACAAAAAGGCATGTAGATGTTGTTTGGGATATATGGTTTAGTGCTGAGTTAACTGTTTTCTCATAATCTTAGAGGTCTTTTCCGACCTTAAGGATTTTACAATAAAAGAACCCCCCACCATAAGCACATGTATCCCCCCCAAACTGCAAGGCAGCACTATTCCCCAGATCTCTGCTTTTCTCACTCAGTATCCATAATATGCTAAGCTATTAAAACCATCCTATGGAAAGTGCTGTGGCTTACAGTGCTGAAGACAAGTGGTGTTATCATTTGGTATTTCTTCTTTTGTATTATGGTGAGCCTTTCTACAGCTCTGAAAATAATCCAATTATTGCTTACCACTGGTAAGGTCACTGTTGCTTTGAACAGAGATTTGGGTAATACTCTGATTACTCTTAAGCAAATATTGCTGAGACTTGAGCAGAAATTTCAGAGAGACTGAAAATCCATTTAACTGGAAACTGCAGATGGGAAAATATTCTCACTCTAGTGGATATAAACAACAAAAAGAAGGTATCATTTCTCTACCTTATTAAAAAATGTTGGTTTATCTGAAATCAACAGCATAGATATATTCGGCTATTAAAACAATATATGATTTCTCATATCATATACCCTTCAAAATACAGGAATTATTGAGTCTTTATTAAATGTTCTCATATGGGCTTCTAAAGGTATTGAACTACTTAAGTGCAATATATGGAAAACAGCAAAAGGTTTGTATCACTTCTGGGAATAAAAGAGCTCCTGAAGAAAAGCAGATATCAAAGATCAATCTATAATAAGGAAAGGAATTTTACATCCCTTACAGCAGTCTTGGAGATAATTTTTCTGCATGGAGCAAATGAGATAACAGCAAAATCATACAAAATACAGATGATGCCAAGAAAAGGTGTCTATTATAATTCCTTTGGTGCAATTAATCATAGGTTCTTTACTGTCAGACCATCTCCAGGTAATGGCAAAAAAAGGGGGAAAAAATACCCAATTATTTTTGTTATTTTTCCTTAAGAAGGAATTAATCATATTGTCACTGGAAGATGCTTTTTCTGACATTGCTTCACTTGAACTGGCCAACTGATAAAAAACAAAACACAGCAAGGACTTGCTGTCCTTCTGCTGGAAGAGTGGAGAAATGCTGAGATTAACCCCTGAGTGTCCTGACAGCTAGGAATGACCCATCTCAGCAATACCACCAGAAAACCAAAACAAGCACCCCTGGAGAGGGGGAAGGATGAAAAATTCCAACAGCTCTGGGGGTGGCCAGGGCTGCCTGACCCATGGATGGCTTCTCCTCCTCTCCTCCTTGCAACCACATCGTTTGCTGGAGAGTTTCCTGCCAACACCCCCACAACACATCTTCATCCCACAGCAGGGATCTGTTCAGGGTCTGGGCTGAACTCCTGCTCAGTCCTGCTGGGTTTGGCACAGTGATACACCTAAGCCCCTTTTAGAGCTGCATTTTTTTTTTCTCCACACTCTTCTAGCCTCACAAAGCTTCCAGCACCACAGGAAGATAACACCAGGGCAGGATGTCACAGCGTTGTGCCAGGAGTGAGACAGCCAGTGACACATCCCTGGGGACACAGAGGGTGAGCAGGCACAGTGCTGCACCGTCTCTCTCCTAGGAAACCTGCCCCGCCTGCCTCACACGCGCCAAAATCCCAAGGGGATAGTGAACAGTGGAAATCGCATCAAGAAAACCTATTTAAAGTGATACCCCACTGTCATGCAGCAAAGGAAAAATGTGTGCCTCAGCCTTCCAGATGACTCTATTCCCTCCAGAGAGCTGCCTGCGAGCAAGCTGCCTGCCCAGCACCAATGAGTGATACGGCAGCACTATCACAAAGCCTAACCCTGCCTTTGTCCTGCCAGTCTTTGCCTCCTGCCTTCCCATCTTGGACCAAGAAGGGGACAAAGAAGGCCTGGAGAGGAGAGAAGCACTGCAGGGCAGCCTCTGCCTAGTAAAGACACCGGGGGAACAGGATGCTCAGGGGACGGGAATGCTCAGGGGATGAGTGAGATCCCAGACAAGCTAATTCCTCACCGATGGCTTATGAGTGCCATGGGGCTCCCATTCATGTCCCAGCTCTGGCTTCTCCCCTCTCTCCCCGCAGCCAAGAGGCTGCACAGGGATTCAGGCACATTTTGCAGCGGGAGGCAATGCTCCCATCCTCACACTTAACATGTTTTCTATTTTGAACCTCAGTCCCCGTGCCTTTCTCCCGGCTGCTTCTTGATGCTTTCCTCATCAATGCCCACACCCACTCTGCAGCACAGACACCTGCAGGCTTTTAATTGCTCCTGGATTGCCTCGATTAGATGCTTTTGGGGACCTTGGATTTTTCTGTCAAGAGGTATCCAAGAGACAGGGATAAACTCACAGTGTCAATCCAAAGTGCTGGGCTCTGTTTTCTCCTGTACACACACAGCAGCCAGGGCTTGGGTCTGCTTACACCACCCCTGGCCATCTACAGTGCTATGAAATCAGCATGCAAAGGGTATAAAATACCGTCTAGCAGCAGCTACACTTCCACTGGGCTAAGGACTCACACCTCATGGGCTTACTTCTACAAAAACCTAAGTATGTTGCCAACTAATCCCTTCTTTCCTACATAGTAACTATATCTGGATTTTTTTTTTTCAGCTCTTTCTCTGAAAACCTGTTTATTCAGAGGAAAAGCAGCAGCCTGAAAAACTGAAAACTGACTATTTAAGAAATAAATTGTATTGGTGCCTTAGGAAGAACATGGGCTATTTTAAGCACATTAGACTGTTATGTTAAGTATTAGCAAATAGAGGAAGAAAAAAACCACAGTTTTGTACTCCTTGTTAATGGCATTAAACCCCAGCACACAGGAAAGCCCGTGGGACAGGATTTTTAAAACCATTCTGTGAGCTGTAGAATAACCTCCAGTTTAAAAGTGCATTAGACAATTATAATCAAAACAAGTCTGTCAAGGGTGGATCTCAAATCCCCTTTCAGGGCCAGGTTTAGCTTCTCAGCAAGTGAAGACAAACAAACCACACTATTGTTTTGCTGCTAGTAGCAGGAGCAAGCTGTCCTGGCCACCTCGCTGGGGCTGCGGCTGGCACAGGGACCCAGGATCTGCTGCTGCAGGGTGCAGGCACTGTGGGGGAGCCTGGCATGCCAAAAGAGCAATGTCAAAATGCCCAGGCTCCTCACAGCATCACCCTTCCAAAAAGTAGTCTGGGTGAGACAGGCTGAGCTCTAAGAAATGATGGATAGCTCTGATAAATGAACAGATGCAGTGTCCTAGGAGAGGCAGGGCAAAATGCAGAGCCAGGTAGCAAGCATTGCCTGAGACTATGCTGGCACAGTCCAGCCTCCATGCTGCCAGGGTTTTCAAGCAAGAAATAAAAAACCAGTAATTATAAAACCCCCTAAACTCAGCTGGCAGACCACTTTTACAGACATTTGCACAGACACTGCAGGAATATCCAAAGTATAGTTGTGTCTAATATTGTAAGTTTGCAAACAGCACCTGATAATGCTGACTGGGTAGAGCACTTCCCAAATAAACTTTAGAGTCAGGAGGACCAAGACAGGATACACTCTAACCTGCTTTTAGCCAAGGCTGTCTAAATGTGAGGAGCCTGGGGAGGCTGCAAGCAGGAAAACAAAACAGTAAGGGTGGATTTAATGCAGAAACCCGAGCTGGCTCATTAGCATGGAAGCAGCTGTCAAAGAGCTCAGGTCTGCACCAACCTGGCCGACCAAGCGCAGCTATTTAACCCAGGGTGAATGAGACTTCACTGGTGGTACCATGCCACCACACAGACCAAGGCAGCTGAAACAGCCAGCAAACACCATGTACAGTGGGATTTCATAAACCCAGTCCGACAACCAGTTGTGCAGAGCAAATGCACATTGAAATAATGTCACTCGCAATATCAAGGTTCTCATCAGGGACGAGCATGTCGTGAATCACTGCTGAAGCCAAATTTAAAAGGATATTGATGCCCAGGGATCCCATTTGGTGCTCATATAACATATGGCACATGTGAATTTTATAGCTTTTGTATTAATCTGCCCAGAATGCCATCACTTTGTGAGACTTCATGAAATATTAAAATTAATGAGGGTAATTTATTTTACAACTCTCGGCAAAGGCCCTGAGAATGATGAGAACCTTCCCATTAAATTCACTCAGGTTTGTGACTCGCAGTCCTAATATCTGGCATCTGTTTACCAAGTGAGAGAAAAACACGATGTTTTTCAAGCTGGTTATTTGATGGATTGGTCTGAATTTATTTATTAAGGTTTCTACAATCCATTATCACTGCAGGAAACAGAGAGGGAGGGATGATAGACTAAGCATGTTTATCAAACCACATGAAATCTACAGACATTCAAAACAATTCTCTAGCCACTGTAGGAAAGTGTCAAGCATCTTTACTGATAGCCCAACTGTGCATTGCACAGTTGGCTTTCAAAGACCCAACAGAAGACTATGATGTATAAAGACAATATAGGAAAAGGCTGAATTTTCATGTCTTGTGATGAATACAACAGTGCTAGAGTAATTTCTAAAGGACTCTGCCCACCTGTGTGCAAAACAGTATTTGAGATATCGGCAGGTGGCAAAATGCACGCGTGCCAACACACAAACCAGCAGTGACAGACAGCACTGGAAAGCAGCCGGGGCCAAGATATTCCTGCTAGAATGATTACTGTGGAAGAGAGTGGCTTCTGCAATGTGTATCCGGGAGATTCAAAGCCAACAGCTGCCGGGAACTTTGAACAACCACAGAATTCAACAGTAAATCTCTGATGAATGGTTAACACCTTGCAAATCTTCTCAAGAGCAGGGAATGGTATCGAACTGGTAGCCTGCTGCAAAACTGTGTGCACACAAGATATAAAGTCAATGTTTCAGCCAACTAATAATGAGAAAAGAAAGGTTCATGCAAGGTCCCTTAGTGCAGCCACCTGCCCCAAGGGGTAGGGGGATTGATTGTGTGAGTAATGGTGTGCATCCTTGACCTTGGCTACGTCTGTGCATGCAGGAAGAGGCAGCGGAAGAAATCAAGAGCAGCAGGATATTGTTGTGTGCAACAGCCTCAGCTGTGCTCATGTCTGAAAAAACAGTTAGCAACCCCTGTACCTGAATCAGATCACGCACCAACTTCTGCAAAGTTTATTATTCTCTTATTTCCTATTGCAAATTGGTTGACTGAAATCCTCCGAGCTTTGCAACCAAACAAATCATCCTAATAAACACGAACTGAAGGGAATGAATGGGTGGAGACACATCTGCTTAAATGAGCACACAACTGGTAGTTACTGAACAGGCAGCTATGAAAACTTGAGTCTGTGTCTACAGAGATGTTTCCCATTAAAAAAATCTTGTTAATACCAAATACTCTTGGACTACGTCTCCACAATGTAAAAAAATCATGTGCAAGATTACATTCTACTTCCAAGATGCCATACACATGAACAGCAGAAAAACAGTATTATGAAAAAGGAATTTCACAATTCACGTTATTGTGCCAAAATATCTGCACTGCAACCAAACACACCAACCACACCATCCAGGAAAGAGCCAGTATCTGCCCAACAGCAGCCCACAGTCAGAATCACAACTGATAAGGACAATGATGATGATAAATGAACTTGGACCGACAACAACTGGCTCTGAATTACACTTTGATTCTATGATTTCCATCTCCCAAGACACACATGCTCACTATACTGAGAACATATGGTGACATGGTGACACGTGGATTTGAATCTATTTCAAAGGTATGTGGAGTCACATAAGCAGAGCAGGAGTGTCTGCTTGCTCCAGCCAAGATACTCATTTATTCTTCATATGCATTTATGTGTGGGAATGGGCTTGTCAGCATCACTGCCTGGTTCATCCATAATTAACATCTGGAAGCCAAAGAGAATAAAAGCTGACACAAGATCCAAGTATTCCAAAACTCTGCAAACTCCCTGGATACTTGAAAACTAAAGAAATATCTTGATCTGAAAAGGAGAGCTTCCATTCCCAGTTTAAGCATGTGCTAAATTGTACAGACATGTTGGTCCAGGGTGTTGACCCCCATGTCTCAGCTGATGAGGGACGACCTTGCAAGATGGAGTGATCACACAATAATGCGGAAATGAGAAGATATTTTGCTTTAATGACTGTTTTCTGGGAAATGATCAAAGGAATCAGCCATCACCTCTGCATTACTAGGGCTTGCATATCCATGCAATGCACCAGCAAGGTGGGATTGTCTGTGGTATAACTGACCCAGGAGCAGATCTGCACACCTGGGTGAGGTGAGAGGCTGAGGCTGGTGCACAGTTTGCTTTCAAGTAGCTGTCAGAGATGGAGGTGAAGTCATCATGAAGCAGAAGCACCGTGGTGACTGTGAGGTGAGGAGGATGTACAACCCCCTATGAATCCTCAGCCTCACTTTTATGCCAAGCAATTAGGGATAGACTCCTTTCACCATAAACATGCTTCTTGTTTGCAAACAAAACTAATGCCACAGCAAAATCTGCTTACAGAATGTCAAGAGGAGTCTGAGATATGTTTCCTCCCCTCCTACAAAGAGAAGATTAACCATAGTACTTATGGCAACTCACATTTCAATTAATAAGAGCACTATCTTATGAATAAACCCAATTATCAACTATCAAAATCCAAAGTTTCCTACAAGAGGGGTTTCATCAAATGAGGAAAACAAAGCCTCACTTGCTGTCAGCAGAAGAATGGTTCATCTTTATCTTCCCAGATGCTCTGGGCATTTGGCAACACGACCACAACACAGTGAGTCAATATATATATCATATATATTACATATGTTATATATCAGTAATTTGGGTCTCCAAAGGCATAGGGCTACAGACCCTCATCGACAGCAAAGCTTTTGTGTGCCATTAGCCATGTAGTGCATGCTTCCAATCTGCCTAGTGTAACTGTCTTGGGTGATTTAAATAAGAACTGAAAATCTTCCCACAAGACTGAAGAAGCACCACTGAATTTGTAAATATCTTTGGCTCCACAGAAGGATGTTAATGCTAATACAGGGAATCTGATGCAAATGAAAAATTAAAAAAAACCCCCTCATTACAGAGTTTCTTGTAATGACAGTGCTCAAATACAACCACAACAGTCTGCTTTTGATTAGAGCAGGCCATTTAGTGCCTCTGTTATTATTTGTTGTTTCTATAGTTCCTTGGGTGCATATCATTCTCACCAGACAAACACAGAGAGAGGCTCAAAAGCTTCTTCACTGAGATAACAAATCCTGCTGGATTTCAGCAAGGTTGAGCCCATGCACACCTCTGCCCTCTTCCTGGTTCCAACAGGGCTTTCCATATGGACTTGACTTCTCTTTTCTCCTTTTTGGAGGAGTGGGGTTCCCTTATATATTGAGCTGCACTGGGAACTTTCCATGTTCTCCTATCCACCAGCAGAAAAAGTTCTCACTTTTATCACATCTGGAAAAAATTCATTAAGGAGAATTGTTTGGGGTTCATTTATGTGTAGTGCCATGGATGCCAAAAAAAAGCGCCCCAGGTGAGCACCTCAAATTAAAGCACATGATCCCCATCCAATTGCCTCCAAGGTACATCTACATGGCCAGCACCCAGTGACCCTTCAGCCAGCACAGAAATACCCTTCCTTCAGACTTCTCATCTGAGGCTTATTTTGATTTTGTTCTTTTTTTTTTTAAGAAAAAAACCCAGCAAAACAAAAAACCTCCAGCAATCTGTTGGGTCAGAGGGTTAGAAAATGGGAGTCCAACTTTAATTAGGCTGTGGTGGTTAACAGCCCTGTAAGTCCATGTTTTTACATTGCATGCCCATATTTGTGACCTGGCACATGCCTTTGTTTGGCTGCAGGAAGTGACACCAGGCACACAAAAGCAGCTGCACAGCTACAGGGTCAGTTTGTGCAGCATTAATGAGGCAATATAGATGATAAGGAATACATCCAGTGCCTGGATATACCGAATGCTCGGGGGAACTGGGCTCATATTAAACAACAAAATTGTGATCTGTTGTGTAGGGATGCAGGTCTGAAAGAATGGTTTCCAGATGGGACCACACCACTGGTAAAGAGAGATTGAAAAAAATTCTTTTTAAATTAAACAGAAAAAAAAGAATAGTACCTACACATACATTATATCTACAGCACACATATATCTTGCTTACATTTTTCCAAGAAGCCTTTATGACAGCTCTCCTATAATTTGTGCCTCTTTTGTACTAAGATTTCTCTTCTAAGCATAAGGTATTTTATTGACTCAAAATGGGACCTTCTGCTTTAGAAAAGAACTTGAATGAGAATGGCCACACCTTGCTTTTGCCTCCCCTCAAATTCTCCCAGCTCTGGATGGCTGGGATGGACAGTGAGGCTAGAGCTCAGACAGCAAGAAAAAAAAGGTAAAGTTGTTTTAATTTTATAGTACTTCCATGTGCAGTACATAAACCCCTATTCAGGGTAAAGAAACCCATTGTGGAGCTGGAGGGAGTGATAACCAGAGTACAGAGATCTCAAAAAATACATCAAACTAGCGAACTGTCAGATTTGGCTCTCTTCTATTACAAAGGCACCAAACAAACACTTGGAATTAATAAAATATCATTTAGAAAGGCCATGTAATAAGGAGGCTGGTAATAAATCATGTTAGCAAAGCATCCCAGTACAAACTTGTGTGTTACAGCAACAGATCCTGGGAGTATAACACTGTTCTCCACTCCTCATTATTAAAAACTTGCTTTGTTGCCATCAACGTGCTGTTCTCAAAGCTGTTGTAAAATTTCCTGCTTGTCAGTGATTTTAAAGAAATGTTCACTATGGGTTGAAATTCCCACCCAAAGCTTGGGTGGCTGTGGGGCAGGCCACCACATGCCTGCTCCTCCTGTCTGCTGCACCAGAGGAGGAGGGGAACTAGGACAGTGAATCCTGACAATATTTTACCTATCGTTACAATTCCACAATTCAATTTCTACTCCGCTTCTCACATCTGTTTGCCAAATCCAGCTGTTTGCTTATCCATTTCATTTAAACATTATTTTCCTCCTCGAGATAAACAGTTTATCAGTGGAGAGCTACTCTACACCAAACGAGGGCTCTGAGCAACATTCCACCCTCTTACTTATGTAAATCCTGTTCATTAATGACAGACACAGAGTGCAACACCTGAACCAAGGCCTGTGAAACTCTGCACCGGCACTTTGGCAGAAAATCTGAGAAATGTGGGAAGGTTTGATGGGGTGGAAATCAGAGGGAACCCCAGATTGCTACCAGGGAGCTGCTGGAGCTCTGAGCACCCTGTCATGACAGGCAAGGCTCTTAATGCACCATGAGCCAGCCCAAAATACAAACTCATTTTCTGCAAGCCCCAAGAGGTTCTAAAAAGGCACATTTTTCTGAGTGGAAATGTCTGACTGTGGCAAGGTCAGGACAGCTTTTTGCTTTGTTGTCACCATTCTACCGCACAGCTGGAGGGAACCCTGCCACAGGAATCAAGTGAAATGGCACTTAAAATATCATGGCAGGAGATTTGCACCACAGATCAGCAGCTGGTGTGATGAAAACCAATATTCCCCAGTAAAATGGTATTCCCTGAATGACTGACCAGGCAACTCAAACGAGTTTAGTATGAAAAAAGAAAAAAAATTATAGGTCAAATTATTTAAAATCCTGTATAACCCTTGTTTACTTCACTAATGACAACAAACTCACTTTTCATCTGCATTACTTCAGCTGTTTATCAGAATTTCAATAAAGAGCTTTCTTCTTTCTCTTATTCCTGTTTACTTCCATTTTCTACTTAGAGATTTTAGACTTCAGCTTTGAACATCGGCTCCACTCTACTGCTTTTCATCTTGCACCAGCAGACTTGCAGCCAACTGAAATAAGGTAACCTCTCCTCTGCTTGCCCCTGGGCAGAGCCCAGGGCAAGGTGCAACTCCCTGGATAAACACCCTGTGAACCACTTCGTTACTGAGGCTGGGTGCCAGCTAATTAATTGACCTTATCTGTTCCTCTGTACTGTATTTACTCAAGGCAGTCCCCCCAGAAAAACTGTCTGCCTTGCAGTTACAGCATTCAGATGTTATAAGTTCATGAGCCAGAATCAGTAAACATGATGCAATTATAAGAATAAGTTAGTGTAGAATATCAATTTTAAGGGTCCTCAAGAGAAAAAGCACTTCTAGATAAAATGCCTCATAAAAACGCACATAATAGCACCCTGGCTGCAGCACAACCAACAATCCAGGACTGCATTTTATTTCATACTGGGTGAGTTACACCCCAAGACAGATATCTGATTCTGCCTTTCCCATCCAGCCATGTATCCAAGGTCCACAGCCCTGGATCTGCTCCCACTTCCCAAGCTGCTTTGACTGGACCACACCAAGCACTCAGCCATTTGGAAGACTGACAGGACGGGTCTTCTCCTGTTGTACTTCTTACTGTTTCCCAGGGTTTCTTCTGATTTTACAGCCACGTTAATTCTCCTGAAATCCTGTGATAATCACCCTTAATCCAGCTGTCAGCATCTCAGCATTTGTTACCTTGCATTTAGTCCAAGGAAGGTGTGAAGATGTTTTATACAACCAAGTCACAGACAGATGAGCTTCTAATTGCAGAACTGTTTCTACTTGCAAACCGATTTCCATAAGGGAGATGAGAAAGCCTTTGCACCACCCTGCACTTCTATATGGTCAGCACATTCTATTG
Source organism: Rhabdornis inornatus (assembly GCA_013397075.1). NCBI lineage: Eukaryota > Metazoa > Chordata > Aves > Passeriformes > Rhabdornithidae > Rhabdornis > Rhabdornis inornatus. The sequence continues at coordinate 1,073,844 of VWZS01009920.1, forward strand.
GCTCTCCTGGCAGCTCAAAAAACCACTGTCCACCAGCCTCACTGCCTGCCTGCAGGACTGGACTAGAGAGGACAAGTCTGTTCACCAGTGGCTTCTCCCTTCTTCAGAAGTCTCAAGAAATTCAAGAGTTTAAACCTCTAATCTCATCAGAGGGCTCTGGTGAATCATGGCCTCTCACAGTCTGAGATCATCAACATGTGCTCTCATGATGCAAGACCATCTCTTCAGGACACTCTGCCCTACATCTCCAGCAGCTGGTGCATGGGCTGAAGGAAGGGCATCTACACACCTTGGGAAAAAAGCTCAGTTGCAAAGCAGGCACCACACAAACATGTGCCCACAGTGCTTGTAATCATCTCGAGGAGAGAACAACTTTATAGAATAGCAGAGTTGTTTAGGTCAGGAAATACTTTCAAGATCATCAAGTCCAACCATTAACCCAGCACTGCCAAGCCCACCACTAAACCATGTCCCTGAGTGCCTCTTCTATTCTGCTTTTAAATACCTTCAGAGATGATGACTCAACCACTTCCCTGGGCAGCCTGTTCAACCCATGACAAGCCTTTCAGTGAACAATTATTTCCTAATATCCAATCTAAACCTCTCCTGGGGCAGCTTGAGGCCATTTCTTCTTGTCCTCTTGCTCACTGTCTGGGAGAAGAGGCTGACCCTCACTTCACTACATCCTTTCAGGGAGTTGTAGAGAGTGAGCGCCTCTGAGCCACCTTTTCTCCAGGCTGAGCCCCCCTGCTCACTCACCACTCCTCATAAGCCCTTAAGAGTGTTCCTCCCTTTAATTTCTACCAGCATCTTCTGAGAGAGCCCCGTGAGCACTGTGAGGAGCCTCACCTCCTGGAGCCAGGATTACACCTTCCTTCCTCCCAGCTCCACAACAGCAGGAAGAGCTGTCAGGGTGTGCAGACAGAACCTGATACAGTGGCTGTCTGAGCACCACTACAGCCACATAGGTTGGGTTGATGTGTGATGCCCTGAGGGGTCCTGGGGCAGGTGTTGCAGAGGAGCACAAGTTTTGGGATCTCCTGGTAGAGAATTATCCCTGTGCCCCTTCCTGGGCTCCAAGCAATGAGACAAACTGTCTGAGCATTTGGGCAGAGTGCTATCCCAGTCCTCATGCCAACATGTGCCAGATGCCGTGGCAACTGGTGCACTGAGCTGATGCTGCCTGGCCACAGTTACATCACCTCATCAGAAAGGCTTCGCCTGGCATTGCCCTCGCTCCCTGCTCTGCCTGCAAGGGGAAGAGTCCAGCATCACAGTGCAGGGCCCTTCCAGCCCCTCCTTCCAGCAAAAGTGACAGGTGATGGAGCTGGACCTGACAAACTCTCCACTGCTCTTCTAAGAAAAACTCCATTCCACGGGGAAAACAGAGGTGGGTGAGCTGGGGAGGCGATGCTGTCCATTGTATCCAGCACGGCCCCTTCCCTTTGCCTCTCCCCAGAAGGTGTTTAAGGCAGCTCAGCAAAGCATCCCAGGCTTGGGGCTGGCTCCCACCCACCAGTATCCACACAGGACCCTGCTCGGCTGGACTGGCCAGCACCATTTCTGTGCTCTCTGTGTGTGGTCCCCGATCAAGCACCATCTGTCTTGAGTTTAGCTCAACAACGCTGCAGCCCCACCAATTAAAACAGCCTGCAGAGTAAAATCCTGAATAAATGTGAAGTTAAGCAAATGATCAGCAGTGAAGATAAATAACACAGGGACAGGTCTGGCATTGAGGTGGGAGGCAGAGGGGACAGGACACCCCAGAAAGTGACAGCACAGACCCCAAATGGACCCCAGGTAGAGCGAGTCCCTTTCCCAACCCTTAGACTGGTGACAGTGACACCAGGAGACCACTCACTTTCTTCAATGCAGACTTAACTGTTCATTTTCTGCTGCATCACCTCACTACTACAATGCCAGGTGAAAATACAATTACTATCCAGCCTGCCGGGCATCCTCCCCATTCCAACCATTCCACATCATACTGGAGAACAGGGTGGGATGCTCCCAGTGCCTGCATCCAGCCCCTGCATGTGACAGCCTCTCTGAGGCACTGAGCCTTGCAGCTCCTGCCTGCTGTATCTATCCAGTACTGTATCTACCAAGGATTTTAGTAGATGCAGGAGCTCTAAGGTACTCTCAGAGGAGCAGCTCTGCAGCAAGTTCCTGCTGCACAGGCTCCATCCACCCCACAGGCACAATAGGACACATACCCTTACAATGCCACATCCTACCAATACCACTGCAGAGGTCCTGCTAGCTCCAATGGGAATGGGACCATTTCTTAACTTACAGGATGCAGGTGGAAGCTACTCAGTGGGGATAGTTTAGGTAAGAATCATATAAAATAGCTGAATCCCAGTTCCTGTGCAGAAATGTATCTGCTTGTATTTACCACCCACATACTATTTTATTAAGACATAATCTCAAACAAGAATTGTTGCCATTGCTGAAGTTTATTTTAACATATGGCAAACTGAGCCTAAGAAAAACACGTAAAATACGTTTTAATATGCTATTCTTGCCTAATAGTTTTTATAATTTTTAAAATGTGCAATATATATTTATACATTCCAAACATTCAGGGAGGTGTACATTAAAAAATTATATCAGTCACAAGTTGACTGTTAAATGAAAAAAGTACTGTGGTTCCTTTGTGTTAGTCCAAAACCACTAGCGTTGCATTAATTTTCAATAGGTAAAAGGTAATTTGTGGCTTCATAAATTCTCTTCAAGACATTGTAATTCTTACCTGGTCACAGCTGTCAGACATTGATAGGCTATACCATGGTGATGGGTTTTTAAAACCAGAGATGGATGTCTTGTGAAAATCCTGATGTATTTAAAAGGCTGAAAATTTCTTTCAGTCCAGAAAAAGCCCAGCTGAAGTCCTGGCTGGGGTTAGCTGCTTTCTCTACAATTCAACAAGGCACTGAAACACACACCTAATACTGAGTACAGGAGTCAGTTCTGCTGCCTTTGATAAACCATCCATGCATACAACTTTAAGCACACAATTTGCCACATAATCACAGATATCAGGACCCCATTAACTGAAAACCATTTGCAGGATGAGCATCCTTGGGGTTTCCAGCTCCCTTATCCCATTTGCACAAAGGTACGGTGCAGGCACCCATCCCACTCCTGCAAACAGGATATGCTGCTTGCTTCCCCACTCCCAAATTATTCCCTCAAATCAGTGTCTGGTGGCGCTGATCATCCTGAAAAAAGTGAAGTGCAGTAACACATCAAACCACCCTTGGGCTGCGCTGGATAGAAAGCATTCCCTCTATCCAGGTTGTTCAGAGCTGCTTGCCCCCAGCTCATCAGTGACCACACCCAGGGCTGGAAAAAGTCCTGGTCAAAACCATGGATGAAGTTACAGCTAAACACCTCTTCATCAGTCCCTGCTTCTTGTGCTTGAAGGGACATGGCTCTAAATGTATTTACCCTCACATGAAAGCCCACTCTGCAGAATTTAATTGGATACATTCTAAAATATCAGCTTTGTTTCTTCACCAATAAACCAGAGAGCTGCTCTCTCACGTGTTTATTTGAAATAGGGATTTAGCAAGTATTAAATGCTCTCCTCTTAGCTACAGTTCCAGGCCAGGATTGAAATATCTGTGTTGCAAGACGAATTCTAGCCTTAAACCACACTAAGCGCATTCTAAAAATGGAATAAAATAATCAATTCCATGTGCAAATCTCTGCCCTCCTGGTAACCTTCCTGACCCAAATACAACCAATGCTCTGACCGGCATGAGATGGTCCCCTTGCTGTGCGCTTCACGTAAAGGAAGCCAAAAAGCCAAGGCAGAAAACACTCCCTAATTCTTGCAGTTTTCAGCTATTACCCTCAAAGGACAGAGGGTTGGGGAGGATGAACTCTGAGACCACTTGCAAAGGCCACTCTGCACACACGCAGCCTTCTTTATTCAGCATTTACATATTGACTCGCATCCTGTTTTGCTGTAAACCATAATATTACTTCACTGCCGCCTGAAAAATGCAAATTCCAGCAGATCTGGCAAAACACTTTAGCCACTGCTTAGCTTCCAGGCCAGCAGTTGCTCAATGGGGCTATTCATAAGCCCTGCACAGACTTTAATCCTTTCTGCACCAAGCAGTGCTCAGCTCTTTGCCTGGCTGCAATCTGGAGTTCCCGGCAGGAGATATTTCCACTTCTGCCCTCTGGCTTTATCTCCTCTCTTCGTGCAGCACATGATGCAACAGCCAAAAAACCCAAACCAAACAAACAAAACCAACCAACCAAAACAAAACAAACCCCAAAACCAAACAAACCCAACCCCCCCCCCCCCCCCCCCCCAAGAAAATCATAGAGAATGCAATGACTTTGATTTGTTTTCAGTGCTGGCCTGAAGGCAGCCACGGTTCAGCACAAGCAGTGGGCAGCAAAGGATGGTATTGCTGATCCCAGCCTGGCTCACCATTACAGACGCAGCAGAACTGTCATTTTCTGTATTTCTAGGACACCACTCACACAGAAAACATTCAATATTATCCTTACATTAGGTACAGGGTTATCATTTTATGAAATGCATTTTTAATTCCTATTTTTTAAAGAGAAAAAGGAGAATCATATAGCTTTTTACATCCAGTGAATCAAACTCCTTGTAATTAGGACTGCTGGTTTCCTAGGTAACAAGGATCCAACTCTCTTTGAGGTGAAGTAAAAATAAAGAATAGCTCCATCCAGCTACCAGAGTGGTGTGGGCACTTTAAGCCAGTGATGGGATGGTGCTGCAGACGTGGTGGAGCTCAGAGCACCCAGGGCAGTTCTGCTCTGCTGCCACTGCCACCACACTGGAGGAGGGACACACAGCGGAATACTGTCTCCAATCCAGCCAAAATCATGGACAAGGTGTAGACAGGGATTGCTCCAGCCTTCCCACTGGTGCCTGTGTCCCCTTGGCCCAGGACTCCACTGTTACCACCGCCTCTCTTTCTGCAAGAGCAGCATCGCCCACACCCCTCCCCGAGGGCTGCAGCCTCCTCTGTGATGACTTCACCTCTAATAATAACTTCCAGAGCCCCGTGGACTCCAGAGGAAAATAAACTCCAGTTACTTTTCCCTTGTACACTCCTCTTATTTTAGGAATTTGATGTGGGTGTAAAAGAAAGAAGACACACCTATCATAGCTGGAAAAAAGCGCTGTGGGTATGATGTGACTCTGGCAAGCACAAAAGTGAATCACAGGAGGATCTGCACCGACTTTCCAAAGCAGTAATTTGCCTGGACCAGGCTTCTGTAACAGATGTTGCCATTTATATATGTAATTTAGTATTGCTTTTTCAAATACATAAGGGTGTGTGAATGTGTCTATGTGTTTGTGTGTATTTGAGTGTGCAAGAGTGTGTGAGACTGTGGCACAGTCATTACACAAAGTCACCACTTTTTCACCAGGGTCTGGGCACCTGGAGAGCTCAGATGTCCCAAAGCCCACCAGCCACTGGTATAAAACGTGAACCTGGTTATTTTCTGGATGGCTTCTCCCTCTTCCCCTGCTTCTGGCAAGCCAGAGCCTGTCTCGAGAGCAGCTGAAGGGACATGGCCAAAGGGACAGCCCCTCCCACAGACAGCTTGACTTTGTACAGCCCACATAATGTGTAGGAAGGTCCTGGCCTCCCTCTGTCACCAAAGCCTGGGAGATCATTTCCAATCAAAGCACCATGGACTTCTGCAGCCCTCAATATATTGTACTGCACTGCAGATGTCAGGTCAGAGTCACTCATGCAGTCAAACAACCTGGCTACATCCACAAACCATCTAAGCATCTGAGCTACCAGGATGCCTTTTGAACAAAACAAACCCAATTATTTGCACAACGCTGGACAGGGGGTTGTTCATTTCTGCATTTCACATCAATGCCTGTGATGTTTAAATGCTTTCCAAGAAAAACATTTTCCTTTTTTTTGCTTTACATCCAACCACAAAGCTTCTTCCTTATCTATTAGGAACCTTTATTACAGATAAACTGATGAGAGAATGAGATAGGCTGAGTAAATCTGCAACTGCTGCTATACTACAAGGCAATAGGGAAAGAGAGAGAACTTGCTCGAGCTTCCAAGTACTGCTTTGAGAAGAAATGTGGCCATCAGTGCAGCTCTGGGGCTGGCAAGGACCTGGGGGCAGCCTGGAAGGTCTTTCCCTGTCCCTGCTCTGCTTCCCCACCTGGATGATGTGACCTCGCTGAAGGAAGTTCCTGGGGTTCAGAGTAACCCAACCAAGATGCTCCCATGCAGAGCACCAATCCAAGGCCAGTGATGCTGTGGATGCCAGAGGTACATGTGGGCTCAAAGGAAGAAGAGAACTTACAGGACAGAAAGGCCCCAGAGACACCTAATACCTGGAAATCAGCATGGCTTAGGAAGTCCCCAAACTGGAAATACTTTGGGTGTGGGAACACATGTGAGACTGTCACACTGCTCTCTCCCCAGCACTGTCAGAGACACTCCCAATTACCTGACTCACCCCCTCCTCTCCACTCTCAGGTTGGGTTCACCTCTGCATTCCAAGAATCAGAGCACCTTGTAAACCACCAAATTAATGTTTGCTGGTCTGGTTTTTTTAGCTGAAAACATAGAAATGCTACATTTGACAACTCACTCCTTTTGCTTCCAGAAACTTTTCAGATCTGTTTCCCCACTTATCCCCCAAGTGCTTTGGCTGGCTATGAACACCAAGGAAGTTTTTCAACCCAAGCCTAGCATTAAATAAAGCTCAGATTCACAGGACACTCTACAAAAACCCAGCAGAGACATAATGTGGCATGAGGCGTTTGCAGAATCCACTTTGGAAATCCACAGAGGTGCTTAAAAAGACATCTACCCTGATCAAAGTAATCTATATTTTTCATGAGTGAGCAGTTTGCTTACTAGGAAAGAGACAAATTTAATTTTTAATTTGATCCCCATCAAAACAATATTTTCTTGTTGCTATGACAGCTGAAAGGAAAACCTCTTCCCTTGGCACAAGCCAGCTAACAGCACTGCAGCACATCCCCCAGCAGCAGCTCAGGGAGGGAACACAGCCACGTGCATAATTTTTGGCTCTTGGTGGCTTTGATTTGATGGGATCGTTTAAAAGCCAGGAAGTAGAAAGTGTCTTTGGAGAGACTGAGGGGAAAGAGCTACAAAACATGGGAGCCTCAATAATGCCTGTGGGACCGTGGGCTCTCCAAAGCCCTGTGGATCTTTCCAGGCACCCTCTGGGTTTCACACCAGGCTCCTGGGACCAGCTGCCCTGCACCATAACCCAAACTGCACCTCCAACCCAAGATGCACAATGCTGGGAGGGGAGAAAAAAAGACATCTGCTGACCATCAGTAGATATGGCAAGACTCCAACAATAATAACAGAAAGGGCTTAAATACATAACAGTTCTTTTCCTTCCACTCCTCCTCCACGGCTACCATCCCTGCAGTACTGAAGAAGTGCCCTGATGAATAAATATCTTCTTTCCCTTAGCAACAGTTAGCAACAGAGTCATGGTTTTCTTTGCCTTGCTCATAAGAAACACATCTCAAACTAACATAGATGATTTAAACGGCAATAAATACAGGACGTGGGTGTAATCAAAAATCGCTGAAATGCAGATCGCACTTTCTAGCCTGGGATATTTTAAAGCCCGAGCAAAACTGCCAATGATCTGTACAATGAGCAAGGAGAGGGCTGAAGGAGAAAGGAAAATCACAGCAAGGTTTGAGGAGGACAGAGACATACTGTCCATTCCTCCTGAGCAAAGCTGAGGCCAGGAACAGCGATGAAACCTGAGGTTTGCCTTCAGCCTTGAGTACAATTTGAGTTTCTGCAGCAGATTTCACTTTTTACAAACTGCAAAGGTTGCATATAGTAAAAAATCTGTTAAATCCATAACCCCAGTGCACAGCAAACGTATTCTTTTCACGGCTCTATTCCTTTAACAGTTCATTTAAGATGTCTGCCTTGCATTTTTCCATTTGGTGTTGGGAAAATGTTTTCTTTCACCTGGCATAGAGCCCAATTCAACAGAAAAAGAAAGCCCTCCCCGTTTCCATGGGGCCCTGCAGTATAAGGCATGGTACTGATTTTACCTTTAACCAGGCTACTTTCAGCTCTGCCACCAGTATTTTGGCCCCTTCCCTTTTGCCTCTTTTCCTCCTTGCCATTTAGAGGATGAGTTAATCCTTTGCTGGTTCCTTGATGCTACCATCAAGGGCAATTCCCTACCACCACAATCCATGACAGCCAACTCCCTTTCCATCTCACATCCTCAAGCCTTGGTCCCAAAGGATGCAAAGCTCTAGTGCCACCAGCAAAGCATCATAAGACATGGGTCTAGCTGGGATTTTGGTCATACTTCCCTGCTCTTTCTCCACCAAGAGAAATATTCCTGATTTCCATACAAATCACAACAAGAATCACAGCTGGACCACAGAGCACAGACTGGTTTCTACCCAAAACTGAACAATAGCAAGTATCACTAACTGCAAAACAAAACCATGGCATGGTCCTGCTGATGGGTAGCCTGAGGGTCCAGCAGGTCTATGGGAAAAAGCAGATCTTTGGGGTGCCTGGCTTTCACAGATACAGGGGAATGGCCGTTGGAGCCAGACAGTTCCAATGTGTCCTGGTAAAAAAAAATCTCAGAGATAATAGCATTTGGTTCCTGCTGAGTTTTTCAGGATAAAAAACTAGTTGAATTTTTTTAAATTTTTTTTTTTTAATTTCAGACTAAAGCTGGAGATGGCAGAAGGCATCTCTGCAGCTAAGGAAGCCCAGCTCCCCAGCAGACACTGTGCAATGCCACATCCCCTTTCTTCACTCAGCTCTGTTCCAACAATGAAAATCTGTTAGGTGCTTTTATCTAATTATCTACTGACTTCAGAGAAGCAGCCCCCCCACTCAGTGATGAACTGAGGAATGATTCCCACGTCACACTCTGTCCAGACACACACGTCACAGGGCTGTGCTGTATGGATTTGTAGCTAAAATGACTCAGTAGAATGATGCCAGCTGTGCTGACTGAGAATTGGGCTGCTACGTGGCTTCCTATTGTACGTAGATGTCTAAATCCCTAAGCCTGAAGTAAAATAATTTATAAGCTTCAGGCAGAAAAGATCTACTCCCAAATCCTCATCGCTTTTCAATCCTGGTTTCTTATACTCTTTCTGCATTTAATGTGCCCTTAAGGTGGGGATTAGGCAGACATTTGATTACATCTTTTATGTTTATGGCAATTCATTTCCAAACCTTTACAAACTTTAATTAAATGTTACATTTTTACTGCTTCATCCTGAATTGAGAGAGAACGGCAGAGAAAAATCTGTCCTCAAACAGAATTTACACTTCTAAAGCACCTTTTTCTGTGCAAGCACCTTAGGGCTACTGCATAAAATCATCCTGAGCTGCCTTAAGATATATCAGTGCAGACATCAAAGCAGCTCTAATATCCAGCCTCACACAGACCCGCACACAGCTGAGATCACTGCATTTCCAAGCACAAAATAAAACAGTTCCTGCCAAAACCAACCATTTATCCCCTCAAGAGGTGGCTGTGGGGAAAGTGAGAGCAGCAGCCAAGCTCCAGCAGTAAAACCCAACCTTTGCCTTTGAGAAGGCTCACAGGAAGAGGCCTGGTAGCCAAAAGCATGGCAACTTCATTCAGTCCCACAGCCCCTTTCTCTGGGCATCTCTGCTCAAAAAGATGGATATACACAAGAGGAGATACTGTGGTGTTCCCACGAAGCTGAAGGGGAGCTGAGCATTCCCAGTGAGATCTCAGCAAAGCCAAAGCTCTCCAGAACTGGGAATGACCAAATCATCTCCAGAGGTAATCCTCCCTCGACTATAAAAACTTCCAATGACTGGGAAATGTAATGCCATTTCCTTAAAATCTGGACTCTTCTCTTAGGTTGCAGTTGGGGTCACCCCATTCCTGGCCCAGTGAAATGCCACACACCTGCACGCATCATCTCCGTGGTCACTTTGGAGAGGGACACAAACCAAAACTTCTCTCTGCCCAGCATTTAGGACCAAAGATACTGATTTTGAAGCCAAATTTTAATTACAAGTTGGAAATTCGGAGTTTGTCCTATTTTGAAGTCTGGGTGCAGCAGAAACCATTCTCAGAAGCTGTCAGAACAAAAAGACAGGGAATCTTGTAAGATTAGCTGAGCTCTTTGCAGCTTTACTCTTTGGGTCCAAGACAGAAAAATTATATCAAATTTTTATCCCTCAGTAACTTATCCCCCCATTAAGAAACTCAAGCCTGGCTTGAACACCACCACATCACTGCAGTCCATCAGAATAAATTCCAACTACATAAGTAGAATACTAAAAAAGGTTTAGTTGAAAATCTCACAGGTCAGCTAGCATCAAGGTCGAAGCTGCAGACACTCTTGTGCAGACACAGAAAACAATTAATCAGTAGCAAGATCCTTGTTTTCTGCTTTCCTGCAGCTCTCTGCTCATCCTTTCAACGACACATCCAGTGATACTGTGCCTCATTTGCTGCCTCCCCATCTTCCAGCATTCAGGGTGGCATGGTGAGATGAGATCTCTGCAGCTACGGATGGTGTCATCTGAGCTGGCAGGACACCCCAGCTCCTTGTGCCACAGCCAGCCTCAAACCCTTTAAACAGCCTGGGGGAGGTGGGATTTAAATCACTGGTCACCCTTGGTGTGCCCTCTGTGCTGGGCTGAAATTTCACTCCTTGGGTTACCATTGTTGGAAGCACCGCGGTGCACGGAGCGTCCCACTCTGCAAACTCACTCATCGCTCACATCCAAACAGCTTCACTTTTCCTGGATCACACTAAGGCATTTCCCAGCAATAACCATGGTCAGGCCAAATTCTGGCCTTCCAGCTGCTGCTGTTGCCATCAAAGAGCGTTAAGAAGATGCAAAGCTGCATTTCACTTTGCCTAAAAAGTCCCACAAAGGCCAGACAAATTTAATTCGAAGACTTTTATCACAGGTCTCGCACTGATGACCACTTTCTTGGTCCCTGGGAAATTCATGACATGACTTCCCCCGAGGTCAGGATTTCACTCCAAGCTTGGAAGAGTTCAGGTCAAAAGGGAAGTTTCAGCAGTTGCTGTGTGCGCTCAGAGGAGCGGCTGGAGCAGGGAGCCAGTGTTTAACAGCACTTGCAGCCCTGCAAAATTTTACAAGACACAACCCTCGCATTAGAGGATCCATTTCTTTCTTCATAAAATATATTGGGCCTTTCCACAAACTCCTTTTATTGGTCCATTTGGCTACTCACTCCTTTTATGAACTACTCAAGCTCCTGGATCATCTGGAAAAGAACCACAACGATGTGCTAGCCATGGCTAACAACCCTCTCTGCTACCAGGGCTGGGGCGCTGTGTGCCAGCACGCACGGCAGCTGGATTTCATCCCCTCAAAGGAAGCATGCACCATCTTTTTAACCCAGTTCTTCTCACTGCCTACAAGATTTTGGAGTCCTAAAATGGAGATAAATCCCCCAAACCCAGTTGCCTTTATGCCTTTTGCTTCAGACCAAAATCCACTTGGCAGCAAACAAGCAGTTAAGACTGGGATTTTTTTTTAACCAGCTTCCCACACCTCTTCCATGGGGGTCCTTTAATGGATCTAGTTAAAGAGCAAGCTTACATGGAGGTCCACATGCTAACATAACAACATATTTTAACTGTCTGTTTAAACAGTTTCATTTCTATTGACACTGGCTAAGGTGAGTCCTAAGGCTTGCTGGTCTCCAGCACAAGGCTGAACAATTCACAAGCGCAGCTTTTCAAGCTCTGCATTGCCACATCTCCTTTAACAACAACAAAACATTTCACAACCATGGTTTCCCAAGGAGATGGGTGCCTGAGGCACTCTGTGTGCTCAGTCCAGTGCTTTGTGGCATGGTCAGCACCAAAAAAAGACCAGCAAAGCCCTACATGAAAGGAAAAGCCAAAGCATGAAAGCCAAGCAGCATGAACAGATACATGCCTGGTCTACACATGTGCTCCTGCCCAAAAACCTGTAGCCAGCAGGGCAGAACCAGCATCCTGTGCTGCAGGCTGAGGTGTTGCAATCTGCTTTTGGTCCCAATCCCAGAGCTGCAGCAGTTCATTCCCAGCACCATTCTCCCAGCCCACCACAAGAGGCAGGAGCATCTCACTGGTGGTGGCAGCACCATATTGCTCTCACAGCCCCAAAACCACACAATCCAGGAATCACCATAATAGGACAAAATTCCCCATCCCAGAGCCCAGCTCCAGTGACACCTCCACAAAAGTAATTATCCAGGCACAGTGATATAACAGCATCTTTATCCTAGTGAGAAGGTGCTTTGCAGCACGTGGGCCAGCTTGTATCCTTGGAATTTCTCACATATGTCATGTCTGAGCTATACCAAGCCCTTGTGAAATAACCAGCCAAGGGCAAACAATCCCACGGAGAGGCTGTTTTAAGCCATGTAACAAGGAGCTCTGCTGCCCTCCCAAACAGCAGGAGCTACTTTAAAAAAACCTTACTGTTGTAATCTTGGATTACTCCTTACCACCCAAATCCACTTCATCATAATTAGCACCCATCATTATAAAGCCCCTCCAGCATTTCCATATTTCTCTGATCATTACACTCCACAGATACTCTGCAGCAAAATCCACCCAGCTGTGTATTTTGCATAAACTGGTTATCTTGAACCACATGCCCTCTCATTCTTGTTACCAGCCCCATATTTTATACAACAGCATTGACACTTCCAGCCTCTTGGAGAAACCCTGCTTTGAGAGATTTAGATTAAGCACAAGCAGCTCACTAGGGGAGACAGGAGGAAATCTGAATTCCTCTTGAATTAACTAAGATCTGAAAATTCAGCATGGCATCATATGGTTTTACCATGAAATACATCACCCAAAGCATGGCACAAAATCCAGCTGCCCAGCATACTTGAACAGAGCTACAATGCAGCCAAAAGCTGATCAAGGACTTGGCTTTGGAGTTCTTTATTCCCTCTCAAAAGAAAAACACAAGGTGCATTAAGAGTTAAGCTAGAAACACACCTTGGCAGTGTCTGACTAATCAGCTAAATGGAACAAAAATGAAAAAAGTCCATTTTTGTTGGAAAAAACTTATTACAGAAGATGAGATGTCTCCAGTCTCTGTGATCAGCTCTGGACCATGAAGCTCACACCTCCAGGATGGGGTCCCTCCCCTAGCAAGGTGCTTCACCTTCCAACTAACAACACTCAGCCAGCATCCAGCCCTTCCACAGCATCCTCGGGGCTAGGGCTGCTTCCTGCTCCAGGCACAAACCTCAGTATCTTAAATCTCCTTACACAGATAACTTCTATGGTAAAGATAAGAACAATCTCAGGGACTTCCACAAGAACCTTGCAACTGAACAAGCTTTGGTGCTGCTGGGAACGAGACCTCAGCATGGCAAACTCCAGCACAGAACCCTCAAGCCCCTAGATCTGCTGCTTTTATAGACAGAATTCTGCACCCTCCAATATTATCCATCTTTCAAGATCTTTCTTTTGCTCAGGCAGTTCCCAGCATCCTAGGCTGTCAGCAGACTCTGTGCCTTCAAGAGGATGAAGACTGCAACCCTTCACTAGCCAGGGCCTCTTCATTTTCTCCTCTCAACACACTTCAGTCTCCTCTGAAGCTCAGCATAACAGCAGAGAGCATTAATCAACACAACATGTGCTTCACCTAACTTCAGCAACCACTACGAATATTTAAGTTTTACATTATGTGCTGGGATTATTTTTATATGTACGCCACCCTGTGTCTTTTTATACACACACTCACACCCCTGTATAAGCAAACACACACACAGAGTATTTAATTTCTGCAAACTCTAATTTAAGCACAGGGATTTTTTTTCCCCTTCGGGCAGCTGGAGCAGCAGCCAAGTAGTACAGCAGCGATGTCGAGTGCCCTCTGCTGTACATGAGACAAATGCTTCTTTGTTTAAAAATATTCTTAAAATACTTACAACTTTCTTAGGAAAACAGTTATTAACATCACATTTGATCATTTTGAGCGCAACATGCCACCAGATTTCTCCTGTCAGACTGAAAGATTCATGTCTCTTCCAAGTTACATCAACAGAAAGTAAATAAGTCTGGGCTGGAACTGCACGGGGTCCAATGTGAAAATGTTTTATTTATATACTTGAAAATGAAAAAAGGAGATCAGAACAAACAATATAGCTTTATTATTCAGGCATTTATCAGATAGCCTTCACACTTCAGCAAACCACACATCTATTAGAGGTACAAGCTGAAACTGTCACGTGGCAATGTGAAATCATTTTTCTATTGTAAAGTAGCATTGTTCCTGCTACTGGAAGGAAAGATAATATTAAAACATATTCAAATATATGTATTTCGAGCTACTACACCTTGTAATAAATTATGCATTTGATATTAAAAATCCAAGCTATGCTACACAAAACTGACTTTAGAATATTAGCTCTTATTGTCTTCTCATGTCCCAGTTCTTCTCACATCTGACATTTAAAGGGGCTGCACTTTAGATACGTGGCCTTTATGGCACTGAACACAGATGATACGGCTCAGCCACAGCACAGTAATGAGTGCTCCCACTGTTTGACAGGTGAAAAGAGAAAGGGAATCAGCCTTGTCCCCCTCCTGCTGCTACTTCTTCAAATGCGTAATTTCTAGCAAAAGTCTGACTTTGATTGAGTTAGGGTTTTGCAAAAAAAGGGATTAAATCATCTGCTAAGTCAGGGCAATATAGGGGACACGGAGCCCAGCAGCATCTCTGCACAGAGCTCCAGCTCCACTCAAGGCAGATGGGCCAAAGAGCAGCCAGGTCCTTCTCCACAGAGCAAACCCTGCACGACAAGCACCCAACAGCCTGGAGAGGTCAGAGCAGCCCTGTCTGCTCCACAAGCATCAAAACCCCAGTTACTGGCACCACGATGTATTTTCTCCCTCTCCATGTCACGCTCCCACAGGAGACATCTTTTTTTAACCCGTCTCTGTGCAATACCTCAGCTCTGCAAGCAGAGCCCATCTGCTTCACAGAGCTCCGTGAGGACACCTCCACACTGCCCTTGGAGGGTGGGAGGGGGACACGGGGATCCAAGCACCCCTGGGTGCTGGCTTGAGATGCCCAAGCACCCAGGTGCTTCCAGGCAGCCATCCTGTCCCCGTCAGGTTGAAGAGCTGGCTGTCCATCAGCACAGTCACACCAGAACAACTGGTTCCTCATCCCTTCCAGTGACTCACTCCAAAACCTCTCCATTTCCAGCATTTGTATTCACTTCACAGCTTGGATTTCCTAGAGGAGGCACTACCCAGGAAAACAAGCCTCCTCTTACGCCCTCCTGTAAATGTGTCCACACAAAGCTGATCAAAAATATTCCAGATTATTTTTTTTAACAAAATCTTTTACCAGTATTTCTTTTTCTGCCAACAAAATGCAGTGGTTTTTTATAACTTCTCATCTTGCTCTTCTCACAGATTCTTGTCCTAGATTCCCTGTCTTGGTTGAAGGCCAAGCATCACTAGCTGAGCCAGAGGGAATATAAAAGCATCTTTCTAAGACGCCATAGAAAAGAAGAAGAATTGGACCCTGGGAGACAATTCGCTTTTATGCCTTGGGTATTTAAGGATCAAACACACATTTGTGAGCTGACACCAGGTAAAGAGACTTTTGAGACTTTATGGCATCTAAAGAAGCCTCTCAAAGCATCCTTTTACCAACTAGAGCAAAAGAGAAAACAAGGAGCAGTGACACAACCCCTAGTGTGGCTGCCAAACCCCTGGGGACAGCAGGGCTCATGGGCCACTCCTGGTGACACCAGGGGCACTTGCAAACACTGCTCCACTTGCAAAGCAAACAGATGAAGGCAGGGAAACAGGAACCACCCAAGACATGCTGAGGAGGTTTCCTATGGTTACTGCTGCCATGGAAATATTTTTTCTTGTTAGCTTGATCTAAATAGTCTCTGGATCCTTGGCTACGCTTCCTGCAAGGTTGGGTTGGATCCTCAGACCTCCACCCTGCCGCTGGAATGTGAACGCACTGAGCAGTGGCCACCTTCGAGCTGGTCCAGAAGCATCTCAAACCTGAACTGCCTGAGCTTTCCTCTGGACTCTATGGAGCCTGTGACTTGGTTTCAAAGAGAAGAGGAGGAAAGAAAGTGGAGGGAGGGGAAAAGACATCTTTTACTAATTGCTCACAGCTGTGTCCGAGCAGCTCCACTTCAGCTGCCAGGAGCTGCAGGCTTCAGAGCAACAGAAACCCCTCACAGGGAGAGGGACTCTCCATCCATCTATCCATCCACAGAGCTCTGCATAGGGATTTCAATAATTATACTTACACACTCCCCTTATCAGCAAGAGCAGCCATTATGTTTTTTATCACTGCAGCGGCAGCATCCACACAAGGGCAATGGATAGGGGATGAAATATTTGCTGCAACGGCTGAGTACAAAGTGCCTCCCTCCGCAGTGAGAATAATAATTGTCACACTGAGCTTTCCGAGTGATAAGCTCTGGTATCAGGGTCCTGTGAAGAGCAGAGCCACACGTGGGAATAAACAGCCTCTCCAGCAGCAGAGAGGAGCACCCTGAGTTTTCTGAACACCTCTTGGTCCAAGCACCGGGGAACTGAGAAAGGTTCTGGCCATTGGGGTTGCACTGATGCATGTCTGGGGTCTGCAAGCATGAGAAAAATGTTCTTTACAGCCATGCTCGTGAGGTTTACCCTGAAATTAGTTTTCCTCACATCAGACAATTCTGCTAATGTTACAAATTCCTCCAACATTAGATAGTGACCGCAGAGATGCTATGAGCGCAAGAGTCCGGCTTTAGTCCGGCTTTCCACCACCACGGCCGGGAGATTATTCATTGGAGAAAAAAGCAAATACCCAAACGAGCACCACAAATTGCAAAGCCAGCTGCCAAAGGTCTCAGCTGATACTATCGGCCATCCTTAAACTCGGTGATAGACTTAAGAGCCAGACAATGAAAACGCAATGCATTATTTGAAGAGTGACTCACTGGTGTAAAAAGGATGGATTACTGGGCGGGGAGGCGGGGGGGAGTGTGTTTGAAAAAGTCTAAAAGACTGCAGATTGACTTTTTAAAGGCCAACAGAAAAAGAGCAAAACCAAAGAAAAACTCTTGAAAACACTGCACAGACTCTACAGCCCAGAGCAACAAAGAGGAGGGCAGCGCTCAGTGGCATCAGCCAAAGACCCCGGCTGCCAGCTCTTATCCCACCAAAGCGCTGCCTGGCAGCTTTTCCTTTCACACCACGCCACGCTGGTGACAAAGGCCTGTTGCAAACCCTCCGATAAAGCAGTAGGAGTGTTCCTGCCTGCCCAGCACACGGCACACGCAGCACAGCACCGCCGGGACAGCGGGACACATCCCGCGGATCTGCGCGCAGGGACGGGGCAGGAGCACTCGGTATGGGGATAGGGATGCCCACGGCAGGGAGGACAGCTCAGCTTTGCATGTCATAGGACCAGGGCAACTCTTCATCTCCCACCTCTTCCCTCTCACCAGCTCAGCAGAGGCTTCAACAAGCGATTTCACCCATTTCCCTGGGCTTGGGTGGGTGCACGGGGAGCTCAGGACCGGAGACATCCAGCAGCACCGAGCTGTTAAATCAGTTCACCCTGTCCCACTAAATCACAGCTCCCAAATCCATAACTACAGCCTCCAGCACCAACGAGTGTCTGCTTCTAGGAGACCCCAGTGCAAGCCAATCCATCCTGCTTCCAAGTTTTGTGGGTCTCTCTCGGGCACATCCATCTGGAAAGGCTCCAGCAGCACAGCCCTGTGTTTGAGGCACCAGGAAAGGACTCACCAGCCAAATTCTGCCTTTAAGATGGCAAACCTCACTCGGGCATACCAGGCAGGTCACATTCTACTCTTTGCATACCAAGAAGCAGTTGTAGTCATTAAAAAAAAAAATAGTGTACAAAAAAAAAACAAAAAGGGGAAAAAAAAAGGATCAAATTTTAAAATAATTTGTATAGAAGTAAAATATCACACAAACTCAGAATTCAGTGTATCTGCTCTGCAGACAGCTAGCCATCATCAGTGTCACAATTCACAATCACACCAGAAACAGAATAAACCCCACAAAATCAGCCCAAATCCTGCAACAGCTTATAAGTGTTTTTTCACACCATTCATAAAAATAGAATGCACAAGGCCACTTCAAAACAGACAGAAAATCTACCCACACTGCCCGTTCCCTAGGAGAAATTCTGCTTTTCTGGCTTTTGCCAGCAGCTCAGTGGCAATGGAGCTGGGCAGAGCAGCTCCAGTTAGAGCAGCTGCAGAGCAGGGCTCTGTGCTCAGCTGAAATTCAATCAACAAGTGTCCAAACTCCTTTGAGTTCTTGCAATACAATCCTGAGTGGCTTGTAAAGGACTTCAAACAGGCTCCCTGGGCTCACCCGGAAACAAGTACATACCTCACCTGCTCTTTTGTACATCGCATACAAAAAATTAAAGAATTTATTTTAGGCTTTTTGCCAGGGACAACACTGCCTCTGACACTGTAATGCTCTGGTAATGTGGATACTGTGTCTCCCAGCCAACACAAACAGGATACCTTATCAGTCTTGGCTGTTTTAAGTGCTGTTTCAAGTGCTGTTTCAGCAGCAGGGCACAAAGAAATGGAACCCGCAAGTTCAGAAAAAATGGTAGGGAGTTCCTTAAATGCAACTGTGCACTCAACATGTAGGAAAAAATTGTCCCAGGGCAGGATAAAGCTGATACCTACACCACAATCCATCCAAATCCCTATCCCAACAGCCCGGCTGCCCCTTGGTAGAGCTGCTGTTGGAACAGTGGGAGCAGCACGAGCCATCACTCATTACCTCTGCTCCCTTTACTACCATGGGGGTAAAAAGTCCCAAAAAACCAGAAAACCTGATTTTCCAAACACTTACACAAGTGTTTAACCTCACAAGTGCAAGAAAATAGGACAGCTGAAGTCATTGATGCCAAGCCAAGTGCACAGTGCAGCATCCCCCTGAGCTGAGCCCCAGTGCACACAGCAGCCACCCACACCAAATCACCCTGGGCACAGGGGCTGGCGGGCTCTGACTCTCACTGAAGAACCTGGCAGGGAATGGCTTCTCCTTTCTGAACCTGTCACCAAATGAGCACACAAAAATAAAATAAAAACAAGCTAATCATACCAACTGCTTTGTGAAAGGCTTTAAAATCAGCAAACAAAATCAAATTTTTTTTTTTTTTTTTAATCCCCTCTGCCAGGTCACAGTATCCTTGGGAAGCAGGTGACTCCTGCCCAGCCCTAGGGACAGGCACAGGTCCCCTAGGGATAGCAGCACCCTTAGCCCTCTGCAGTCCCTTAGGGACTCACCTCAGGATCTGCACTGGGCTAGACCTGCACTGGCTGAATTTTGTCCATTTCAGCAAGTTCCCAACTGCAAAATGATGAATTTTCTAAAACCTTCCAGGCCAGCACAATGCCGCGTGGCAGTGATAGGAACATCAGCCTATTCAAGATAAGGCATTGCTATTCTCACATCTCCAAATCCTTTCAAATAAACATGCAAGGAAGTGTGGAATATCTGAATCCTAAAGAAGAGAGGCACAAAGCCTGTTATTCATGCCAGGGAAAAGCTGGGAGTGTGTGTGTGCAAGAGACATAACCTATGAAAAATGCTGAAAACATATGGAAGCAATAATCTGTACTTTTTTTTTTTTTTTGGAAGTAGAAACAAATGCTTCAGAATTCAGTGTTATTCGTTCATGTGCTTTGTCACAAATATTTTTGTTTCTGCTCTCTGGATGAGGAACTAGGCATCAAACTGGAGACCCAAAGGCACCCAGGGATGCATACAGGAGCATGCTGTGGTGTATCTCCCATGGGCAGGATCAGAGCTGTAGGAATGCAGATAAAGGCTGCAAACACACAGAATTTCTCACTGCTCATGCACAGCAATCTCCAGAGCACTGGGCACTGAACAAACACACAAACAAAACAAACATCCACTGCCACGAGCAACTCCCTACCTACAGTAAACAAGGCAGAGAAGGGAGATGTAAAGTGACTTGTGCACCATCACCAACAATGTCAAACATCAGGGCTTCTGGTCCACCACCTCATTCTGGGTCACTGTCTCATGACACACTTCTCTTCCTTGTCCATAGGTTTTTGTGACCCAGTAGCCAATCACAACCCTTTGGGCTGGTCACCTGGCATCTCCAGGCACATCTCTCCTGAGAAGATGAAAAGTTTGTCCTTGCAGACCCTCCCTGATCCAACAAGGCCAGATGAGATCAGACCTCAGTGGGACTGACTGCAGTAGATTATAGCAAGATGCTGAGTTATGGAAACAAATAAATAAATGCTCAAAACAACTGTATGCCACAAAATCTGTTAATATGGAATATTACTGAATACTCCATCAGGTCACATAAATTTGTCCTGGAAGGCAAGAAGCAGGCACTGTGTGCTATACAAACACACACCACTGATACTAAGAGCACGACGTGTGACAGCAACGCATGAAGAGAAGCAGATCTCTTCCCTGACAAAATGTGATTCCAAGGGACAAAGATTGCATGATGTATGCAAGGAAAAAGATGCTCCAAGATGTAATACATAACCTCACACTGAAACTAAAACCCTGGCAAACCAGTCTTTGTCTTTATGTCATGTTTATTACTGCTTTTCAAATGCTTCTGCAAACCAGAAGAATAACTATGGCAACAAAGACTTCTCCAAAGGTTTTCAGACTCTATTTTTAAAATTGTCTTCTCTGTCTCAGCATCCAAATTCCTTCCCTCAGAAACCAGCCGTATGCCACTGCCTCTGCAGGCTTTGCAAACCAGGTGGTACATCCCTCCTTCCTCACACCAAAGCTCAAATACCATCCTGAGACCTGGGTGTCCTGCATCTATGTTTTAGCTGGTGGGTTTGGAGAAGGCAGAGAGCAGGGAACAGCAAGGTCTGTTGAACTGCAAGAGTAT
Source organism: Rhabdornis inornatus (assembly GCA_013397075.1). Taxonomy (NCBI): domain Eukaryota; kingdom Metazoa; phylum Chordata; class Aves; order Passeriformes; family Rhabdornithidae; genus Rhabdornis; species Rhabdornis inornatus. The sequence continues at coordinate 1,094,831 of VWZS01009920.1, forward strand.
TTTGCAAGGCTTTCCCCAGGAACAAACAAACCAAGGCTCCGTGTGCTAAACACATGCCAATCTCTCCACACGAAGGACCCGCTATTTTAACCGCGGCACTAAGGCTGTAATTTTACTTCACCCAGAGTAAATCTGAAATTAGTTCTTCACAGTGAGCTTAACAGCAGCAAAAGCCAACCATTTGTCACCTTTAAGGTTTGCATATTCACACTAATTGCACCGGGAGTAGGTTATAAATTCCCTTCCCTGCTCCTGGACCACCTCCCTCGAAGGCTTTTCTCTGCAAGACATTATGCAAAAGACTCTCCTAATGGCTATTCATTCACCAAACTCCAGTGACAGCTTTATTTAATGCCAAAGCTTGTTAACAAGCTGAATGGCACACAGTTTAATGTAATGCAGATCTGATTAGAAAACAGCAACCGGGCTCTTAAGGAGTTCAATTTTTATTGAATTTGATTTCCCTTTTTCCACACAAAGCCACCTTTATTAATGAGGATTTGGTTACGTACATGCCATTTCCATCTTCCAGACTGGAGCCCACACAGATGAACTCAGTCCTTCTGCTCTTTGCTGACAACCCACCACAGCAGAAAGATGAGACAAGAGGAAGGAATCATTTTTCTGCTCAGGCCATGAGAAATTCAGTTTTACCGGTGACAGCTTGTCTTCATGGACTTTGCGTCCAAGGAGGGTGGAATTCAATCTTCAGCCTTCTCAGACAAACCACTTACTTTTTCCTCTTTTGAACTAAACGATTTAAAACTAAAAATTGAATTTCTGCCTTACGACACGAGGCAGAGATCTGTGGTGTGCAGAAGAGAGCTTTGAGGGAGTGAGACGTAGGCCCTAGTTGGGCTCCAGTTTAACCGAGGTGTTTTCAATTCCTTGCTTTCACCAGATTAGCATTAAATATACTGACACTGCTACAGGAGAATTCACTCACTACCTTGAATGTGGGATTATAACTTCAGAACAAAATTACGAAGATTCAAAAACAAACTTCAAAAACCAGGGACGTCATTTAATTATTAAACGAGATTAACTTCTTTTTGCACATCACCTGCAGTACAGAGATCAGGCTTATTCTGAAAACAGTTCTGCAGAATATAATTTATTTTCAAGAGGTTTCTCTGTCTCAGGGAGCATGCCTGTGCTTCCAGGAATGATAAATGCAATGAATGCTCAGAGCCATCTCTGAGAAAAGTGGCTTTTAAGGCAATATAGGAGCACAGGAATCTTCATCTAACAAAGCCTTGAGGGAGTGCCTGCACAGATCACACCTAAAATCACAGGTAAGTAGAAAATACACAGTCCAGCATAATTAGGTATAGACAATGCCTGTCTCAGCAATGGCTTCAGTGTCTGCAAGTTCATAAATTCTGTCTCCCTAAAGCGTTATCACCACTCTGCATCTTTGAAGTAAAAACATCCCATTTACATTTATCAGCAAAACTCTGCTGTCAAAGGATTATAAAAAGCCTTACAAGTCTCTACTGGTCAATTGATCTGGATTTATACCCCTAACCTGAGGATCTCCTTGTTTTCTTTCAATCTCATTCTGCACGTTCAGGTGAGCAGCCCCACCAATCAGTGACCACAACATCTCCTGCACAGAGCGCACAGGCTTCTCAGCATGTTTTCAACCTACAAACTACTGTGAATAATTTGCCTCCTTACCTATTTCTGGCATTAATAGACCACTGGCTAGTAAAAAATGAACACATTTCCTCTCTATTGTGCTCTGGCAAATAGACTGCCTTTATTTGCTTTAATTGCGTAATTACTCTTACATCAAGGCAATTAAATGGGAATGTCTGCAGGAGGGCTCTCAGCTCATCGAGTCCTGGTGTAAGGTCTAACCTGCTCAGTGGGATGCAAACCCGGAGCACACAGGCTGCAATGCCTCTGGGGGCTGACCCCACCCACACCCAAAGGGGCCCCATCCTTCTCCTGCCCCCGGGGACATAACCACTTCATTCCTGAGAGAAAGCTGCTGGAAAAATCCAGACTGTATTAGCAAAAATCCTCTCCCATGTCTGGGGTTCAACAGCAAAGGAGATGGTTATGGGTAGTCCTGGCAGGCTGGAGGCTCCTGCACATGGGGTTTGGCAGGATGTGACCCAGAGTGTGCCAATGCAGAGGACACAATTTGAAAAGAGCTGCAGCATCCCTCTCATCTGACACTCCCCAGGTAGCTGTGTGCCCCCCTTCTGCTGGGCCATTTGGCTTCTGGTGGGATGCTACCAAAATTAACTTAATTCTACAAAAGCTACTGTACAGTTGTACCCTCTGACATAACGAAACATGAAGCACAGCATCTCACAACTCCTTGGAGCAGGGGAAAAATACTGTTGGTGACCACAGCTTTTCTTCTTATCCTGCATTCGAAAGTTCTCCTTGACACTTTTAGGTATTACAAAGCGGCTCTGCAGTGACACGAGGAAACCCAGGACAGCTGAGGAAACCCGGGACAGCCTGAGGACCACGGCAAGCCCCACCTGCTGCTGTGCATCCCTCAGGGCAGAGCTCAGCCTATGGAACCCGTCCCACCACACCCTGGGGCAAGTGCCAAAGGGAACAATGATTTGCAAGGCTAAACATTAAGATACAACTCAACATGAATATATCAATCCCCCTCCTTGCTCTGAATCCAAGCTTTAATCTGGTGAGACACAGCTCTGAGAAGTAGGGCAGAGGCTGGGAGGAACGCCAGGCACAGCAGATGCTGGAGAAAAGGGTATACCCTGAAAAAGAAGGTTAAAAGGTCGCCAAGGGCTCCCTGGCCTACTAAGACTGTGCAGAGCTCCCAGAGCCCACAGCCCAGATTTAATATCACCAAGTCCCAGATCGCCCATCAGCAGGAACTCATTTCGAGGCAGCAGAACGTGGGGAGGGGAGAACGGGCTGACCCAGGAGAAGGTCAGGGCTTGCTGTGCTTAGCAGGCACCGGCACTGCCAGGTTTGGAAGGAGACACAACAGAAATAGACAAGAATACTTGTTCATTCCCACACACCCCCATCCATTCCAACTGCTAAATCTCTGCTTGGCATCACTGACAGGGGACGCAGGAGTTTCACACAGCGGTTTGGTGCAGACCGCCAGAACCCCTTCAGCCCCATTTTTCCCTTCCCACCCCACCCCATCCCGGCTGTCCCGGACAGGTGAGGGCGGCTCCAGCCCCTGGCATGACCCGGAGCAGCAGGACAGGCTCCTGACCGCAGCGGGGAAGCTGCGAGTCGGTAATTACCAAACCAGTTACCCCAGTCCCGCATCTGGATGCTGCTGCGCCCCGCACCGGCCACGGGCACACCTGTGTGGGGCTGGCACACCGGTGCGGGGCTGGCACACCCGCGTCCCCAGAACCCCCAATGTGGGTGGGCAGCGCGCCTCGGACTAACACAAGCACCCCCAAAATAGCCACACCTACACCCCGGATGCGCACGGAACTGCGAGGGCGCCACAAAATCCGGCGAAGGGAGAGCCACGATGGGACCTGGGGGGACGGAGGCGATGGGCCGGGGGTACTCGGGGTCTCGCCGGGCCTTACCTCCACTTGTGCAGGGCGAAGCCAGGGCACTGGTCCCCGCAGGTGTTGCAGGGCTGGCCCCGCTCCGGCTCCCCCGACGCCGTCAGCTGCAAGGAACAGCAGAGTCAGCGCCGGCTGCGGGACGGGGGCGACGGGAACAGGCACCCGGGGATAAGGAAAGGGGCACGCCCGGGGGAAAGGCACACCGCACGGCTGGGAGAGGGCAGGGGAAGGGCTGGAGAGGGGACGCACCCCGAGCAAGCGGCACATGGGGGCGGCGCGGACCCGCGGGACAGAGCCACAGGTTGGAGCGGGATGGGGAGCGGGGGACGAGGGGACAGAGACCCCCCGGCACTCACCGAGCGGCTGGAGAGCCGCTTGCGGGAGCCGCGGCCGAACATGGCAGCGCTCCCGGCGCGGAGCCCGGCGCAGCCCAGCCCGAGTGCGCGGCAGCAGCGGCCGCCCCGTCCGGGCCCGTCCCGCCC
>VWZS01009920.1:1098990-1254187 GCA_013397075.1 Rhabdornis inornatus
GCTCCCCCTGCTCCGATAGGCACCGGCTCCCCCCTGCCCTGGTTCCCGCTGCCCTGGCTCCCCCCTGCCGCGGCAGGGACGGCTCCCCCAGCCCGTCAGGGACTGGCTCCCCCTGCCCCGGCACGGACCGGCTCCCCCTGCCCCGGCTCCCCCGCCCCGCTGTCATCGCTCCGCTCCGGGGCTCTCCGCGCTCCCTGAGCGCTGCCCGGCGCTGGCTGCGCTCCCCCGGGGGCACCGCGCTCGGCCGGGGCTGGAGCAATGTCCTCGTTACGCTCCGGAGCTCGGGTGTGATAAAGAAGCTGAGCTCGCCAAGGACAGACGCACGCTGAGGTTACCTGCGCTGTGCAGGGGGATTTTACTGCCCCAGGCAGGGACAAGCATCCGGGGTTCCTGATCCCCTCTCCAAGGAGAACAGATTTAGCCCACAAACACGAGCAGGGTGCAGGAAAAACAGTGTCAGGAAATATATTTGCAGCCTGAGATGCTGGACCGGGACACAAAGCACCTGTTACAGCCCCGGAGTTCATGGTCCTCCCAGAGATACTTATGGACCAGCAGGGCTGGGAGCCTGGGATCCATGAGGCTGTGAGCTGTTATCCATGGGACTGTGAGCTGGGATCCATGGACCTGTGAGCTGTCATACTGGGATCCATGGGGCTGGGAGCCTGGGATCTGTGGGGTTGTAACCTGGGATTCATGGGGCTGTGAGCTGTGATCCTGGGATCCGTGGAGCTGTGAGCCGTGGGGCTGCCCACGCATCAGCCCACTCTTGTCATTTACACAGTGCACTGAAAGCAATGCCCACAGCCAACAACCACTCCGTGCCCCTGGGGTTTGCAATCAAGCAGCACATCTGGCACAAGGCAGAGCAAAATGAACCGGTGGGGAGAGGAGGAGCAGCAAACGCTTCACAGAGCACAGGGCTCCTCGGAAACTCTTCCCCAGTGGGGCTGGAGCAGCTTCCCCATTAGCATTTCACAGCTTCACTCAGGGTTGTGGTTGTTTGCAGATCCTGTCAGCTCCTTCCCCTCCTTCCCTGCCTCTTTGTTCCCTTGCCTTGCTGCCTCACAGCTGGTTAAAATGGTAACCCCTTGATAATTTCTCTTTTTCATTTAATCAGTTCTCATTTTTGTCAATTCTTCTCTTGTATCTTCCTTCCTGGGAGGCTGAAATGAGGCTGGGGGCTGTGTAGCTGAGGTAGCCTTTTGGAGAGTCTCAGGCAAAAAGTTTTGGGGAGATTTTTACTCTTTCCTGCCATAAATACTGTGCTTCCTTGAAAAAAAAAAACAAATAAAACAAACAAACCCAACCTAAGGAAAAAAACTCCACATAGAGAATTTTATCATGGAGAAAATTTCCTTTTTCATAGGCTTTCTTCATGGCACTGGGAAAATATTGAATGCTCTGTTTTTCTGTGGTTGCTATTTTTACCTTTCCAAAACCCTCCAAGCTTCCCTCTATTTCTCCCTTCTGCTAAATTTCCTCATAATTTTCCTACTTGGTTTCTCTCCCAGTTTCCAACTCATACAGTGGTGCATGAATATATTATAAGCTCTCAAGGGAAGAGGCAATCTCTCTAAGTATACATTTCATCACACAGTGGGCAACTGGTTGCAGACTGGGTTTTGACCTCATGTTGAAACATTTCTACCTACAGCCAGTATCCAGTGTCAATTATCAGGGTGCTGAGTTACTGTTATTTCTACAGAAGGACAATGGGATTTCAGGGAAAGGGTGTCATGCAAGAGAGGGCCTGAAAATCTCCAGCACTTTGGGTGTCTTGCATAAGATTCAGAATACTTAAAACTCCAATTAAAACTGCTGAAATAAAAGCAGTATTGGGTACAGGACTTGTAACAAGATTCAACGTGCTGTGGGAAATGCTTTAAAGGTGACCTGCAAATCCTCTTTAATTGCTCTGCTGTTGCGAGAGATGCTGTGCACTCTCAATAACAGGGCTGGTGAGGACATCTGCTATGAGTTTAAAACAGAAAATGTAAGTCAAAGTTGGAGGATAAATTCCTTGGAGGTGTGGCTGTACTGAATCACAGCTCCAGTCTTCTGATGAAGATGCAGGTCCTAAATTGCTGCCTAAAACAAGGCTGGCTGGTCCCCTCCCTCCATCCCAAGCTGTCCATGAAGCTACCAGACTTCCCTGTCACCCTGCATGCTTGTATCCTCCAGGCTCATGCCAGCAGGTACTGCAGGCACAGGGGATGACACAAGCAAAAGGCAGGGGAGGCTCTGAGCTTGCATCAGTGTGTTCAGAAGAGGGAAGATGAGGGCTCAGCCTGCGAATGCAGAAGGTGCAGATAGGAGGGGTGAAGGGTGCTCACTGCTTCTGCTCTGCTGTGCCTGCAGAGGGATCTGGGGAAATCAGGTCCATGCAGAGCCATGAAAATATTCAGACAATACAGACCCCAGTGAAGTCAGGTCCTTAGAGTCTCCTGGTCATCTAAATATCTCATGAGAATAGCAATTTCTCTCTGGTCTGAGACACCCAGGGTAAATGAAGGGCTATTTGGGAGGACTCCATCCACTTTTAAGGATGCTCAGATGCTCCATTTCCATAAGGAAACAGCCAGGCCAGAACATCATCTCTGGGATGCATTTGGGAAAGGGAGGGGATACATTATCTCATTGGCCTGAATGCTCCTCTTCTCTTTCCTCCCCCAGAAAAGCTGCCAAGAGTAAAGATCTCTCAGGAAATAAACACCCACTCCCTTGTTCTCACCATGTGCAAAGGGAATGATGCACCATCCTGGCATGGCTGGGTGGGCAGGGGACAGCAACACAGCCCCAGCCCTACCTGTGCTACCATGAGAACTACTTTCAAAACGGGATTTTGCATTATTTTTATAGACATGGAGATCTTTCTCTTGAGTGGAGGCAGACTCAGCTTGGAGGTGGGGGGTGTCAGATACTGCTGTCAAATAGGCTCAGAAACAGACACACATGTATAATCCATGCTAGACAGTTTGTCTGACAAATTATTGTTTCTGCTGTCACTTAAATTGTTCCATACGTCATCTTTCCCTCCCATTTCTGTTTTAATCAAACCTGCCTAGAGATGACTCTCCTTCCAGCCCTTCTCCTGACTAAACCAGTTTAAAACTCAATTTGCTCCATTCATGCACTGTGAGTTGGACCCATTTCTCTTTTGAAGTTGTGGATGGCCAAGAGGAGGGAAATGACAGGGATGTTCTTTGCTTCCTGCTCTCTGTTGCACCTGATACTAGAGAAATAATTATAACGAAAATCAAAGAGCTCAGGGAAAGGTAAAATGCAGCTCCTGTGCTAGCTTTTGGTCACAAGGGAGGAGGAACAGGGCCTGGCATGGGATAGAAGAGCAGCAAGGCAGAGCTGTCATTAGGGCTCTGTTCTCCTGGTGACCTCCATCCCATGCAGGACACCAGCATGTGCAATAGCAGCAGTGATTGTGTCCAAGCCCAGTGGGCAGCCTTTACCACCCAGGGAGAGGAGCTGCAGGTCCACAGCAGTAGCTGCAACTAGGGCATGGGAAATATGGGACAACTTGTGCTACCAAAGACCATGGAAAGTCTGCCTCCAGCTCTGGTCCAGCAATTCTGGATGGGAGTTAGCTGGCAACAAAACAGTTCTGTGTGTGAAGCCAGGAAAATTTGCTAGTCTTTCCAGGAAAGTGCCCCTGGCTCTTCTATCCTGCAAACCATGCCTCATGTCAGGAATTCACCTCCAAAATACTCATGTGCAGGAAGCTCTCAGCATCCCTCCATCAGCTCTGACACCCCTGTGCCTCTTACAGTCCAGCCCTGACCATCAGCAGGGGTAGCACTAACAGAAAACACTGGAGCAAGGCAGAAAGCAGCTCTCATTTTGATGCTGGACCATCCATTTCTCCCCTTTGTGATGTCAAGGTGAATTTGGCTGTTATATCCTGAGTCAGTCCCCTTGTGGTTCCTCCTGCCAGCAGCCTGTGCAGGTGAATTACAGCTCAACATGAATCCTGTCTCCATCTAGTACCCTGAAGGTAATAAATGTCTGACTGTTATTAGGAAGTTATCGTCTGAAGCCTTTCAAACAGCAAAAAGAGGGCTTAAAAACACCTCTAAGTGCCACAACTGCTGGAGGAGTGTGCTGGGGACCAGGCATCTAATTTGCTGCATCGTTCCTCCACCAAGCCTCCTTCTTCCTGGGTAAACGTGCCCCCATGAGGGTCTTTTAGGAGTTCTCAGTGTTTCCGCTCATTCCAGCTCCAAGATTTGCAATTACTGCAGGCAGAAAAGGCTGTGCATAAACCCCAGTTTGAGGTGGGGATATGGAATTTCAATCTGTGCTGTGCATAACAGGAACCCAGGCCGGGATGAATCATGCTATGTTACTTCAGTTTTAAATTTTTTTTTTGCACTGCGTAGGATTTTCTGGGGCATATTCCATCAGGCACGTAATGGTCAGATTCACTCTGAACGTTTATTACACGGTTACTTTGCAGTACACACACTTCAAATGTCACAAATGGCAACAAAGTGGGCTTGCCAACTTAACAAACCCTTCTACAGGTTCTGTAGATCACCTTACATTTTCTGAGTGCTCTTTATCGCAGCCATTTGACTACTACTTTTTTTGTTAGATTTCTCTGTTCTGAGGTATTTTGATTAAAACAGTACTGAGTAATTTCACCTTTTTTTCTTTCATCAATACACTCATTTGTAAATATCCCAGGAATTTTTTTTGTGTCCTCCCACCCAGGAATGCAAATGGCCATTATGTACTCCCCAAGGTATCTCCAAATAACCCTTCTCCTTTTAACCTTAGGGTTTTATTGTGTTAGTTGCTAGGTAACTGAGTAAGATTTATAGCCATCTATTGTTAATTTTGAAGGCGGTCTTCAATTTCCCTGTAAATAGCATTTGGGAGTTGGAGTCCACACCAATAAAAACTTGGAGCCCAGTCCCACTCTGCGGAGAGGAGCACCTGCCACGAAATGCAGAGCCAAGTGGATACATAAAACTCACTGTCTCAAAAAGGGACCTGCCCGTCTCAGGCTGGGCATTGCTGGGGTGCTGAGGGACCCTGGTCTCTGATGCCAGCGTGGCAGAGTGTCACAGCCTCCTTCCCTCCCTCCTGCTCCATTCCAACCCCTCTCCTTCAGGCTGTTGCTCCCCAAAATGAAATGACAGTGCTCCAGCTTTTCCCAGACCTGTATTTCTCTGCTGTCCGTCTCAGGAACCCCTGAGCACAGCTCTCCCAGCCTCTGACAAAGGAGGGTGGGAGATGGACCTTGTTCATATGGTTGCTTAATGCCTTTCAATTTGAGGCTAAACAGAGCAATCAGGTGGGACTCCGCCAATTTGAACACAATATCCTTGTGCTACAGCAACAAGTAATTTTCTACTACCCCCCCCTCACTCCCTGGAGCTCTTTGGTGCAGCAGAATTGTTTGCTTTATGCTGCAAATTCACACTTCTGCCATGCTACTTTGACTTTTCAGGACCATTTATGAAGATAAGGAAAAACAAACCAATCTGGGGTAACTGGCAGGGAGGCAGATGTCAGCAGGCACGGCAGGAGGTGAGCTGGTGGGACTGAAGCCATCCTGCTCTTCCCTTGCCACAGCATTGGAAGTGTCACACATGTCCTGCAATCCCTCACATTAATCATTCATTTGCCACCCTGCAGGTGGAAAGGTCCTTTTACTCATGTTTTTAAAGCTGTTTTGTTGTCTCTTTTGATTGGGAGAAAAAGAAAAGAGTCTTTTACTTACTGTTTTACAGGGTCGAAACCTGCTTATAAACAGAGGAGAGAAATGCCTAACAAAACCAGGCTGCTGGTGGTAGCTCAGATCACAAGAAATTAGGAAGCTGGTAAAAGGGAAAACTCATAAAACTTTGTCTGTGACCCTGAGATGCCATAAATTGTTTATTTTCTAGACACCAGTGTCATCAGGTTTTATATTGGTGCTATTTTTGCCTGCTGGAGCCACCAGTTCCTTAGCCAAGGCAAACAGCCCAGGACATACCTGCTGTCAAAAGCTTCTGATTCTCCCAAGTTAAATGCTGCCATCATTTAAGTTCTTGAAAGGCCCAAGCCATTGAGAATGATCAGATGGGAAAATGCCGTTAGTGAAATCTGAATGCCAGTCGTACCTGGAAAGCTTCACATACCACTTGCACAATGTAGAGGAAAGCTGAAGAGGAAGATACACTCAGGTTATCTTGGGCAACAGCCTCTCCAGGGCAGGCAGGCAGGCAGGCAGCTCTCAGGGGTTATTCCAGGTGAGCTCTGCACCAGCACAAGGCACACCCACTGCATTTTTCCACACAGAGCAGGATGAAGCTGTCGGTGTTGACAAGAGCTGTTGAAATGTCTTGAGGACACCCCACTTTATGCAATTCAGTCAGCAGAATTTAGAAATATCTCTAAAAAGTGGATCTGAAGGGTATCACCTCTCCATTTGCCCTACCTGAATGGAGCAGCAGCTCAAGTGAGAGTCAGCAGAGTGATCTGCTGGGGTTTCCTTAGATCACCTGTACCACTGATCTGGGTGGACTGTCCCCCTGAGACACGTAGATTTGAGGAGACATGGCACACTCAGGGATACCCTGGGAGGAGAACAGTGAAGGAGAGACAGACAGCAAAGTGTTTCAGCAGCTGAGCCCCAGCACAGGTAAGAAGAAAGGCCATTGCCTCCTGCTCCCACAGACAAGGCTCAGACTCACCGTGCTGCTCCTGGACTGCCAGGAAACAAACCTCCATGGCTACTGCTGCCCTACATCTCCTTTCAGCAGCTCATGGCTTGTTATTCTAGGTCTCAGTTGTTTGCCAGCTCAGCTGTGCTGTGTCTTCTGAAGCAGGGAAAGATTGCCATCAGTTTGTACCTGATTGTTCTAAGCTGGCAAGGTGTCAGCCTCTGGAAAGTGCAGAGCTGCATGCTCCCACCACTACACAGGTGGATCCTGCTCCAAAGGGCTACTCAAACTTGGGATCAAGCAGAGAAACTTTATCTGGGAAGTCCAAGCCATGCATGAGGCCACAGCTCCAGCCTCTGGCAGCATCTGGTACCTGCCTGCATCCTCTGCTGCAGGTGGCCTCGCTCCCACCTGCAGGGGGGGACTTGGAGGCACCGCTTGTATTTACTGCTACTTGTATTTGCCAGCAACAGCAACTAACCTGGACATGTCTGTTCCTGCCAGTGAGTGTGCAGGGAGCCATTCCCACTTCCCTGCTACCGGGAGTGGGAGCAATGAAAGCGTTTCACAGTCAATGCTCCTGTCTGAGCGGGGCTGGGGAAGGCAGGCAGAGCGGTGAATAGCTTCAAAAAGGAAGGTCAGCAAGCCAGTGAGGAGGGATTAGAAAAGGACAATGCAGAAAAGACCTGATTAATTTAATTGCTCATCTGAAACGTAGTCGCAGACTAAAGAAGGATGAAGAAATTATAAGCCTATGAATGGAGCCAAGTAATGATTTTAAGAGAGAATGTCAGAGCCCTGCCTCTCCCTGCACCCTCTGCCCCACATACAAAGGGTTTTGTATTCAGAGATTACTCCAGACTTCTGGCTCTTCTCCTTACACTGTCTCTTCAGAAATGGAGACACTGACTACCAACACATGTTTAATTAGCTGCAGCTTGATCTTGCTGCTGGCGGCTCAGACTGATCATTAGAGCCAGGCGTGTGAGGAGGTGTAATGTGGAAACCATTCTGCTCCCAGCAGAACTGAGGTTTTCCTGGTGGAAATGGACTGATGGGCATGGCCTCAGCCTCTGCACTTCATATCCTGCCTTGAAGGACCTGGATCAGAGTCACAAAGGAGAAATGCATTTCTACCTCCCCTGGCTTAAAACGGTACCTACATCAGATCGTCTTGTACTTACAGTCAGCAGATCACATCTCCAAACGCTTCAGAATCAATATTTATAACTAGAGAGGTAGAAGTAATTTCATGGAAAATTTCACAGGTGGGGTTTTTTGTTTGTTTGTTTGTTTTTCAATTGGAACAAACAAACAAAAGAAACCTCCCCAGGAAATATAGTATAAAAGGTATTTGGGTTAGGTTAAAATACTGTTTATTTTATTTACTTTTTTCCCAAATCTGTGCCCTGTATTTGCTAATATTAAATAGCTGAAAAATTAAGCCAACTTTGAAGTAGAAACTCAGACTCTTCTGTGAAGGCTGAAAATAACTTCTTAGCATTCTTCATCTCGGTATTGCAAAGAGAGGTCAGAAACTTGTCAACTAAATCCGCTTCTGGAAGGCTACAATTCCAATTGCCTGGCTCTCTTCACAGGCAAAAATACTTGGAAAATATTGGAGCGAGACTGACAGGCACCACATTCGGTGATCAGCTTCTTCCTCCTGCAAGCTGGAGAGCTGCCTCCAGGAATTTCATCCCCTCCCACAACGTGACCAACACTCCAAAGGGTTGTGGCTTCTGGATGAACTCACCTCTCTTGCAACGACCTGGTTGAAAGAGCTCTCCATTTGAAGAGTTTAAGTGATGGGGGAACTTAAAGCCTGGGCTGAGCCACTGCAGCTGTTAATGACTGCTGGGTTGGGTTGAATTCCTGTGCCTTTGCCTGGTAATGGGAGGTGTCCCACCTCGGTGCTCTTCCCCTGACAGAATGCCTTCTTCTGAGTCAGTCTTCAATCATCTGTTTGAGTTGTGTTGGAAAGACACAGTAGAACAGGCTTCTCTGCACTCTTCAATACGATTTTCAAAGTGTGGCTATGAGGAAAAGAAGGAAAGGAATCAAATGTCCTGATTTAGGACTGATTCCTTGAGACATGCCTTTCCAACAGCCTTGAACAAAATGTGCTTTATTTTTCTGTAGAAGAAAAATGCCCACCACTGGGGCAGAAAGCCAAAGTGATCAAACAATCACCTTTATCTCTGAAGCTGCACAAAGAGACTAAAGAAGAGTGCTGCAATTGTCAAAGAACTTCAGCACTAAGCACAGAGAACCTAAGCACTGAAAGTGTTAAAATGACCTTTCATTATACAAGGCTGGAAGGTTAAATACGATTCAGGGTCTGTGTATTAATTGAACAGCAGCTCACATTTAAAGTCTTTGCAATAATAATTTATTAAGGATAAATGACAGAAAGACACTTTTACGAGATTGGTCATTTAAAATAAGAATTGACCTTTTGAAACACTGCATGCTCTGTTTTCTGCATCTGACAGTGTTTCAGACAGCACAAGGGAGGAGTCCTCTCTCCTTTGAAAACACAGAAGCTGGAAAAGGCTGCCAGCACTAAGAGATCTGCAGCATTTGCTGAGACAAAGCATGAGGAACATATAAGGGAAGACAGAAATTGCAACTTCACTCTTACCTGCAGTATCTGGGGCAGTGGTGATGTAAGACTGGTTGCATTTCAACACTCGATTGCCATCCTGTGAGGCAGTCCCTACATTTGCCTCCTTTTAAACCAAATTTCTCCTGCCTGATTTATTGTATATTTGACACTATCTTTTCCAATTTAGAAAAGTTGTTTTTTTTTTTGCACAGTCTTTTCCACAATGCTGTAAGTGGTGTGAACCAGGCCCATTATCCCAGATCACCCTTCAAAAACATTTGCAAAATGAACTGCTTGTCTCCCTTATATGCCATGTCAAAGGATGTCCCTGGTCATTGAAGGCAGCACCAGCCACCAGCCATGTCTGAACAACGCATGGGACATCTCTGAGATGTGCTTGTGTATATTATGCACCTGGGATCAGTCCTCTCTGGACAGAAATTTGGGAGCACCAGTCTCTCCAACCAGAAGGACATGAGTGGTTGGTCATGCCCATTCTCCAAGGTGGTCCCTGGTCCACAGACTCCAACACAGTTTTGGGGTAGGGCTCTGTATAAACAACATTCTTCCCATCCCTTCTTCCTTTTGCATGGGACAATCAAACCCAAACCTTGGAAATAAACACCAGCACGGAAAGGAATGTTTATCATTCAATGTATTATTCCCTTGTGTACAAAGTATTTTGCCTCTATAGTAGCACACAGGTATTGAAATACGATGGCAAATGCAACAAGACCATACAGACATGTCATACAGGTATTCTCATTTCCTTTTGAGTATAAACAGAAAGAAAAGAAACATTGTACAGGAAAGTGCTTGCATAAAAATACCCCAGTTTGTAGAAAAATAATGGCATTGATAAACAAAACCCAGAGTTCTTTCCTGAACAAGAAATGTCTATTATCTCTAATCCTCAAAATCTGCTCTATCTAATGATGACTGTTAAGGAATGTCAGGATCAGTGCTCTGTCATTTTTTCCCTTATAGTTTATTTTGTATTTTTTTAGGTTCTGCCAGCTCTGTTAATAGCTGCTCTGAAACTATATGGTAGAAATGAATGTGTACTGGTCAAAATAGTATTTCTTTTTATAAATAGCCATTCACTTCACTTCACTTACAGTGGTAAAGCATCACTATTTCTTTCTAAAGTCCATAGTGCAATTTTCCCTTTTCCCCTACAGAATTTATACGTAAGCAATTATCATTAGAAAATCACTATTCCATTATTACTCCTTTCCCCTTTCCCTTTTTTCTCTTTCTCTTTCCCTTTTTCCTCTTTCCTTCACCAGTTCCACAGCCCTGCTTGCCTGTGAGATGTCTCCCAGCTGACAGGAATGTGTCAATCCCTGATTGTCAGGCTGACAGGTTTCACTCCAAAGGCTGAACACAGCCTGGCACACACAGGTTATGAATCCAGGGATCAGATCGTTTATCACCATTGATCCGACTGTTTTGTAACACAATGATTACACATCCTTTGAGGAGCTCTGTAAAGCTCTGTGAAGGACTCACACAAGTTCCCGAGGTTTTCGAGTTTGGTAACTGCTTGCATCCAAAATGGAAAGAGTTATCTGGAGTAGCAGATAAGCCTCTTTGGTTTTCCAAACTGCTGGTAATTTTGTGCTGAAAAGCTTCCTTTCCTTGTACTTTGTGCTCCTGGCTGCCTCGACACATAAGGTGAAAGGGCAGCATCTTCCTATCACTAAGTAAAGTTGTGGAGAAGGAGATAAGGGACATAGTCATGGACTACAACAATAGCCTGGTCACATCACCCCTGTTCCATGTGCTACAAAGCTCTGTGAAAGCGTGGCATGCCACAGGCACAGGGCTATGTACAGGCAGGAGCCACCACACAGGGACATGGCTCCTCAGCTTGATTAAAAAAAAGCTAACAGGAAATGTCTGGCTGTAGATGGGAATGAGGGGAGGCAAGGAGCACAGATGCCTTACCAGGAAGATCCGAAGCAACACAGGAGTAGGCGTAAAGCAGCTTGCTTTTGAAGGGGGGGCAGAATCATCTGTAGGTACAGAGTGATCTTGTTGAAAGGAGGCAGCAAGCCTCCCTTTGCAGATGGTCTGGGAGTGAGTAGGAAGCTGGGGAAATGCTGCAAGTGCCTGCAGGGGAGTACCCTGGCCAAGAGAAGGGGTGGCTTGGCTGGGCGTGCTGTCCCCATCCCCTGGGCGTGCTGTCCCCACAGCCCTCACCAGCCCCATGGGGAGGGAACACCACAGGGATGCTTTCAGCTTCATGCTAGGATTTTGTAACAAAGTCTGTAAGAAACTACATCTCTTCTGAGCATACAGCCCAGGGAAACATATGGCCTGATCAGCCTGTCTGGGATGAGTTAATACCCTGCTTCCAGATGGAGTCAGGAAGCACAGTGGCACATGCAATTAGGAGACAAAGATACATTTTTTTAAAAAGTGAGTCCACTTCAGAATCTTAAAAAAAAGGGGCTTGAGCTGAAGATCTATCTGCAGGAATTTTCCTAAACCTGGGGTAGATCTTGATTGATTTGAATTGCCTGACAATTTTTCTGCTTTATTCCCTTCTTCAATGATTAAGGCACCAGATTAACTAAAACTACAGAGCATTAATAAATATCATGTTAGCACCAAACCAGTGCTTTCAGCACTGGCCACAGAGGTCATGTGAAATTCAAAACATACCTAAAAGATAAAGATTGCTGATGCAACTAGCACAGTATTCATTGTCATGTTTTCCTTGAGTGCTGTCAGCCTAATCCCTAAAAATAAAAATTTAAGCACATCTTGTCTAATTTCCTTGCATAAAGACAGACTGAAATGCCAAAAATACCCCTATGCAGATTGTGTAGCACCGTGGAGGGCCAAAGCAGCCCACAACTGAAGGAAAATTACTGACTGAAAGTAAACAACTGAACACAGTGACAATAAAGTATCACTTGTCATAATGCTACATATAATGTAGAGTATGCAAAATGCAGTGGTTTGACTGCAGGATTTAACAATAAAAAATAAAAAATAGTAAAAGCAGCCTTAATATAATGATTTTACGTACAAAAATATTAAATCAAAATAAATAAACCCAAACATAAATATTATACTGTACATTAGGAATATGCAATCTATATACACATATACACAGATATAAAAGTGGAAGGCAGAGGTATTGCATCACTATCCTTCATCCACCTCTCATCTCCCTTGGCTGCTCCCAGAGAACCTGGCAAACAGAGAAAAGGAGCACATTTAGAGTCATCCTGGCCTCTGGGATGTCACTGGAGAAACTGGCACAAGAGCAGAGCAAAAGTGGGTGCCAGTAAGGTGGGGAGGCATTTCCAGGTGACAGTGCTGTATCCACAAGGGTTACTGGAGGAGCAGGGGATCCCACTGGCATGCTGTGTGGGGTGGGTGGCTGTCACCAATACACTAGATGTCTTTTTCCAAGCATGGCCTGATCTGCTCCTTCAGGGCATTTTGGGGAAGATTTTCCTTCGTGCAGAAGCAGCTGAGCACTCACCACTGCTATAACACCTCAATGTCGAGGCCTGTTCCAGATGATGGAGTGCACTTCCCACAGTAACCACCACATCTTCCTACTACTTTGGTACCATCCTGCAGGCAAAATCAGAAACAACAGCTCAGTAAGAGCTCAGGAATTCCATGCTGTAGAAGGGCCAGATCTGGGTTACTCAAGCCACGGTTTCTAGGGTGTGTAAGAAAACAAATGATGCCAAAATAAATCTATGAAATCACTGCTGTATTCAAATATACACAAATGTAATTCTCTTTAGTGCTAGCAGGTCAGCACTAAAGACAAATAGTGGACACAAATAGGAAAGGGTAGGTTTAATTTCTTAAATTGAAAGCTGCTCAAGGAGAAGGACATGTGGAGGTATCTCAAGGCTATCTGCTTTCTCCAGTTTGCCCCACAGTGAATAATAGTAATTAGCAGAAAACTTGGCTCATGCAAGAGCAAAACCACTCTGGGTCAGTAACAACTGCTCAGCTCTGCCTGAGCATGGGAAGGGCATGGAAAGGGTATTTGCAGCTAATACCAGGAAACAACCACTGGGCAGATAAAGTCCTAGAGTGGTTCCAGAGACAAGAGAGGAGGGAAAGTGATGGGGTAAGGTGATGTCACTTGCTGAGGTGCCAACCCTCCTCTCCTTCCCACAGCCAGAAGGGGTACATATGGAGTGGTCCTGAGGTTAACCTGGTCTCCAGGTGAGCCCAGCAAGCAGGGTGCAACTCTGGGCTTGAGTCAGGAGATTAATACCTCCATCTGGCCTTCCTTATCTCACCTCTGCAGAGTCTTTCTCCTCTTGGTCATTACAACTGGACAGACAGTCCTTGAGGGGAATTCAACCCTCAATTACCAGAAAATTGGACTTAAGCACACAACAAGCTTGCACAAAGCATTTATTTTTAAAGGAGCTCCACCCTGCCCTTGACATTATTGATCTGTGACTGCAGCAGGCTGCTATCATCTCTTCTCACTCCACCGTTCTTTCTTCTGCTCCTGCAGGCAATTACGCCCTTGGAACAGCACTTGACAGATGCCACCAGGTGATGGAGGATTTTTGAGCACCCCTGTTCCTTAAAGTTTGTTTTAATTCTGCCAGCCATGATGTTTTCTGCAACTCCAAAGTTGACTTCTCTCCCTTTACAAGGGGAGAATAGAAAAGCACCTGCTGGAAGTGATATATAGGGCCTGTGCTGGTCCTCTTCCACCGGTAGCATGCTCAGATCTGTAGCATTAATTTTCCTCTAAGAGCACCAGCACAGAGGAGACTCATGCTCCCCAGAGCCAGGAGGGAGACTGAAAGCTGTACAGGAGAGGATATTTTGCAAATTGCAGTTTAGTAAATGATGGTGACCTCCTTTGGAGAGTTTTAACAGGGGCAATTGGGATGACTCACATGAAGTAACAGCCAAAAAAGCAATCCTGGCTTTCTACCATTTCAGAATATGACACAGAAGCAACAGAGTGAAGGCACACAGTGACTGCAGGAGGTGTTAAAAGGCAGGCAAATTAAGCAGTACAAGTACAAATTTGGCTGTGAGAGATTGTAAAGGGCTGCCTGGCTTACCCTGAGGCTCCAGCCAGCAGAGCCACAGGCAGTGACAGGGGATGGTGCCTCTGCAACACTCTGACTCGAGACTTTGCCAAGGAGATAAACCCAGACCAGACCAGCAGAAAGGTCCACATCCTCCATGCTTTATCAGAGATGTGTTGGGAACAATTCCTACTCAGGGCACTTGCCTGGCACCAGACCCTACCTGCAGGTCCAACTCTGCTCTGAAGCCCTGACCCTATCCTGCTGCCCTGCCCTGTGATGCACACTCCATGCTGGACATCTCAGGCAACTGATTAAGGATATGTCTGCCCCACAGCACTCAGTGCTTTCAGCTTCACAGTTAATCAGGCTCACTAATTAACTGCAGTAACTCTGATCAAGTTAAACCCACGAGGGCCTCACCCCACTATAGTTCCATGCAACACTTTAATGTCAGATGTTCATTTTTTGTTAGCCTCTATTGGAAGATGTTGCCATGAATGACAATGTGGTGATTAAACACTTCTGATGAGCAGGTATAGCCATAATTAAAGTTACAACTTACTGGGGATTTCTGAATTTCCGACACCGCGTAATTCCCTTGTGAGAGCCACTTGGCTGTTCCCATTAGGGACAGGCCTGTCCCGTACAGATCTATGCTGAAGCGACCCTGAAGAACAAGAAGAGCCTGGTTATCCCAAAATGCCCTGCTCCAGACTCCTGGCATGCCATGGTGTTGCTTTTCTAACAGGATCTTGACAGCAATGTTTTCCTTGTTTTCCATTGCTCTGACCATGATTACTGTACAAATCACACCATGGCTCACATTAGGAATTTCTTCTCCTTGGTGGCTGCAGAGAAGGAGGGGCTTCAGATTGCTTTTGAACTGCCTTTTTCCCCCAGGTTTTCACTGCTTTACCCCATTTTTGCACTTTTTCCTGGTTTTGCATTGCTTCTTCTCTGCCAGCTGAGGGCATTGTTGGCTTTCCCATGGCAAACTGCAGAGCCTGATGTGCTCCAGCAGCTGATAGGAAGGATCCTCAGGGATATGCTGCAGCCGCTGTCACTGCTCCCTCCTCAACTGGAGAGGGCACACTTGTCCTTGTTTTCCTTATTTTCCACTGTTCCCCCCCCACCCCCAACACTAGTGAAATAAAAACTCTTCAATTTGCATATTTCTTTAAAACACTTAATTCCACCCTTTCTCAAAATGAAAAAGATGGATGGAAAATTAAGGACTATGCCAGCATCCAATGCTCAGCCCCCCAGCCCTCCCCTCACCCCCATGGCAGACTCCAGTCCTGCTGATTTCTGGAGCCACGGAGGGATCCTTTGGACACATCCCCAGGCTGACCCACAGCCCAGCACAGCCAGGCAGTACCAGATGGCTGTTAGCTTTGCACTTGCTGCCTTGGGAATGCTGATTTTCTGTGAGGAGCAAACTGTCTGTATCAGGTGGATGGATATTAACATTTATGAGCATTCCTGAGGTAAGGAGTCAATCCCTAAGCTGCTGAGCTGTGCAGGAAAGTGTCAGTTCTGAAAGCAGGGAGGGAAGGAGATGGAGATATTTGCCCTCTGCTGTCTGCTGCTGTGACTCCCTGTTAATGCCCTTTGCTAATAATGCCCACCCAATACCTTGGACTACCCAAACAGATCACTTATCATCCCCAGCCCCACCAAAAGTAGGTGTGCTGGGAACATGCAGCAAGCCATCCCTAACACGGAGTTATTTGTCTCCTACATTCTTTGGAAAAGCATCGACTCCCTACTGCTCTTTCTGCCCAGCATTTCCACCAAGTCCTGTCATGGACTGATCCCCCTGTCTACAACTATGCAGGTAAAACTCAGTTCTCCCCCCACAGTCTCTTTCTTCTTCCTTTTCTCCTTTACTGGGAATGCCCTAGGGAATATCTCTTAACCAGCCAGCGGCCTGATAACATGGAAAATGGAAACTACTTTCTTCAGAACTTCCCCCATCACTTTCTCCATCTTCACAAAGGGAAAAGTTTCAGACCGCTGAGATAAGAATGTGCCACTCACTGAAGTTGGGCTGCTGTGATCAGCAGTAATTAATAGAGGGCCTGAACATAATAAATGGCACCAATTCCTGTTAAATGCTCTTATCAAATACCTGCGGGCATTTGGCAGCACTGTAGCAGTCCCCAGCAGTGGCATAAGGAACAGGTCGTCCATCATGTGTCTGTGCAAACTGTAAATCAGTTGCTGTGGAGAAGAGTTGGTGAATAACATGGAAAGAAAGATGCAGGGAGAGAGACAAAATAAATGTAATCATTCTCTTCACTAATGCTTAAATTCACCAAAGCTGACTTCCCACATTAATGTATGAAGTCAAAACTACTATATTTTTATGAAATAAAGATCATTATATTTTTTAATATTAAATCTCCTGATTCATCCCACGTGTGATTCCCAGCACATGAGCACTGAATTTAACAGGACACTTACACTCAGTATTTACAGTTCAGTTTAAATCTGTTGGTGATTTAGGAACAAGGTATAAACAACAACAAAACTCAAACCCTTGACTTGGGGTTTATTTTGCTATCAAAAACTTCCCCACTTTCAAGAAGGATACAGCACCTTCTAAATCGCTCTTTTAAACAAAAGCAAACAACATTTCTGCTCTCCTGGCTGCCCCAGCCCGGGGTCGGGTTTTCAAAGGGAATTGGAGTATTTTGCTCTGGAGGGATCTGAAGTAACTGAGACTCATTTAGATGGGGATGTGAGATAGCTGCTGCCTGACAGAGGTAGGTGCCCAGCTCCTTTTGAAATCCAAAGGGAGCTGGTATCAAATTCCCAGAGGGTGGTTCCTTTGAGATCTTTACCTAGGAGCTTTTACAGATTATTAGTTGCTTTTTACAGATTGATAGACTGGAAGGTCTTGAAAATTAAGTGATAAAACCCACTTATCAGATAAAGAGTCATTTTACAGGGAAGGATTTTGATTTGCTGAAAAACCACTTAGCTATTTACTGAATGAACTCCCAACAATATGCTGTATTTTTAAAACATTTGCTGGAAACTGATAGCAGTGGAGTCAGGGGGACTGAAACCATAACCCCATGGAATGCTACAGGGTCTCTGGTGGTGGAATGGGCTCCCAGCTCACAGGAATGACAAAAGAGACTGTGTGTTACTCATATTGCACAGCTATACTCTCTTTCTCCATTGCAAATCCATGTCCCCAGCCCTCAACACAAGTTATTTCCCCGTGGTCTGGCTCTGCCAAGAGACTTCTCTGCCCTGGCAACTAGGAACAGCATCCCCACCCCGGTGGAGACCCCTGCACTGAGATCTCCTGACACCTCTCTGAGTAAAATGGAGGGGGGTGAGGGGCTGGGGCAGCTCCTCCCTGGTTAGGCTTTGTGTCTGAGTCCAGTCTGAAAAGAGGGGACCAAATGAAATAAATTAAAATCCTTCACAAAATACATTGGGCTGCTGGGAGCATGCAAACACTCATTCTGCAGAGCAGATACACCAGCAAGTGCCTTAGTATTTTCCTGTTTTACAGAGATATAACACGACCATCTCTGATGTACTCAAGTTGCAGTCTCCAAATATAAAGCAGCAAACAGGTGACCAAGTCTAAAAGAAGTTTTTAACAGAAATTCTCAAGAATATTGCTCACTAGTGTACTACTGCTTGCTTGTAGTTACAGCTATATTTGTGTAAAACAAACATTGTTTTTTTTAATGGCAAGGCCCTGTTTTTACTCACTTATTATTTGCATAGTGTTCAGGTCCAGCCTTACTTTGCTGAAGGTGGAAAACCCAGCTGCTGTGTAATCTTTCCTACACTGGCAGTCTTCTCGTCTGCTCCCGTTATACGGACACTCGGTCGGGTTATGCAATCTAAATCAAAAGAAAACCCTTTCTACTCATGACCAGGAAATATTGCTGTGGAAAACAAAAACACTCTGAGGTTCATGATTACAGGATTTCTTACCTGTATCCATACACCTCTGAAAAATTCTCTGCATCCCCATTGACAAGGGTCACATACTCCTTTGGGCTGTCAGTCTGCATCCCAGAGCAATACACCTGAGAGAGAGAGGCCAGAATTGTGTCATGTGCAAAGGCATCACTGAGACAAACAAAGGCAGAAAATCCAAGAGTGGAAGTGAAGACCACATGCAGGGTCCTCTTGAACCTTTAGAAAACCCATTATCATTCTGTTGCTGAAATGCACCTTTAATGTCTTTCCTTTGACTTGCAGGAAATATTCACCATCTTCAGTGACACCTTCAAGATTTTTAACGTCTTTGCAACTCCTTGGTAATTCACCTGAAACAAAACAGAATTACTTGTAGTCACTGAACAACTATACATCAAAATTTATTTTGGAACACTTTGAGGCTTACAAAGCATAAAAACATCTCTATTTTTAACAGGTTTCCCTGAAGTGTCTTAGTGCTTACTTGGATGGCTCCCAACGCTTGGAAATACTGCAGATCTCTAGGAGTTTGATGGGAAAAGATGCTGAAGCCATGAGAAAGGCAAAAGAAGGTGTAAATCTGCAGACTTACAGTCATGGACATTGTGGCATGTCCTCCTCTCTTCAGGTTTCAGGTCCACATGGCACAAGCTGCTGACCTGGTCGTCGTTGGTCAAACACTGCACTGAGCGGTGCATGACCCCAACTCCACAGGTGACAGAGCACTGTGGGACACAAGACAGAGATCCCTGGTTTATCTCAAGGGTTTATGGGCTCCAGAACAAAGAAGAGAGACAGATGGTTTCCCTTGTACCATGAGAGAGCAGCAAAGACTCCAGTCCTGTGAAGTGTTCAAACACAGGCTTAATTTTCATCAAATGAGTAGTCCCTTTGGTAATTAATCCCTTTCTTATTATCATTGATTACGTCAAGACTATCATACTTTGCTCAGTGTTTGCACACTTTGCTGGATGAGGCAGTGGGTTAAAGTGAACCATGTGCTCAAGTGAAATTGCTTATTTTTCACATTAGGAAGATTGTTGTTTTCTATGCCAATTGCCCGAAAAAAAAAAAAAACAAAAGGAGCCTCGAAATCCTCTCTCCCCTCGCCTGCTGGGAGAATGGCTACATCTGTGCAAACATTGGGTCATCCTCAAATCACCCAGACCAAGGGCAATCCTAAGGCTGAAACTGCAGAAGTTACTGGAGCTACCAAGGAGCAGAGCATCCAGCTACTGAGTGTGGGCTTTGAGAGGTGGGAGCATCTTGCTCCCCATCCACAACTTGGTCTTTCAAGTACTTGAGAAATGAAAACCAACTCTTTTTACAGCTACCAGGTTAGGCTATAAAGAAAATGAAATTGCTCATCCATTTAGAAATTATAATTCTAAAGTTATACACCATGAAAAAGATGGTCTTCAACAGCTCATGGTATTCACAGCTTGGACATTTATTCTTTATCAAGTCCAGTTCCATAAAACTTAGCTAAAGTGTGAGTAGGACTCTCTCTGTCCATCAAAGGTGATGGCATTTTACATTAAATCCCTTTCAAAAACACAGCTGACAAGGGTCATGGCACTTGGTGGTCACTGGGATATTTAGCAGCCCAAAATGAGGAGAAAGGTCTTGCTCTCTGAAATGAATGCTCTTTGCAGTGAAGCTGGATTAACGACTTGGGTATTTTGCACTTAAATTCTGAGGGAAGATACCAATTAATTGAGGCTGAGCTCTTTGCTGTAACTCCTCTGTGCTGACTCACAGGGAGGATCTGAAGCTTCCTATGGGGCAGTAGGAACTTAGGTTTCAAATGGCTTTGCCAGTTACCTTGACAACTTCTACTACGTTTTACTTGGCTTGACACTCATCACCTTGTAAAGGTTTGACAAATTCCTACAAATGCCTGAGCTGGGTTAATAAATCAAGTTTATGGGAGAAACATCACATTTCAAAGAATGTCAGAAGCCCTAAGAAGTGAAATGTTATCACCTTAACTAAAATTTGATCTTGTAGTTCAGGTCCCAGAAGAAGCTCAACACATATACCTTTACCAGAAAGGCCAAGCTCTTTCCCCTGACCTGTCCCAGCATTTATGAGAAGGAGGGGGAGAAAAAAAGAAGAAAAATAATCTTTTTAAGGCTCAAATGACCAGTGTTTTAGCTTAATGCTGGCTCCCAAGTCTTTCTCATACACATGGCCAAGTGGGATCAACTGCAGTTGCCAGTGACTCACCAATCCTTCTAGCACAAAGCTTTCAAACCCTTGTATTCTGCAATGACCCCACTCTTTGACTAAGCATGCAGCACGGCCATCAACACAGCCACAAATGTTGGCTACATTCCAATTTTCATGAATGACTCTACTTGTAGCTGCTGGGACTCCCCGCTATGAAGGGGTTCAGTCTGAACTATGGAGCCCTACACACACCTGCTGCTGCACCAGAGTATTCAATGCATTAATTTAAGCAGCTCTAAAACATTCCCCTGCCAAACTTTTGGCCTAAAAAAACCCAGGTGTTTTTAGACAGGTTGTTCCAGTCTTTTTGGCCAAAAATGAAGTTGCCCAACTTACGCTCCCCCAGTTGCCGACACGCCAGGAGGCCGAGATGGGGCACTCTCCGAGGTAGCAGGGCTGGATGTTGGGGGGCTGTGTGCCAGGACAGTTGACCATGTTCTGGTAGCCGTACTCGTAGTGGTCCTTCCCGGTGTAAATCTCACTGCAGGACACGAGGCGCTGCCTGTAGCCCTTGCCGCACGTGACGGAACACTGCGGGCAGAGGAAATATCTGTGAGCACCACTTCCACTTCAGGAAGGCTGGCCAAAATGGGAGGAGAGGGAGGAAACCAGGCCTGTCGGCTTTTAGCACACGAAACTGCTTCAAAGGATTACTAGTATCTGTTTAAGCCAGTCATGAATATTGTAAGGGGCTACTATAAGTGGGCTGGTGCCTGACACTCTCTTTGAGCACCCAGTTCCTCTCTGGGCTGGATCTACAGCTGCTCCAGGACTCTCTACTCCAGGCTGGCCCCTGGGCACATGTTATTTCTTCCCAAGCACAAATAAAGGAGCAGAAGATCCTTGGGAATTCAGAAATGTCTCTATTAGTTGGTTTGGTTTGGTGGTGTCTTTTCGCCATGGGATACACAGAGATAGAAAATGGTCAAGGCTCACCCTGAATTGCAGGTACTTGTCAGCAACTAGAAGAATGAGAAATTTTTCACTGTAATTAGAGGATAAACAGCACTTCTGCCCTCCTCCTCAAAGGGCTGAGTGGGACCTGGGGAGAGCCAAACTCTGGCTCTGTAAGCCCTCTTCATCTCTCTGTCTTCATGGGCCTGAGTGGGGACCAGGTGGTCTCCTAGGCATTGGGAGTGGGTAGAGGGTGCCTGGACAAGGAGAAGACAGAGCTCCAGCCTCACAGGAACCTGAATATTTCCCTTAAGAAACCACTCAGGAGACCAGGCTGCTCTGAGATACTTTCATGTCTCCATGTTTCTCCCTCCTTGTGCTATCTCAGGTAGCTTGTCTCTCCTCCCCCTCAGTCCTGGCATGTTTTCTTTTTTCCCTTTTCTTGTTCCTTCTTTTTAATCAGTGCTGTGTCAGCAGCTGCCTCATCATTTCCCTCTGCTGTTTCTCCAACTGGAAAGTAATCCTTCACTGGCTGCAGAAGGAAACAGGCTGAGATTAGCCTGGGTCCTCCCACATGCGGTGCCCACTGCAAGGAAAACTCATCTATTTGCCTTGCCTCCCAGCTGTGAGGGTGAATGTCCTGCCTTCCCTCACTCTGGGTCCTTGCCCCTGCAAAGACAGCACTGAGGAAGGATGTGCCCTCATGGTCACGTCTAGGCTTGCCTCTCCCCCATGAGGCACACCTGGATCCTAATACAACTCACAGGGCCCCAGAGCCCCCAAGGAGTGGATGGGAATAAAACCAATTAATTAAATAAATTAAATAAACCAGCAGAAAACCAAAGAGGGTGCCTGCTGAATGCACTGTGCTTTGGAAGAAAATTGCCTCCAGATAATATTAGCTAGGACTCTGAGCATGCTGCTTTAAGTCTTTAATATCCTGGTTGTCTCCCACAGCACTGCTCATTTCTATCCAACAGTGAGACTGCACACCAAAATAAACCAAAAAAATAGTAATTAAAACCCACAGCGCTGCCTTGCCACTGTTGATTTGGGTTGCAATACCTCAGCAAGGGCACTGTTGAGAGGAGGACAGCATGGGCTGGTGCAGGGAAGGGGATGTACCTCACCTCTGACCACTCTCCTGTGATCCAGATGTACTCGCAGGGGGGCAGCCCGCAGCTCTCCAGCTCGGGGGGGCGTTTGCTGGCGTCGCAGTAGCCGCTGTTCTGCAGCTGCTTGTTCTCATCCACACAGAACACCTTGCGGAACCGGGACGCTTCCCCGCACGTCTTCGTGCACTGTGGGCAAGAAACAACAGCTCAGGCAACCCCCGAGGGACTCCAGTGAATGACTCCACATCCAGAGCGAGCCCTCCTCCCAGCAAGCCCTGTAAGCTGTCACTGGTATCACCTGGGGGAAAATTTTCCATCAGGACCCTGCTGTGCCACACGCTGCTGTCTGTGACAAACTGCTCCTGGCCTCTGGAGGTACTAACCCAAATCCACAGGAGAGAGGAGAAACTAAGGCGGCAGGTATTGGGATGGGGCATATGTGGGGTCCAGCTGTATAGGATCAAAAGATGCAGGATTGGGCATGCTGTGCCAGGAGATAGGGCAAGGGGAGAAGAAAGGGGCCAACCCCCATTATTTCAGCCCCTAGTAAATACAGCTGTTTGAGAATGACAACTCAACCATCTCCCTCACAAAAATCACACTGTTGCACCTTTGGCTGTGGCTGGTATGGGGGGAGCCCCTTCCACAGCTCTCTGCCTTGGCATGGGGACACACAGAATCATAGAATCATCATAGAGTAGTTTGGGTGAAAAAGACCTTAGAGATCATCTCATTCCAACCCCCTGCCATGGGCAGGGAAACCTTCCACTAGAGCCCATTGCTCAGAGCTTCACCCAGCCTAGCCTCAAACACAACTCTGCAACCACTGCAGTGGAGGCAGCCCTGCAGGTTTATTCTTTTTTAAACACTTCTCTGCCTGACATTAAGAGCAATCCATGCTAGCCAAGCACAATTGCTCCCCAGGTCCTTCTGGAGACTTCAAGGACAGTTCTTTCTCTGCTTGTCTTGGAAAAATGAGCCTGAATGTGAGGCTGTGTTCCTGGGAGTGAGGCTGTCCTTGGAGAGCATCTTAGAAAAACACATAAAACAAAATAAATCAGTGTAAGAGCACCTGTCTAGATAAAACTGCATTTTCTTTTAGTTATTGCCTGTAATGGACTTCTAACACTTCCAACTAACTGGATTAAAAAGGAGAAAAATGCACAAAAATAATAATTTTATAGAGCATGTAGGGAATGTCTTCCCCTTAAGGAAAAGGATAAAACATCCAATCAGACCATCCCAATCTGTACAGAAACGCTGTATGAAGTCACCTAGGCTTGGAACACTGTGCCAGTTTAATCTAGTTAGAGTCTTACCCTCCAAACATAATTTCCAGCCTCCCTGAAGCAGCTCCTGCCCTCCTGGCCAGCCAGCAATTAGGAAGATCTTAGTGGGTTCAGCTAATTGCAAAATGCAGGCACTGTCATGGCTCTGTTTCTGTAACTAGCTGTCAGAACCAAGATTGTAAATTATTTGAAAATATTGAAAAATCAGATCAGTCTGTGGCAGCAGCAGCAAACCAGGAGAGCAACAGTGAGGACAACATCATGTTTGGTGTAAATATTTAAAACTGGGGCAAAGTGGAAAGGGATGGGGAAGGAGAGGCAGCTCCACAAAGCAGCATTTATTCCAAAGGAATAACTTAGGAGCTCTTAGGCAACAGTCAACATTGCGAAATCTGCAGTCTGCCAGAAGACCCCAAGGGCTTTGTGTGCTTTCAACCTTATTTACTCTCTTGCTTTGAGTCCTTGGAGTGGAAGCTCCTTTTAGGTCTGTGCTGAAACATGGCAATCCTACAGGGGCTGGAGAAATTTGCTAGAGTGTGATTTCCCCAGAAAGCAAACAAAGTGAGCTATATTCACCCATCTCTGATTATCTCCCTATTACATAAGTAAAAACTGAAAGGGGGTCATTGTGTGTGAATATGGCACCACTACAGCTCCATCATCAGGGAGCTTCCCTGAGAGCTCTCCAGGCACCTTTTGGGGCAGCCTGAATCCCAATCTTCTTGCTCCTTCCTAAGAAGGGACTCTCCAGCACAGTGGGAGTGGGGTCGCAGGATGCCCAAAGCTTCCCTCCTCTCTGGTTTGGCATTTTCCAGCCCAGCAAGGGGTCAGCAATACAGGATGAATTGTTTCATGGTTCCTCACAGCCAAAGGACACATCTTGAGAGAAGTGGAAAGAACCAAGCCTGATTTTGTCTCATCTCCTTAATGTATATTTCAGACTAAATTTGCAAAGTACATTGGATCATGCTTCACTTCAAGATGGGGAACCATCTATATGCCATCAAGGCATCTTCTTACATTGGCAGTGAAGAGCTATCACATCAAAAGCCCATCCTTATTTAAAATCATTACTTGCTGATGAGAGACTGACACTCCCAAGCACAGGCCAGCCTGATTTGGGTTTGTCTGCAAATAACAATTGTGTGGCCAAATAAACCTGAGCCAGCTCTGTGCATTTTGTTATCATCAGAAATTGAAAGTTTGGTTATTTGTATTTTTAAGGGTAACAGGCAATCAAAATAATCCCACTAAAATATTAAATGAGGCTCAAAGACAGCAAGACCATCACAAACTAAATCAAAGAGAAACACTGCAGAGGTTCCAATCAGCCACCCCAAAGTTCTAAAACATTATTCATGTAGAAAGCAGACAGTTCAGCTAGCATGGAAAGGCTATTTTTCCTTTTAATGAAGTGACAGATATTGCAAGAAATCTCACGTTCAAGACTGATTTAGATCTCACACAAAACAGCGGGGCCAGGCTATAACAGCTATTGATAGCAAAATCTGAAAAACAGGTCAGGCATTTGACAATATTTGTCTCTTTTGCCTCATTTCCCAAATTCTGAACTGTTTTCCTGGCAGTTCAAGTTAAGGATCATTCCAAGCACTTCTGAAACTGTTTTAGAAGAGCAATAACAATAATTAAAATAACCCCAAAGGCATTGCTTTGCAAAAGCATTGTTTTCTTATTTTTAAAAATAACAATCTGACACAGATGAAATGTACCCCATGCCATGAACGCTTGAAACATGCCTTGGGTAACTCTGCAATTCAAATCAGGCAAGCATGGCACAATTTCCTCCCAAAAGGCAAATGTTAAAGATTCAGGAGTTGCACAGCAGCTTCCAGAGCTGTGCAATGTCCTTCCACAGAGGCTCATATTAAAGAAAAAAACCCTTCTTTCTCCCAATTTTCCCTTTTACTTTGTGACTCCAGTCTGAATTTTATTTTGACATTAGCAAGGCTCTTTCTATTGACTTTCTTCTCCCTGGTGAGGGCACTGAGAACAGGTGATTAACGGTGACACACGAACAGAGCAGTAAATGGTTCCCAGTAAGTTACATATTCCTTCTTATTGTCAAGACCAACACTTTTTTCTGAACAACAACAACAACAACAAAAAGGAACAATTAAAAAGCCCCAAACCCTCTTGACAGATTCCCTTTAAAGATAAGAAATCAAGAACAAGACAGCACTGAGATGTTATTTATATCCTGCCTTCCATGTCAATTAGGGTTCGTTGCTGTTCCCTGCTCAGAGAATACCAATGCAATCTGTGCCTCCTCATGGACAATGCCTATGGCTGGGGGGAGATGCTATTCCATTTTTTCACTGTTTACACCAGAACAAAATAAGAAGCGCTTGGAAAAAATGCTTGGAATCAGCCAAAGGGGCAAGCTCACATTGGGCAGCTCCTGCATTTTCCTGTTCATGGTTACTTATGAGCACTTATGAGGATGAGGAAGCCTCCAGTCCATCTTGCTAGTAAAGCTCCCTTGGAGAAAAAAAATCTCCAGAATACGGTCAAAATTTCCCCAGTCCAATGGGGAGTCCTGGAAAACTTCAGAAAACATCAGTATTTGTATCCCATCAAGGGCTTGGAAGTGTGGAGGCAGGCGCCTCTCCAAACTGTTTTGAGAAATTGCAAAAACAAGGGAGAGATGGCAAAATTTGGTTGAAAGTTGGGCTTCATGATTTTGGAGGTCTTTTCCAAACTAGTGATTCTAAGATTCTACAAAAAGATGGGGCAGGAGCTGTTTCTTTTCAGGGCTGATTAAACTAGTTAAGAACTGGCACTACATGCTGTTTGGTGAGCTCTTTGCTGCCTTTAAATTTATTAGCTGAAGAAGTTAATGGGCTCTGTAAAACTAAAAGTTTGTTGCAAGAAAGTGGCTGGAGCCCCCTCAGCCATTCCTGCATTTCCTTTTCTGGCTGGGATGTTTCCATTGGGTACCACTGTGTGACCAGCCTGGCTTTGCCTCCTGCTGCTTCCCATCACACTTCCCTGTGTACTGGGAAGCAGCTGAGAAAGGGCACAGCCCCCTCTGGCCTCCTGCAGTCCTGGCCGGGTTACACAGGATTATAAACTCAATTTCCCAGCACTGCTGAGGTTGGGAAAACGAAGCTAAAATTGTGTGTCCTGTTCCAGCCAGGCTGAGGCACCACATGCAGGGGCTAAAACTGGAAAAAAACAGAATGAAAAGAATCATTTTGGTGTCTGGTCTGAACTGCCTCTGCCAAAACCTGCCGTGCATTTGAAGGCTGACACAGCACCCTCTTGGCAGTGCATGGGAGGGCTCCTCCAGCTCAGAATCTCTTTGCCCTCCTACCACCCACCAGCCTTGAGACCACTCATTGCCCACACTGCAGGACAGCTGGAGTCACTCCCTGAACCACTGGAGCAGCTTTATCCCCAGTTCCAGTCCCAGGAGCTGTTTTTGATGGGAACTGATCCTAGTCACACAGAAAAGCATCATCTCCCAGAGAAGATTTGATCTCAGCACTGCTCGTGGCTTGATAAAGGAGCAAAGAGCTCAATGAAAGGGTAGGGATGTCAGATGGAGCTGGGGTAATGGGGCAGGAAAGAGGGAATTACCACTGCTCCCTAATTCCTCCAGGCACGGGGCTGAGGCTGGAGCAGCGCAGCAGGGCTCTGTCTCCTGGAAGAGACCCAAATGCCTACCCAAAACCTGCTCAGTATTTGCATAGGTCCCAGCCAAACACAGGGCAGCGCACTAAGCAATAAATTAACCCTACAGAGGCATTTCAGCCAGCATGCATGAGCCTTCCCTCTGCCTCACTTTTTCTTTTTTTTTTTTTTTTTGGACAACCCCAGGTTGCAACCCAAACGCCAGCGCTCCCCAGCCTCAGCATCCTCCACGGCTGAGAGCACAAGAGCGCGACCCCGGGGCGAGGGAAGGGGGTCCCCGCTTACCGCCTGCCACTCTCCGGCTGCCCAGCGGTGCGTGGGGCATGCGGGGAGGTGACAGTCCCGCTGCGGGGGTGGCCGGCTGCCCGGGTCACACTCGGCCTCCTCGGCTGCCTTGGGGCTGCTGCTGTGGCACTGCACGGAGCGGCGCTGGACGCCCCGGCCGCAGGACACGGAGCACTGCAGGGAGGGACAGAAGGTGAGTGGAGCTCCCCATCACACCCAGCGCGGTGAGTTCAGGGCGTTCAGTCTCTGCTCTGGGCTCTAGATAGTGATGCCCTATCAAACTTCCAAGTGAGGCTTTTCATTCTGTGAATCTGAAGCCAGTGGGAATATTTGCTGTTGGCTTCAGTGGGGTCAGGACTTCCTGGGCAGGATTTTTATTGAAAAATCTGTTTTTATTGCAAAATAGCGGCACTGCTGAACCACCCTGACACGCCAGAGGCGGCCAGGCTCTGAGTATTGCTCTGAGTATTGCTCTGAGTATTGCTTCTCAGGCACTGGTTCAAAAACGTAATAGTTCAAAATACATCAAATGCCACAAACAGAGTGCACTTTAATGAAAAGCAAACTTGGATTGTATAGAAGAAAGTGTGTAGCTGTAGAGACGGAAAGGTATGATACAGCTGACATTTCTTTCAGTATGCATCTGTACATGCACATACATCAAGGCAGGGAACACTGTTAATTTTTGAAAACAAATGTCTTTTTGAAATTAACTGCATTTCACATTTCCTTCATTATACTGTGGGCACATTTCTCCCAGCTTCAAGGCACAGCAACAAATGGCTGAATTTTTCTGTTTCTCAGACATCTTTAAATTATTATCTATACTGCAATACTATTAACAGCTTATTTTTTCTTTCACGCAACATTTCTTAGTGTTGTGACTGCACACTAATATGTTTGGCAATACTTAATATTGCCAATCTGGAACAGATTCCTCTTAGCTAGACCTTAAAGTATACTATACAGATTTGGAGTAAAGAGAATTTGCATTTATAGAAGAAAGTGCATAAAAACTAAAGGTATGTATTAAAAACACAGCTGAATTAACAACTAATATTAAGTATTTATAACAACTAATATTACTTATTAATGTATCAGGAACTAAAAAATAAGTTCACAGTCTGCAATTGCAATGCCCACTAAAATGAGCCTTCTTAAGTCAGGGAATTAAGTGATGCCTAATGGGGAAGCAATTCCCTCTTCTGTATTCCTCCATAATGCTCCTTGCTTTACTACCCAAATGCCCCATAAAGCCAAGAGGACCAGAGAAAAGCTGACTGTGACTATTTGTCTGCCTTCAGATATTCGTAAGAGGGTGGGAGTACTTTTGCATAGCTTTTGAAAGCAGCAGTGAGATTTCTGCCACTAGTGATGCAAATGCTTCCCATATGCTGCTGCTTCCCTGGGATTAACCGTGCTCTTTGTCCTACACATTCCACAGGGGACTTTCAAACAGAATAAAGGCACTAACATGGAGAAACATACACACCAGGATGTCTACCATGCTCTCAGATATCTTTTGAGTTGCATTTATCATCAACATAAAAAGCCCAGGTATGGGTAAAAGAGCACAAGTGACACCGTGGCTTTTTCATGGGGGGCTGCACTGTGTGTGACACCTGGGTTTGGGGACAGGATGGTCCCTGGGCTGTGCCAGAAGCTCTACCTGATGCTCTACCTCTGTTTTTAGATAGGGCTGGATTTCAGCCTGTAGCTGAAGTATGCAAATACCAGACAGCAAAATAAATATTGGTATTTTTGTTAAATGAAAGATAAATTGCCATAATTGACACCAATTAGGAGAAGCAAACACAATGAATCTGACATTTCAGTGCAGACATAAACACACTTAAAACTTGGGAGAAAAAGCCTTTTTAGAGATATATCAAAAATTATTTGCTCCAGGGAAGTGGGTTCTTAACAATCTAGAAAAGAACTAACCACCCTCTGAATACAAAACATCCAAAGCAAAAAAACCCTAGGATTGGAGCACCAGCACAGACAGTTTCTGACTGAGACTGATTTTTAACCATTCTTGTATTTTTTGATCTTCATTTTCTCAGTAATTCCTTTTCCAGAAGGCAAAAGCCGCCAACACCTAAAGGTATATGCAGTGGGTCCTGTGCATATATAGTGACACAAGGATGCATTTTCATGGGAAAACCTTGCCTTATTTCTCATGCAGACTTTTGCTGCTTTATTCAGGAGAAAAAGCACAGCAGCTCAGCTTTGGGATTAACTTTCTAAGACAATTAGATGTCCAGAAAGTTAGGGTTTTTTTGGATAATATCTAAGTGGAAACTGATCATGGTTCCTATTTGCAACACTGGCACTGGTGATGGGGAAAGTTACATGGTGTTTTCATGCTCAATTTATACCCTGATCTACTGTGTATTCAGAGCATCAAACTGTTTCATGCTCTTAATGAGAAGTTCAGGACCTAAATCCAGCTTGGCTCCAAGGCATTAAATCTCTGGCAAGGCCCTGAACACCCCTTACAAGGGACCCAGGGCCACCACTCCCAACCTGTGACAGCCCCAACTCTTCATCTATCACAGGCAAAAAAAGTACTGCCAGCACCAGGGAGGCTCAGAGATCCATACCACAGCATTTCACAGGGCTTAAAAAAGCCATATTTGACATTGTAGCATAAATGTTTCTATCCCTTTATTTTTTCCCTAAGCAAGAAGCTGGCTGGCTGAGCACATCCTGCATCATGAGCCTGGGCTGAGGAGCTACTCCTGGAGAAGCCTGTTCTTAACATTATCATTAGCATACAAATATTCCTTAATTGCCCGGTCATAAGAGATTACCTCAGACTATAAATCACCTCATCCTGCTGCTAACATGGGCTCCTTTCTCCAGTTGCATAAAATTAACATCCATGATGTAGTGGAAAGCTGGGAATTTTAAACTACTTACTTTTATCAATTAATATTAGTGTATTTTAATGCAATTGACAAACCATTACATTATTATGTTTAAAATTATTAACTGTAAAAAATTGCTTTCAAGAGCAGTCACTTTAAATAAGGCTCAAATTGGATACCACAAGACTGTGTAATGGCCTTGCATTTCATTTCAGTCTGGCTCCTGGATAAAATTGAGGTTTCAGTCTTGAAGGTAATAAAGGTAATAATATTGACTTAATTTCCAATATGGGAGCAGTAGTCTGGATTTCACAGGCTGGATGCTCCTATCCTCAGGTAAAGAACCCAGACCTCAGTACTGAACCTCCATGGTGAATGAGCACAGTCCTTTACCCACATAATGGCAAATATTCCTATCTTGTGAATCCAAAAGCAAGGATTAAAAAAACCCTAATACAAGTCTGAAAACAATCACAGATCATTAATGGGTTTATTGTCCTTTTTATAAGTGGACATAAATCAACAGCACGCTAACATTTGCATGTGTGCCTGTAGCAATGTTAATGGTTTGTCTTTCAGGGAACTTGAATACATCAAGAATGGGTGTTTTGTACCTAAATTTGGAAGACAGAAGGCAAGGGAACACGATGTTTTACAAGTTAACAGTTCATTTAGTCTGGGATTTTCAATAATTCCTCTGATTAGCACGCTAATGAGGTAGGGGGAAAAGCAAGGTTCAGAGTTAAAAATGTGATGCAGCAGATTCAAGGTGATGACAAAGACATTATTTTCAGGAAAACAAGGATTCAAGGTATGCTTTCAGCAAGCAAGATGTTTAATAACTCAAAATACTTTTTCATTTCCAGCAGCCTCTGTTCTGTGCATCACTGTCTGACTTTTTAATGAGGGAAGATCAAGCAATGAGTTTATTTCTCAAAACTGAGGAAGACTTGACTTGAGATATGATATTTAAATGATATTAAAAACATGACTAAATAGTAGATCCTTCTTAATATTATATGCTAATGACCTTTCTAGAAAAAACCTAGAATATACAACAAGGAATTTGCTTTCAGATAGACACTAAAAGCAAGCTGCCTAGTTCTCAGCTGGCACAAATCTGTGCTGCTCCACTGCTGTCCATGAAGCTACACTGTTTTACACCACACCTTTACCCTGAATAATTCATGAGGACAGAAGTGATTGGAGAACCAGGCTCTAACCAATTTGATGGAGGAAGAATACCAAAAGGTGCAAAAGGGTACACAACATGGCTCACCTGGCCCCAATCTCCTGCTTTCCACTTCGGACATCTGCCCCCTCTGCATTTCTTTTGCACGTTGGGCTTAGCAAGGTGTTTACAATTCTCTTCTTCTACATGCCTCCCTTCCTTTGACAAACAGTACACACTGCGGTGCTTTTGGCCCCTTCCACAGGAGACAGAACACTGTAAATATAAAGTAACAACAGATCAGCTTTCACACTCATATAGGGGCTATGGCTACCCAGGGCATTTTCTTTCAGCTGGACCAAAAAGCATCTCCCCAGGACCCCGGCAGGCTACACAAAGCTTGAGGCAAGTGCAGACACTTAATATCGTGTGATATTCTTGGTCAAAGCCCCAAAAAATGCCAGTATCAAACCAGAGAAAACAGCTGACATTCAGCAGGGATAACAGGCTGAATTCCTGGCATTGCTCCAGTCGTTTCAAAGGAACAGAGTCATCTTACAGGGATCAAGGCAGGAGCCCTCAGTATCTACTTAGAAGAACTTGAAAGGAACCATTTCCATTTACCTTGGTACAAAGTGATGTCAAATATTGGTAAATCAGGAGGGTAAAGCGTGCTCTGCACCTTCACAGAGGGAAAAAACTGCTCAAAAGGACAAGGCAGAAAAGTGCAGCATTTCCTTGTCCTTAGTACAAAAGCTCGTGTTTGTTTTATCAGTGTAGTCTGACTTCTCTTTTTTTCTTCACTAAACAGACTGAAATCAGGACATGTTCATCCTTAAGATTTATGCATTTTGAAAACAACTCAGAAGGTGGCAAGAAGGCAGAGCCTGAAGAATCAAAGCAAAAAGCAAACCAGCAGGTATGTTAGCTGCAAGCTTTGTAGTGAAGCAACTAATTTCAACCTCCCTCTGCAGGTTCACTGAACTTTTTCAAATGTGACCACTTCTGGCATGCAAACCCCAAGCAACTTCACTTTGATTTCAGATTAGTCTCCTCCAAAGATTTAGGAATCAAAGGGGTCTGGAATCACGACACGAATTTAATATGACAGTTTCATGTAGAACAAGCCTCTTACTCAGCATGATGCACCCAGAGACTCAGCTCCCATTTCTTCATTACATGCTACGTCATAAGCAGACTGGTTTAATCCTTGAGGGCAAATACACTGTTTTAACCATCTCTCCATATAAAATGTTCTGCTTTCTTTTCAGAATGGAGAAAACACACAAAAATGAGGCTTCAACCTTCATTTTGGAGTCACTCCATCAATATATTTCCCAAGAAAAATATTACAGCTCAAGCTCTTCCCAGCCTACAAATACATTTGAAATCTAAAAAATTTATATATATAGCAGCTCTGGAAGATCCACTAGAATAGAAATTGGCATATACATTGACACTTGTGAATATTTTATATTACAGCCCTACTTACAGCTCATTCAGCCCACAAAGAACCAGCGAGAGAGCAGTTTCTAAATGGAAAAGTTCAGACCAATGTGGAGAGAAATGGATGTAGCTCCTAAAACCAGACACTGATGCTTAAAAGCTTGTATAAAAGACACCCTTAAAAAGGTTGTTTTCCTGCTGCAAGAGTGTTACAGATTGACAAAAGATCACTGAGGTCCCGTTTATCAACAGGTTTAAGAGCTGTTAATGATGCTGCTCTGAGAGGCTAGGCAGGCATAGCTGCCCCTGAGTTTTCCTGAGCCCAGATCCAATTCGAAGACAGGCCAAAAAACCCAATAAGCAACATCCGACCTTGCACTGAAAAAAAGAAGAAATGCTGTCCATTGCAATAAAACAAAATTTCCACGAGCTACCCAGATCCATAAACTTCACTTCTTTTCTTTAGCATCAACACAAGAAAGATCAAGCTAATGTTACCCTATTTTCACAAGCCTTCAAATT
The DNA here is from genome assembly GCA_013397075.1 of Rhabdornis inornatus. Lineage (NCBI taxonomy): Eukaryota > Metazoa > Chordata > Aves > Passeriformes > Rhabdornithidae > Rhabdornis > Rhabdornis inornatus. Next base: position 1,132,747 of record VWZS01009920.1, read on the forward strand.
TCATCAGAAGTTAATTTTTTCATTCCCTCTACTTCTCTCCCCAGGTAACAAAAGTCAGCAGTAAGACAAAAATGTCACATCCTACAAATCCCAGTTCCTAACTGCAAATATTTTCATCCATTTTACATCTTTGGACTAAACCCCAACACTGATGCTGAAACAAAAAATTCAAGTGCTCCTTGGTAAACAGTCTTCATGCAGGTTATGTCACTTTACTTTGACAGCCAAAGTTAAAGAGTAAATTTACAGCATTGATCAGGACTCTCTCAGGTCCCACATCCTGAGCTGGTACAGCCCAGAGCATCCTTAATTTAAAAAATACATGGGATCCCACTACTTGTCCTAAAGTAAGACTAATCACACTGTGCAACAATGCAAACACCTTTCTGGGGACCTGAAGCTGGTTGATAAATACTTGATCTCACAAACAATTTGGTACTAGCTATTTCCAAAATTATTACTCCCCTTCTACAAGATGCTTAATTTTGGCATGCAGCCTGATTCTGACATTTATCTCGTGATCCCAAGATCAAACAAGTCTGCGTGCAAACCTCGGTGCACTCAGAGGTTGAGGCATAATTTGCTTAATTTTGTTAATACTTAAATGTAATTCCCAAGATGCTGGAATTAATCATTTCTATGTCTGCCTTTAATATAAATCAAATTTAGGCAGCTGTGCATTTTCAGATCTAAACCACCCGTTTACTTTCATGCACATTTGAGTTATGATCTCATTTGCACTGACAGAAAAGAAAGGTTGAATAATCTAATTTAACCAAGTATCAGAGACTGAAAATTCCTTTGCAAAGAGTCTATTTAATAACTGCCATCTAATTCATCTCAGGTATTCAACTTTTATCTGGCACATAGATTTTAAGCATATGTGAGCCATATGCAAAGCATAATTTAATAGTGGGCTGCATCTCAACACCATGTGAGTCAGGGAAGTGCTACATCCAACTACCACCATCAGCCTCATCATTTATTTTGGACCCTGGAGAAACTTTGCATTTCATAAACAGGATTCTTCGTGGCTGCAAATGCTGCCTGCTTATGGTACCTACCAATAACAGTACCACAGTGAGGTAAGCTTTGACACTGCCTTCCTCAAAACATTTGGCAAAATCACTGTCTTCACATTCGTCTTTCTTGACTTCTTTCCCACACCCCCCACAGGAAATGCTTCCAAGTACTGGGGGCAGACAGTGGTTCTCTGGAATAACAGCCTCACCTTATCCAAGGTTCTCTGAGTCAACAGAAAAGCCTCTATCGGTTTTAAGCACCTCTGAGTCAGCTCTGAAGGTGTAGCCAGGTACTGTATGGAATTTTTTCACTAACCAGCTTCCTAGAGTCAAGGATCACATGCAATTGAGCGTGCCTTGGTCAACTTGCCTCTGCCTCCACTTAAGTTTGGGAAAACATTGCTCTGAAGGGCTGTTTACAGCCTGTGATTGAGGCACAACAGCAAATAGCACCCCTGGAAGAACCTGGGAGGACAGTCAGGCATGGAGGAGGGTGTAAAAACAACAAATTTCGATGTTTCTGTAAAAAAACCACCAAAAAGTTTGTGGCACATAAAATAATGGAGAAACAGTATTTCAAAAAATCAGTTATAGCCATCACTCTAAAACTCTAGCAAACCTTCCCCTCATTATTATCTTTATTATTTCCTAAACCCACCACAGTTGCACCTGGCACTTCACATTGAGAACAAAAACTAGAGGACTTTCCTAATAGCATTAGGACCAAAGCACTTAGCACAAATTTAAGGGCTTTATGTTTATTGCATGATTGGTGTTGTTAACATGCCAAGAACTGGAGATTGGCATGCTGCTGATACTTTCAAATAAATATACTGCCTAGTTTAAATAAATGCAAGGAAAAAAGTTTAAATAAATATGGCAGAAATATTTCCATATCAACTGTTTCCATAAAAGTGCTGAACACGAGGTTAAACATCTCCTGCAATGCCTTACTCTGCTCTGTTTGTGTTCTTGTTTCCACAAAAAATTTGTTTTCTGTTTCAGAGTTTAGGAGATGATCATTCTCTTTTACTAAATGTGTGCAAATTGCTTTAAAATAACCCTTTCTGCATTTCCTGATCTCATCGTTTGGAAGATGAGGGTACATCTTGTCATTAAGAACTCCCTAAAATAGAAAGGCTGCTACTCGATGCACAGGGCTGGCAGCAGGAAAAAAAACCACAGAATATGTTCAAAATCTCCTAAAAACTTGTACAAAATTTCTGGTGAATTTCTGGGAGCAGGGTCAGTCCAGCACCAAGAGTACTCAAGAACCCTGGGCACAAATCTCAGCAAGAAGAAAAAGGCACCACAGAGCAGTCAAGAAGAAATGGAATGACTGCTCCGTGTGAACTTTGTGCATTGAAGGGGCAGTACCGCAAAGGGCAGAAGGGCATATCCCAAGCAAGAACCTGGGAACACTCTCCCCCAGAAGTGAAAAGTTGCAGAAAATGCTGTCAGACCACATTTCAGACCCACTGTGCATCAGCCAACGATTTGGGAGGTATTTAAGACAATGAATGCAAGCTGTGGTGATCACCAAATGAACTCCCAAAGATAAGTATGCTCTGATAGCTCAGCAAGGGCAGGGCTGGGAAGGATTAGACTAAAAATGGCTTTATCAGATTCTGCCAGGAGCAACTTTTTGGAGGAAATTAAAATCAATCCTTGTAGATTTAGACTTCCCCACATTAAGGATTTTATGGAAAGTCAGCAGCTGTAAGTAAGCCCCAGTTCATCCTTTCCAGCAATCTGAGACAAAATGTGTTGGATGAAATAAAGCAGAAAAGCAACAGAGCACTCCAGTGCTTTACACCCATTTTCCAAGGGGTTCCTGGATTCCAGCAAACTTCTCCAACTACAAGCAAACCCAACAACGTACCCTCATAGCTACCTTTCAGCAGGCTATTAGTCTATCACCTTTTACTACCACTAACACTGCTGCTGTCAGATACTAAAACCAGATCCTTGTGACTTCTGTACCGCTGAAGTCTCTTGAGCACAAAGGACATCAACAGACACATCACTAAGGAAAGCCTGGATCCTTTCTCACCACCTGAACCTTTACCAGAAATCTTAAGATGCTGGAACCTTTGTTTGCTGTCCAGCAACAGGGGCTCTGTGGCATTCAAACCAAATTAGCTTCACAACAGCAAGGTATTTCAGCAGGTAATTCTCTCGGCTTCAGTAAGACAGGCTAAAAGCAAGGCTGCAGCACTTTAGGAGATGTTTAGGAAATATTTATTGCTGCTCTGAAGCCCCGTTTCTCCTACCAATGTGTTTTAGCATGGTCTTGTGTCCATCTGCATTGGCATGGTAATCCATAAAATTGGGTGGGGATACATGCAGGGCAGGAATCACCCAGCTTGGCCTTCCTTTCCTGACAAACTAAGGAGCCATGACTTAAGGCACATGGGTGCTGAGTGTGTATGGTCATGGTGATTTTAGCAGGTGAATGGCCAGAAAATACATGTTATTCTTGTATGTTTAAAAGGGAAGAGGGGTTTCTACTTTCAAGGGAGGGCAAATGGACCAGAGACCTGAACGAAACACACCGAAGCACTGGACTGCAGTTTCAAAAGAGGCTTTGGAAATGTTTAATCCAAACTGACTCCTCAGAGAAATGAGGTGATTGAAAAAAAAGGCATGAACATTAGGGATTTTGGAATGCATAGTCTGAACGCATTTGTGAGCACTTTCCACAGCCCCTGTGGAAGTGGGTTCTGAGGAGCCCTCTTAGAGCTGGAGGACAGTCCCCAGTCTGAACAAGAGAGGCTTTGCCCCAGTATTCCCACAGAGCCCTCATTCCCTCAGGCATGGGAACTTCCATGCTGGCCTTCTCTGTCTCTGCAGTGCCCACAGGGTCTCCATCCTCCAGAGGCTCTGGTCTTGACTTGGAGCAGAGGCACAGAGCTTCCCAAGTTATCATTTGGATCATGTGCCCTTTTGGCAAAAGGGAGAAATGAAACTATCCACTAAATCTTCACCTTGCCACCACCAAACTCAGCTGCAGGGGCTGATGAGTGGCCTCAGATGATGTCTTATAACACATTAAAAAAAAAAAAAAAAGAAAAAAAGGGAAATTTCTCAGAGAAAAGGGTGCAATTTGATGTGTTGCTGCAGTGGAAGAAAGAGCTGGTGTTTCTGGAGCCCATTGCTCCAGCACTAATTGCCCAGAGGAAAGGATGCTCTTGGGTTCTTTAACTCCTGCAAGATTTAAGGCCCTGAGTGCCAAAGTCAATACAATAATTTCCCCAAGCTGGGAAACCTCACAAGATATATGGGAAGAAAGAGGTAACTGCAGCAGGAGAAGCCATGCATCTCCTCTTCTACAGCATCCCCCCAGTAAGCAGCACCTTCTCCCTCTCTTTTCCCTGCCCTGTTGTTACACCACAAAATACTTCAACAGGTACAGAAATTAGCAGGGCACTGAGCACACAAAGCTCTCCTAAAAGCTGTGTCCCTGCCCTGCTCCACACTCTTTACCTTGAACAACAAACAAACAAAAGCCCCATCGAGCCATTGCAGGTCTCTCCAGGGAGGGAGGCATTAGATGGCATTTCCTCAAATTAAGAGGAGATGTGTGAGCTACCTACCGAAGGATGCCAATAGAGTGGGATGTGGAAGGTACTGATGAAGCCTATTTTCCATGCTGTGGCACTTTCAGGAGAGTACCAATTGAAGCAGCAAGGTGCCTCAGCTAACTGACACTTCATATTTTTAGTGAACAGTGGTACTACAATGCCATTTAGATACACTGTTCCAGAATAGGATTTCTCTGTGTTGGATGGAATAAAACACAAAGTAAAGATCTCTCCAATAAATGTCAGCCCTGTTTCACAGGTGTGCATCACACTGGGGGGTTGTAGGAGCACTGGGCTGCTGCTTGCTCCCCCATTTTATAGAAAACAATTTTGCTTAATGCACCAGGGATAAATACTGTCAACCTATATGGTCTTGGGCATCAGACAGATTTTCATCCATGCTGCTGGCTCACTCACCTCCCCTGTGAGCTAGTAAAATTAAAATATGAATAGAGCTTTAAGTGCCTTTGGAACAGGACTGACTACACCGTTTTTTCTTAATAACCGCACAAATCAGTCACTGGGAAAGTTAGAAACAGAGAAAATCTCTTTGTGCTTAGTGTCTCTCACTGTTATACATCCTTGTTTCTAAATTGCTAGGATCTGAGCAACAGCAATGATTGCAGTGTGGAGTATTCAATGTGACTCTGGAAAATGGGCAAAACCACAGGCACACCTTCCAAAACCCAGCTCAGAGATCTGCCTGAAGATGCTGCATTTCACAGCTCATCCCTGAAGTGTTCCACTGCTTCAATGCGTCCCTTGCAGCCTAAAGCATTCCTGTACTCAGAGCCAGCGCTTTGGGAGACAAATATTCCCAACATTGCCCTTTTATTTATTGCTTTATTTCTCCTGTGTGGGTATGTGCAGATGTGCAGGAGATCTGCAGCCAGGGATGGGCCACCTGTAACACAAGGACTGAGGCCAGTCATTGCTGAACAGCAGCCTCACCACTTGTTGTTTGAGTTTAGGACTGGAAAATTACTATCTTACTGAGAAAATGCCTAAGAGAGGAGATGTAAAAAGGCAACCACAGAGGCATGCCAAATGCAGCCAAACAGCCACTGCACTATGGGAAGAAAGAGACTGCACTGAGTGGGAAAGTACACTGAGGAACCTGGGGAGAAGATGCACAGTCTGGGGGGCAAAGGGATGAGAAGATTTTAAAGATACCTGAAAATAACCTTTGTGAGTCTAACCACTGGTCCAGCTCCTGTCTGTCCTGGCAGTGGCAACAGGAGAGGCTGTTGAAGGACAGCAGATGAGATTCTCTGCAGCTCTTTTCCCTGGTACTTCCCCTGCATTTAGTCACTGGATTAGGGAGGTCAGAAGGGACATTGCTAACCAGTCCTTTTACTTCTCCATCAGACTAAAAGGTCATGAGGGGTGTATGGACCAATGGGGGCCTGCAAGGGGGAGAGGGGATTGCAACAGCTGAGCTTGAAGTTGCAGGAAATCAGTCCTGTGAGGAGTTGATTCAGGAATCACTGAGGAGCTGGGTCAGTGTTAAGCACACAGTGCCCCAGGGTGGTCCCTCACCTGCAGGGTGTAGCCGACAGGCTTCTATGGTTGCTTTCCTGCTAATGGAGCATCAACACGAGCACAGAGGAGAAAGAGAACTGATAACAAAAGTATACCTATATAGTTCTCCTTATTTAAGTAGAAACAGAAAATGAAAGACGGTGATAACAGGCAAAAAATAAAAATGGAAAGGAAAACAAAATTGGAGATTTTAAGGTAAAAAGAGAGGAAAAAAATGATGTTCCTCTATTGGGCAGCTGGGTACCACTGGCTTTGCCCACCTGTGATTGCCTTGAAGCCACTAGCTGTGGGCACTGAGGTGAGGAGAGAGATGCATGAGCATCCACCACCACTGCCTCAGAGGAGCAACAGGCTGAAACTCTTCAAACAAAACCCCAACAGCAGTTCAGCAATGCTGCTGTCACAGCAAATTCATTTTCTGCAGAGGAGAAGAAGGGAACAGCAGAGTTATATACACTTGCAACCAAATCTGTCCCTGGTTATCAGTTCTGCCTTAGCAAGACCTGACATCCTGCCGGCTATGAACATTATCAGAACAATGATACAGAGGATATTGCTGTTGAGCAGCCTATTTTCAGCCAGCTGCATGGGGAAGGCATTTTGCAAACAACATGTTGGGGCTTTGGCAGAATTAAATACAAACAACCCAAAGTTTCCACTGATACCAACTTTAAGATTAAAATTCCAGAGTGCCAGCTACCTGACACAGATGTTGGCCAGGCAGTTCTTCCAATTCCCATTCAGTTCAGAGTCCATTTGCTGCTCTATCCCTGTGTGCAGCCAGAGAGCTCTGCAAAGCCATCAATGCTACCAGCTTCCTGCCAAGGGAAACCAATGCTGTCCTAGCCCAAACCTGAACTCACATCCACAATAACAGGGTTTGGAACTGAGCTGGTTAATGTTCCAATTACTTGACAGTAAGCTTCTGATTCTTCATTAGAGCAAAAGGCCCTCAAAGAATGACACCAGCACCTCTGCCTTCTCACCAGAGCTGAGAAGCACTGAGATCTACAGAACCACTGCACCAGCAGCCTGAATTTCAGATACTCAAGATTGTCAAGCACTTGACAAGGCAGACTACTTTCAAAATTATAATACTTTTCTGGAAAAAACCCCAAACCCCCAAATAAATCTAAACCTTACCCACCCATTTTCCAGAGTTCAAAGTCAAATGATCACTGTGCAGCGAAGCCCAAAGGACTCAACCAACTGAACCAGGGTGCTGTGAGATGTAATTGTTTTGCCTTATCTGTGACCATTTCCTAACTCGGAAAGAATGAGAAGCCCACAACAAGTTAATTCAGCATTATTCATAAGTTGTATCAGGATTGGATATTAAGGCAAACTCAAAATATCAGAAATTATTCCAAAATAATGGAGCAAATCTGCTCCAAGACAGGTGCTTTAAGGGAGGTTATGCATATATTTTATATATGTGGTAAATATATGGGTGTATTTACTAAAACCAAACCTCAGGTTTTAAGTGAAGCAATGGGTAATTCTCGTTGTGAACATCTCCCTCATTCTGGAGAACATGGAAAAAATTCCTCTCAGGATTCGAGAGTGTGTATGGAGATCTGTATTCATACCATAAAGCATTCAGAGGAGAAAAAACACTCTCTGTATTCTGGTGACAGTCAGTGCACGTTTTCTAAAGCATGGTTTTAATAAGAAGGTCAGGTCTATCACATGGTGTACAATTCTGCAATGGGTAAATACATGTTCTTAAATAAGCAAGGGAATAAGTGTCACCTCTTCTTAGTCCTCTTTGAACCTTTGAACATACATTACAATAACAAGACATCTCAGCAGTCTCCTGTTGTAAAATTATCATTTACACACACAATATATTTATCCATTTAATTATCTCTTCCAAACCTGGATTTAACCAGACAGATAAAGATCACTTGTTTACTGTATAAAATCCCAGTGAAATTTTGCCCAAGGACTGCGGGTTGGATGCTTCAGACTTTCTCTCCTTTAATTTGTATTTTATAGTACTAATTTCACTGAAATTGAGTAAGGCTAAGCCAGTCAGATGATTGCAAGGAATTAGTTATCCAAACTTTGTAATTCATATGCTTTTAACTGTGTTTGTTTAATCATTGAGAATGACAATTTCTGTTGGAGAACAAAGCAAGTAAAAAAAAAGCCAGATAAAAGATGGAACATTGCAGAACCGTTTCAGAAAATTTAGCAGAAGTTACCAAAACTAAGTATATGATCTGAATTTAGCAAAAGACTCAAGAAATCATTATACAAATTCATTTATGATTACATTCTACGTGTCTTTAATTTTCACTGTTCAACATTAACATTAAACATTGTAAATGTATGCAATATTTATATAAAATTAAATAACAGTATTGGAAAAATAAATACACTTTTACATAAATACATAAATCCATACTGCTGAAAAGTTTCAGCTAACTATACTCTTGTTTCAAAAGTGACCAAAAAAATATGGTAGTGACACTCCATCCCAACAGATGAAGTATGTACAGCTACAGAATGATGTTTGCAACCGATGACAGAGCTAAAGCAAGTCCAGGTGATACCACACTAAAGAAGAAAAATTTGGCCATTACTACCTACAGTAGTAGCACGAGGTAGACATACATGTGGAGTGTTCTGCTGGAGGGACATGAAGCCCTCGGGACCCACAGATACTTCTCAGTCTTCAAACAGCTCTGGGTCCCCTATGTCAGAGCCCAAGGACACCTCGATGAATGAGACTGAAAAATCCAATCAGTTCATGGCAACGATGGGGGCTCAGCCCTGCAGCCCCTTCCCCAGGGCTGTGACCCTGTGCCAGCTGGGAGGAGACACTGCAGGCAGGACAGGGTGTCCCTGCCCTCCACCTGTCTGCCAGATGTCCCACCTGTTCCCAGGAGAGCAGGGACAACCCACTGAGACTAATACAACAGAGTGGAGCCAAGGGAACTTTTCCTGGGTGAAAAGAAAACCATCAGACTACGGGACTGCACCCTGTGTTTCCAACACTGAGAAACAGGTGCAGCCCTGGAGCCTGCTCCTGAACAGCCACGAAGAGGCTGAGTGACACCAGAACGAAACACAACTCTGTCCCCACCTTTGGCTCTTGCCAATGGTCCAGCACAGGTAAAAACCAAGGTTGGCAGCATCTCCCAGCTGGCAAATCCTGTGGGGCAGCCAGCACACACACTGCTACCTCTGCTCACCTCACCTCGCTCGTCCTTAGCACCAGCCAGGTTGATGGACAAGGGGTACATTAGCACCTCAAATGAAATATTTCATAGCACTGTCTCTTGTACTGGTGAAGCACTGGATACACACCAGTTCAGCAGTTTTATGGCTATTGCAGAACTCACTGAGGTATGATAAAAATATTGAAGAATGTTACTGAAAGCACCCACAGAAGGACAGCAGGTTTTGGCAAGATGGCTTTCCAAACCATGACGATTAAGGAAGTCCAATACACTAAAAAACAGGCCTCTTTTTTCTTTTCCTATAAAGTGCTTTTGAATCAGACTTTTTTTTTTTTTTTAAATGTCTTCAAATGCTTTTATAACAAAATACACAATGAAGGTTGACATCTGTTTGAAGGCCACTCCAGAATGGACAGGTCCGTGGTTTTCCAGGGCTCCAGAAGCACCTCAGGTGGCACTTGCTTTGGTGCAGGATCAGAGCAGAGGTTGCTGCTCTGGGCAGGGAGAATTGCAAAGGTGTGGCACTCAAAATAGCACCCCACCGCTGTGGTTCAGGGCTGCTCTGTCCTCACAAGAGCATCTCTGTAGCAGACTCCTCCAGCAGCAAAGGAGCAGTGTAAGACACCTTTGCCCCAAATACTATTTTGTTATGGGCAAACTCCCAGGGTTTTTGCCTTCCAGCACCTTGCTGATCATTTGCTGGTTTAGTGATAGAGCAGCAGCTGGAGATTAAGCTAGACAATCACTCTCCAGAACCAGAGAGATGCATGAAAATAGCTTACAGGTGCTTTTGCACTGTACATCACAGTCTTATTATATACACAGGAACAGAAATAGAGCACAGGTGTGAATGCACACATGTTTCTAAGTAGGTCTGTGTGTGTGCAGGCAGGGACATCACACACATCTATACACTCTTATACATGCCTGGGAATTGATGCCATTTAGCACTTATCTTGCTTTTGGCAGAGAACACAGTAGGTACCCAGTGCAGTATTACCATTAAAGAGCACAACAATTTAACTTCAATGGAAATGTACTGCTAAATTTCCATGTTTAAATCCATATGCAAAAACTTAGTCAGAACCAAGATTCATAATGCACAGCACTTGCACAGTGTAATAAAATGGACAAAGGTGGCTACTTAGCAGAAAGTGCCTTTTAAATTAAAGGACTCAAGCTCCCCTAATGTAAGCCCTTCCTGAAAAGGTGTTATTCTGAATATATTGTAAATAATCCTCTGTAAGTGCAGTTTTAAGATGTGAAGCAGCATTAGCACCTTGGTTTGAAGCAAATTAAATGTTGTTAGGGGATATCTACAAAACAGTTCACAAAGAGAAAGAGTTTATGGTCGTACCGAGCTCCAAGGACCAGCACTCCAGGCAGCATCTCTAGGACAGTCCTGCACATTGCACTGCTCTCTGTCTGGTGGCTTGTCAAGGATTTCACAGCTCAGATCCGTAAACCTTTCTCCATTAGGGCGCTGGCACACCACCAGCCGTGTCCTCGTCCCTGCTCCACATGGCTTCGTGCACTGCAAGTCAGCAGAGGACAGAGCAATCACCGTTGGAATAGCAAAAATACTGCTCACTTGTTGCCTGAAGCACTAGCACCTCAAAAAACCTATGGTAGTTTCTGTTCCCAGCTAACCCACTCCAGCCAAATTCCCTTTGTGAGCCTCAGATGGACCTTCAGCTGCTTCAGCTTCTCTCCCCCTAAAGCTGTTCACACTGCTCCACCATGATATTGCCCAACTCAATGTGATAGTGGAGGATTACATCTCCAATTGCTCATCTCAGATTAATTTTCAAAAGGGAGCAGTGCTTTTATTAAAAAAAAAAAAAAAAAAGCTTCAGTTAAACTAGGCTTCTCTTAAATAAAAAAAAAACAAACTTCATTTTTGTAAAACTTACTTTTGCCTGGGAAGAAGGTTTTCCCATGACAAATGGAAACAAAACCACCACTCAGCAATTGCTCGGCTTCACTCATTTATCAGAGGCTGCCCTTCAAGTTCCAATCTTCCTAATAAATGTCAGCACAATACCCCTCTATTCTCCCATTTTTCAGCCACCTGCTAATGAAAGCCTTGCCCTGGGCAGGGAGCCCAGATGGATGGTACACTCACCTCTCCCCAGTTGCCATAGACCCACTGAGGGCAGGGCCCGGATTCGCATGATCTCTGCTCCATGGGTTTGCTTTTCTCATCGCAGTTATTTGCGGTGTATCCGTTTTCATCCTGGCACACCACGACCCGCCGCTGGAACCCCCCTGCACATGTGCTAGAGCACTGGAAGACACAATTGCCCATGGCTTCATTGAATCCAGGAATAAGTTTGCATTCCCAGCTCCTTCCCAGTGCCTTGCACCGTGGGAATGCACCACTAGAAGTTTAATACAGCTAACAGGCATTATTAAACTTCAAAACCCAGCTATTGCTAAGAGCAGTGCAATGACTTAAGTGCTGACTAAGCAAAGAAAGTAAATGCCAGCCTAGTTTTAAGCAGGTGAGTAATCCCTGCTGCAGTATTTGACATCCCATTTGTGCTTAATTCCCTTTAGAGACTTCCGTGATAAAGCATTGCATACTGTTTGCAGTGAGAGGAGCCGGCATCCAGGCTCTGCTGTGCTTTGGCAACAACTCTGCACAGCTGTAACTGTCCCAGGAGACAGCCAAGAAGCTGAGGCTGGTCTTTGCCTCATGGAAAACGATGCTGTCAGCTTCCTGCCTAGACTACCTTGGAGATACGAGGTATGAGAGGCTGACAAGTGATGCCTGAGCCCTTCTGCAACACTTGCTTGTGTGAGCAGAGAGCAGTGGGGAGAAAGGTTCCTCTTTCTTTTCCCTTTGTGCTGACTTTAAGGAAAGACTGGATTAACTTGGGAAAGAAACAAAACTGAATGAAACCCAGGAATAAGAGAATCAGGGCACTTACAGCACCCCAGGGGCCAATCCTCCACTGATTGCCTCCTGGTATATGTGCACGGTTTCGGTTGGGGCTGCCCCCAGGGTGTGGTTTGAGGCGATGATCCGGATAGAGGAAAGGGGAGATGGGCCTGCCGTAGTCATGGCTGTTCGGATGACAAGGAGACATGGAGCAGTCTTGCTCGGTGGCAGGGATGTCGTCTGGGTCACACTCGCTCCTCTCCACCAGCTGGTCACTGTAATTGACGCAGATCACTTGTCGCGTTGCCTTACCTTGACCACAAGTCACCGAGCACTGTGTTACAGTGGGAAAAGGAGACACAGTCACATTTCCAGTTTTGAAAATCAGCTCTTGCTAATAATGAACAGCAGAAAACCCAAATAACCTCACTTATAAAAGGGCAAGTGCGACAGATTAATGAAGCACATTTCCAGCAATGAGTCTTTTGCAAGAGACAGTGTGATGCTTACAGAGCTCCACTCCAAGGCTTTCCACTGCCCGCACGGTGTCACGGTGCACATTTCTGTGGCTGATGGCTTTGGAAGGTGGAAACAAGCTGACTCATCGGCCACAGAGCCCTGGTCATCCCGGCAGCTGACGTATCTCATGCGGGTTCCCTTCCCACACGTTGCGGAGCACTAGGGAAGAGCAAAGAGAACTCCACTAGGAAACTGCCTGACATACATTGCAAGGACTTTGTAATGAAAAGTTGGGCATATGCACTTAAAAATATCACATTGTCTTCTGTAAAATAATCCTGAAAGTATTATGATGTGTGCTTACCGGTGTCCAGGATCCAAATCTCCACTGTGTCCTGTGAATGCCTGACATGGCTCTCTTGGCTTCGGGACTATTTGGATGGGAAGGACATACAGCTATTTCACAGTCCTGTACAGGAAATACATGGGGGAAAAGCAGGAAATAAAGAATTTGCAGATGTTTTGATTAAACCACCTCCTCTTCAATGTAATTATGAAGAACACACAACATCTTGAAACTCTTGACCTGCACACATTGTGCAGGCAGGCTTCCTCCCTGCATCCTCTTGGTGAATCACCAAAACCCGGTATCAATATCCTGGGGCCTTCATTTGCAGTACCCTATGTGGACTTTTGACTTACTAGGTACTCTACAATAGGGATCCCCATAACCATGTACCATCTCCATGCATTAAAACCAGATGTTTTTGAGGCAAAAGATGAAAGTTCATTAAGGGTTCTGGCATGAACACACATCTGCAAAACAGCAACTTTATCTCCCTTCAAAGCTCTCTTCCTTCAGCGTGAGACCTGCAGCCCACACAATAAAGGTTATGATGCTGATTGCAGCCCTTTGATTCCCTGCAGCCCACCAGACCACCTGTATCCATGTGCTGATCTCCACCACACACCAAGCAATGGGAAGTTTTGGGGACAGACATGTCATTCTGCTCAGTCTTTGTAGAGTGCCTCACAGGAGGGCTCAGGTCCTAACTGGACCTCCTGGGAGGCCTGGTGCCAGAAATTATGAACATCCATGATTTCACTCCATTGAGTAGTCCTTGCCAAAAAGGAAATTAATAGTGATTGTCCCTATGAGGGGGAGAGCAGCTTCTGACAAATGGCAAACTCGATTTCTGTTTTGCTGTGATTTCACTTATGCTGGAGACATGCATGCCAAATGATGGCTGATGACAGGTGGGTTTGTTACCCCTTGACTGTAGTGCAAGTGGTCTCCATACATAGGAAAAACAGCTCTTTCCCAAATGCTGTGGCCTTAGGTAAACTCTGAGTTCATGCAACACTGAAGCTGGACTGGGCACGAGCACTACAACTCTCCTAGATGACAGATAGATGGTAATGTTCTGTTTTATTCAGCTGCACCAGACACCTTAGACATATCCTCTGCTTGAAACGGGAATTTACATGTTTGCCTTCAAGTACATAGCATGGAAAGCCTCTTCAGCAAATTTGCAAAGGGTGTGCAACATTTTTCAATGCATCTGGCCAGGGAGGACGTTTCTGGAACTGTAGCTGTCACAAACATTAAATTGTCACATGCAGCAGAAAAGCAGTTACAGCCTCTCACCATCATTTGTGGTGAGGGGCAACAGCAACAGTCCTGCAGCCACATGAGCCCAGAGTGTAGGAATCCTTGGCTCCATGCAAGCCAAAAGGAGGTGTCTGCTGTGTCAAGACCTGAACCTCTGAGGGCAGTAAATAAAGGTTGTCTCAACCTTATGGTCTCTTGTTGTCCCATATTCATCCACTGCAGCTTCTTTAGTTGATGAGCTCTTAAGAGTCCAGCTTTAGTGCTGCATCTGCACACACCCTCACATCCCATTGTATGACTAGGGCTCCATGGATATAGACCATAAGCAAAGGTAACCAATCTTCGCCCACAAAGTCCTGATACCCTCACACGTTGTCTGTTGCCTTTCTGGCAATCTGGTGCTTCAGAGTGCAAGGTGAACCACATGGAGAGGATCTGGATGGGAACTCCCTGGACACAGTTTATCTGTCCCATTTTTACCAAAGCAGGGTGCTGTGCTGCATCTTTCCAAGAACCATGAGCAGCCCAAGCCTGCTCTGCAGGCCTGGCATTCAGGGCAGCAGATATTTTGCTGCAGCAAGATGTCCCCTGACCTGTAGCCTGGATGCCTCTATACACACACTGGGAAAAGATGGAGATAAGACAGTAGGATTTACCTGGGTATCTGTAGGCCTAGTTGCAGCATTACACTCATTATCATCCACCACTGACATGTAGGTGCCCACAACACACTTCACTGCTCTCATCTGATAGCCTTGGCCACAAGTCACAGTGCACTGGGAGAAGACATATGGGAGAAAAGAGCACTGAGTAGGTGCTTTGGTTAGAAAGTATTAATCAGCCCAGCCACTGTTTAGGCACGTAGCAAGAGCAGCAAAAATAAAAGACAGTTTCCCTTCTGGTTTCTCTCCACTTCATGCATTTTAGCTTTAAATTAGGTCAAAGTTTTAACTTGCTGCAGCCATTAGTGCCTTGCACACTTCACTTGCTTCTTTGGGAAGGAAGGTGTGAGGACTGAAATGATTTACTTTGCTGCACACATTAGAATCAGAGTCTGGTAGAACCTGCATGATATCCTTCTTTAGAACTGGTTGTTCAGCCCCATGGTAGCACGAGCAGCTAATGAATAATTTTACTGATGGGAAATCTGTCTGACTGGGACAACCAGTCTGGGTTTGTTTTTTAAGTTAAGACCTAACAGCTTTGTGAAAAAACAGATGCCAGAACACTCTGGGAGGAATGAGTAACTTGTATTTTAACAGAAAAAAATCCCTCACTAACCCAGAAACTGGAAAACATTAAAAGCAACAAAAGTTATTCAACGTGCTCAGCTTTTCTGTGAAAATTAGGCCATGTATTTATGTGCCTAAATATGGATTTAGGAGCGTAACCTTGGAAACCCCTTTTTTGGAAAATCACGGCCAATTTAGTATGAGAGAGATTAAATTTAGCACAAAGGGCAGGTACTGTTATTGCTGCCTATCTGCTGAACCCAAGCAAGCAGAGGGCTGCTTTGGTGTGCAAATCAATTAACACAGTTATGCTGCTGAATTTGGATGAAAGCATAGTGCCCAGCCCCAGCCACCCTTATGCAGGACCCCCCAGCCAGGAGCACTGTGGGGCTGTGTGGTACCTGGCTCCATGGCCCCACTTGCCACGAGGCACACTCCTGCTGCTGGCACATCTGCACTGACTCTGGCTTTGTCTTGGGGTCGCAAAACCTGTCGTTCAATCGATCTTCTCCAAACTGGCACCACGTCTGGCGGTGCTTGTGCCCTTTTCCACAGGTGACCAAGCACTGTGAGGAGAAAAGTGCAAGTTCAGGTGGTGCCAGGGATGCACTGCCAGCTCAGCACCTGCCCTGGCACTGCAAAATAAACATGGAGACCTACTGCAAGCACTGCTTAAAAAAGCCTGGTGCTGAAGTGCAGCTCTTTAGTTAACATCAAACGTCCCGGAAGAGAGGGCAGTGTCTCGTCAACAAGAAGATTGCTCTCAGGAGCTGGTCTAGAGAAGGGGCTGGAGCATGGAGAGCAGAGTATGGACAAAGTGAGACCACAAAGGCTCTTGACTTCCAGCAGCTGTGAGACACGGGGCAAAGGCACAGCACTGCCCTGTGGGGTTTTAGCTGTGCACAGCAGGGTGCTTCTAAAAAACCTGTTCTTTCTGAGTGTGCATTTTAAGGGTCTTGCCTTCTGCAGGCTGTGAGCGCCTCTTCCACTGCCCTGGTGTGGCTTCAATCAGAAGATGTGTTTGGTAGAGAACAGTCCCTGTTCCCATTTAATTGCTTTCATTATGCCCTAAAAGAACACGACTCACAGAAACAAGAGAAATTTGGCCACAATGATGATGAGCATCCTTTGAAGACTTCCCTCCAGCACCCCCAGTCCTGCTGCAGAGACAAACCTATCAAGATTTGTTGCATTGCAAAAAACACCAGCAGCAGTGGAAGAGGTAATAAACAGCAGAGAGAGGCTGAGCAAAACATCAGCAGGGTGCAATCCTGCCCTCCAGTGACAGCCAGAGCTGCCAGGGCTCTTGAGGACAATCTCAAGGGAAAATGAGGGCAGAAGATATTTTTCATCCCAAATATACAGCAGAACTACTGAAAAGCAGGGGAGAAATTACTGCAGGATTGGAGAGACATTAACTCCCTGTGGCTTTGCAGGGAGGAAAGTGGCCACTTGACCAGTGGTAACAAGGCCTATGACTTTGCTGCTGTCTGAAGCCTCCTTGTGCACAGGCTTGCCACCTTCTGCAGGAGGCACAAACAAATCATGACAGATGAGCAGGGACGGAAACACTTCTTTGCAGACACCAGCCCCTCAGGGTGGAGGAGCAGCAGGGTGAGCCACCCTGGTGACCAGCGCCTACCTCGGACCAGTCACCAGTTTTCCACTGCGGGCATGAGAAGTCACTGCATCGCTGCACCGTCAGCTTCTCCTGCTGGCTGCACTTGCTGTCGTCCAGGACGTCGTTGTAGGTGTTGACACACATGGCTCGCCGCCGCCGCGTGCCCCCGCCGCAGCTCTTGGAGCACTATGAGGCACACACACCCAGTCAGTATTCTCTGCCACTCTACTGCTAGTGCTTCCTCCTTCTCTGCAGTCACTGTGGAGTGACTGCAGGAAACCTCCAGAACAAAAATTTATACTTCAACTAACAGGCTTTTACTTTATGTATTGCTTTAAAAAGCTAATCTTGCTAAGCTTAATAAAATGTCATGGCAATGTGTCTCACAAATTCTTTTCAGGTTATAACCCCATTATTACTTTTACAAGTGTTGCCTTTCAGTTCTTCTAAATGGCTGCTGCTCGTTCTCATTTTAAGAGAGATTAACCCTCTCTGACTAGCCAGCCTCCCTTCACTGTACCCTCTCTGCAAATCCCCAGGCTCGTCAATCTCTCGGTGCCTGCATTCAGGAATTTTCCTGTTCATGCAAAAACTAAGATGTGTAAAGGAAACAAATTTCAGAAGTCCTCTAATTATGGCAACATGTCCTCCCCAGCTCCTGACAGTGGTGACATCTTTGATGGCAGAAGACAGCTAGCAGAGCTTCATGTAATGAAGACTGATACTTAAAGTGTAGATTAATTGCAGTGGGAGGTAAGGAGTACCAGGCTGATTCAGACTAGAGTGTCCTCCAGAGGAAGCAATGAAAGCAGAACCACAGTGGCCATATTTTACACATATTCTGTTAGCAACCTAATCAGCCCAATGTACTCCTGTGCAAGGAGCAGCATTCGCCGTACCACAGAGCATCCCTTACCTCAGTCCAGGCCGAGTACCGCCATCCTCCCACATTACAGTCTCCAGTGCACTTCTCCCTCGTGCTGGGCTTGGCCTGGCTGCTGCAGAAGCGGTCGTCCACCTTCTCAATCTTGCCCTCCAGCCGGCTGTACTTGGAGCAGTAGATCTCCAGGGTGCGGTAGCCCAGCCCGCACTGCGCCGTGCACTCGCTCTTCCTCGCGATGTGCCACCTGTGCCGAGGACAGCACACATCAGCCCTGGCCCTGCAGGGAACATGCTCAAGGGTGTTTGACAGAAATAAGGAATATATGCTCTTGGACAGGAAGCTTTGGCTCTGGGTCACACTTCTCAGTGTTTTGGGGTTTACAATTACCCTGGCACTGTTGCTTGGAGGGAAGGAACTGTCAGCAAGTCTCTCTTAAGCAACAGAAAGGCAGCAGAGCCACATGTACCCTGTGGGACCAGCCAAGGTGGCAAGGGGCATTCATGGCCAATCAAGGAACAGTGCTCTGAAAGCTTCTGAAAGCTTTCTAACCCATGTTCCCCTGACCTGCCACCTCAGCCATTAAAAACTAAAAGCTACAAAACACAGCATCAGAAAATGATCTGCACTGGCTTGAGAGGTGTTCCACATTGCAGGACATCCACAAAGCAGTTTCAGCTCTCCAAAGGACAGGTAAATAACTTTCTGTAAGATACCCAAGCCCTAGCTGTGTCAGCAGGAATTAGAAGTGCTCTCTCTTGACAGACAGATTTCCACTCTGCTGCCTCCTCTGTGAGATGGACAACAAGAATGGTGCTGGAGGCCCCAAGGACCCACCTGGGGACACATCCCTGCTTCACGTCAGCCCAGCTCTGGAAAGAGATGCTGGACATGAGGTCTGATGCAGGGAGAATCCTGGAGACTCTGAAGCCAGCAGGAGCCCATTGTGCCTCACATCTGGCAGGGGTGGCTTCTGGGGGAGGAGGCAGTGACATCCTCTGGGGGTCCTGGAGACCCTCGGGATGCTGCATGTGCCTGTACAGGAAGCACAGAGACCCACTCCCGAGCCAAGAGAGCAAACTCTATCACAGCCCAAAGAAGAATAAGATCAAGGGGATTTGGAATCAATAGCTTCTGACTGGTGGGAGCCTCACATCCCTGCATGCTTTTCAGACTCCTGCTTTGCCCTTCTCAAGTTTCCAACCTGTTGCAATGGCAACAGCTGTTACCGCGACAACCCAGCCCTGCACAGCCCCTGCACAGCCCCGGTTTAACAGGGCTGGAGAAACCCCTCGGGAAACTCGGCCATCTGAATTGCTTCACCAGCAGCCGCTTAATGCCACCATATTTAAGCCCCAGAAAGCAAAACAGATTGCTTTTTAAAGGAAAATGGGTTGTGATGATTCAGGCTGTGCTCCATCAATTCCAGCTTGCCAGGAATTGTCTGGGGACAGCCCCGAACCCATTCTACACTTAAACCTATTCTTCGCTTCAAATAAACAATGATAAATCCAAGTCTTAGCTAGGTTTTTGCTTTAAGTATATGTTTTCCCCTCTTTGCAGGCTGTATGTAAAATGGTGTTGAGCATTCTCTGATCCATGGAGATGCATATTTCAGGCCCTGTATTGCACAGAGACATTTTTCAACATTAGAGAATTTTTGTTATAGTTAGCCCTAATTGAATCCAGCAAGAGAAATGTAAAAACATTGAAAAGTGCCTGTCAAAACACCACTGGTGGATGACAATTCCTCTTGGTTGACAAAGAGGCAACTACCAATCCTTTCCTTTTTCAAAATCTAATACAGGCCGGTGAGAGAGGGAATAATGGTGAGAAGTGAAAGGAAAGAGGAGTAAACAATAAGTACACAATGTTATTTATACACACGGCTAAGCACAGTGCACCTTAATTCACATTCTGTGTTACAAGGCTCAGTGGTGGGCTCAGGCTGGGGAATTCGATCACATCGCTGGTCCGACACTGTGAGCTGATCTGACTCTCTCTTACACACAGGCTTCCTTTTTCGTTCTCCTGCACAGAGAAAACCAGCACTTGGTTTGAGTCATGCAGCAAAGTAATCAATGCAGTTATTTCTCTTATATAATTCACAGTAGTATTTAAGAGATGTTAAGGTATGCTTTTCTACCTCTGTCAGAAACAGGGAGGAGGTTTAAGACCAAGTGGAGCAGAAGGGGTTTATCACAGATGGGATGCACACAGGCAGAGAGCTGTAGTACCTCCACAAGGATGGGCTCTGAGTGAGTATTTAGCAAGGTGGGCACTGGCAATGATTGGATGCCAGACCCAAAACCAGACACTGGTGCATTTTGCAGCCTTAGGAAATGCCTCATGACCTTTTCTGTGCTTCAGCTTCCTCACCTGCAAATCAGGTTGTGAGGTTCACCTGGCTGGGAGGGGCTGTAAGGTGCCCTCAAGAACCCCAGAAGCACCTTGTAGGATGTTACCCTCCACTGCAGACCAGGGAAACAATCGTACCCACAGGGTGAGAATCTTGAAGAAATCAAACAGAGAGGATCTGACAGCAATGCCCAGACCCCAAAGGAATCCAGGACAAAACAAAGCCTTTCCAAGCACCCACCTTGGCAGAGCTTACTGCAGGGCTGCCACGGGCCATGCTCATTCCAGTAAAACTGCTGAGGCTTGTCCTCAATAGGGACATTGAATGTATAACGAACGTCAGGATTGTACAAATTGCCCACTGATAAAACCTGAGAGGAAGAAAAATGAAGCAGAGTAAACCAACAGATATCACTGCCCACTGTTTTCAGTCCAACAATGCTGAGCAGACTTGTCCATACACACAACATATACTTCACCTGAAGTGTTATTTCTTGCTCAATCCGATCTGTGGAATTAATCCTTTCAATAGTATTATCGGAGCCGCTGTATTCGATCACAGCATTCCCAACTTTGATTTCCCTTTTAAACATACTGACGACAAAGTCTCCATTTAATATAAAGTCTCCTTGACTGTTAGATAAGGCTGCATAGGTGCAAAAAACAAGAACTAAAGAGGCAGAATTAACTCATACGTACACAACAATGTGGGTCATGTGCTCTCAGTGCTCCCTTCCCTTGGGGGTGGGGGGAAAAGCCCACTGGCACTCTCAAACAGAAAGGATGTAAAGTAAGCAGCAGAGCTCTTGCAGATATTGTGCCTTCTCCTTTTTCCACTGGAAAGCCTCCTAAAAATGAAGGCTGATTTCCTGAAGTTGTTGCTAAACAGTTCATCCATAACTCAATGCAGAGATATCCAAAAGGCATTCTGGGCTGGCTGCTGCAAGGAGCACACATAGGCTGCATCCCCACATATATCACAGAAATAATCCTTCCCAGACCTTTTCATTAGCTGTGTGGATAGGGTGGCTTTCCTGGTGTTTTCCAGGTGTGTTCTTAGGGTAAATGTATGCACCCTAATTAGCTAAACATAATTTTCTAGTATATAATTACAGGGAGTTTGGTCAGTATCTCCCCCTTTGTCTCTCTCTCCCTCCTCCCCCCATAATTTTTATTATTCCAAATCTTAAGGTATGTGAGAGCACTGGAGGCTTAAAGCTTAAATGCTTTATAAAAGGAACAGTTTCCTGAAAACAGCAGTCTGCTGCACAACTTCACACTAATGCGATTATGTAGCTAATTTCCTAAGTTAGTTTCCCCACCATTTCACCCATCACAGTTACGTTACTAAAAAGCCCCTGTACTGAAAAATCTAAACACCAAAACACCAAAGGGAAGGTTTTTTCCATCGAATGAGGAGAGATAATGAAGCAAAACACTGCTCAGTAGCAAACAGACATAGATGAAGAAAACTTCATAAAGCAGAGGCTACACCAAACCAAGTTTCACACTTTGGAGGTTTTAATAGTAGTAGGCAGTAGTAAAACTCATTAAAGGATTCCTTCTCTTTTACTATATCTCCTACAACAGTAGGTACATCTTGGACTTGATGACAACATCAAATTCCTCCTAAACTGTTGAGCAACTACAAGGTTCACAGTAACCGAGGGCCCAAGATTTCACACTCAGTGAGCTGCAAAGTAAGTGGACACATGCACACTTCTCATTTGCTTCCAGTCAGGCCTAATGTGAAGAGATGCTTTCCCAGCAATATTAAAGCAACATTAAAGAAGATTTGACTTCATTGTTTCCCAAGAAGATTAAAGGCCCTCCAAGAAGAGCTGAGAAGTTTGGGGCTCATTCTGGGGTAAACCAGTTTGAATAGGCACAACATAGGGAAGATTGCTTTTTCCAGGAAGAGGAAAAATAAAATTTGGCTCCCTCCTCCATGACAGAAAACTCTGAGATCTCAGTGACATTTTCTTGGTGCTGATGCGCGTTCATGCTGCACCGCCTCAACTTTTTGCCTCAATGAAGGGTCAAGGGTTCAAAGATATAAGTACAGGACTCTGTGCTACTGGAACACAGCTGGTGGTGAAAGTCACAGGGTGTGCAAAAGAGGAAGACCAGAGACTCTTAGAGACCCCAAACAGGACTTAATGGCAAAATCAGCCTTCAACTGGCAAGTGTAACATGAGCCATGATGTTCATTTGTATTATCACTGCTATTGAACCCAAACAGAACTGTCTATGGGGTGAGTTAGTGATCATGGTGGAAAAGACACTCATGGCCATGCTAACAGCATGTATGTGCATGTAGCAGAGTGGTCTAACACAGCACCACAAGCATTTTTCTCTGCCTCTAAAGACACAGCCACAGATTAGAGAAAACAGTGACTATGAAAGTCCAACAGCCAAAGACCAAGTTACTGTTAGGTTTAAATCAAACTAACATCTTTGGTGCGGGGTACTTCTTTACAGTTATATGTCACTATCAGGCAGGGACAAGAAGGCCCCACTCTAAGTGAAATCAGAATTATTATTCTCAGAAGAATAGAAAATAATTTCTCTTTGTATGTGTTTGCACAAACATCTTTCAGGACATGGCACCAGCCAAAGCATGATGACAGCAGAGATAAAGCTGCAGTGAGGAGACTCCAGCAGAGCTCAGAATCCTGTTTGGTTCCCAGCTTTGTCCCTCAGCTCCCACCCAGGCTCAACAGTCCTTCACAGCCCTAGACACACCCTAAGGGAATATTCCTTGTAATTGTTGAACCTCCCAAACTTTGTATTTAGGATGGCATGAACAAAAAAAAAGGAATAAGATAAGGCTGAATGTTTGGCAGACATAGAAAAATTCTCACCAAGAAAACATCTCCCTTAAATGAGTTCTTCAACCTCCCTAGTGGAAAGCTGCCAGTAGATATATCACCACAACCAGACAACCAAGCAGATTTCTGGAGTGAAAACAGGAGTACAACTCACCCAGGTAGTTGTCATCCTCTGGTTTCCCTGAGTAACTGTGCTGACGCACATCAATATTAGTGGCACCAGCTGGGATGCGAACCACAACGTTATACCCTAGGAAAGATTTAACAGAAAGTCAAGGCTATTACACAGGCATTTGATTTGTTTTCTACAGGGGAAGGGAAATGAGCTAAGTTACCTCACATTACACAAGCTGATACTTTTCATTTAGGGATAGCATAAATAGTTATAAAATGGAATATACTATAGCTAGAAGGATTTTGTGTTTTACATCAGTGTTTTTGTAGATTAAGTGTCATAATGGCTTTTATAGATCCACATTTTTCACTATAAAGTTTTTAGCAACAGATTCTTACCATAATGCACCGTGTTAAATGTGCCTGCAACAGTTTTGCATGAAGAATTATCCCCACCACAAACACCACATTTATCTCTTCTTGCTTTTGAATTCAGCACATGATCACATCCAGCTTGCTTTAAGAGAAAAATTGAAAAAAATAGATTGAGCAAATACAGACTAGAACAGCACTGACAAATCTCCTAGTTTAGGCACACAAAAGTCCTGTATGCAAAAGGCTGCCTTGAGATAAATTGGTTTGCTTCCCCACATTTTTCCACTGATTTACAGTGTAGCCATCCCACAAGGTTTTACAACAAAAGGCTTTTTTACAAAGCAAGAATCAGAACAACTGTTTGCACCAGGTAATGCCCTCACTAGAAAAATATTCTTGCATAGAGAAAAATGCAAAGAACAATTGTGAATGGAAATGTAGGGCTCTGAGGTCTGATCAGGAAGAACTGGGGCAAAGCACAGAAGGAAGCAACACCGGGATTTAGGCTGAGACTCCACAGCCCTCAGTAACTTAGGGCAGGTGTACAAACATCTTCCACTTGAGTGTGTCCCAAGAAGAGCTGGTGAATGTAAGATGAGGAGTGTCTGAGGGGGCTGGGGAGCTCAGCCTGGAGAAAAAGAGGCTCGGGAGAGACTTTCTCACTCTCTACAACTACCTGAAAGAAAGTTGTAGCCAGGTGAGGGTCAGGCTTTTTTCACAGGTAATAAGCAACAGGACAAGAGAAAAAAAGCCTCACGTTCAACAGGGAAGGTTTAGATTTGATATTAGGAAATAATTCTTCACCAAAAAGGTTGTCAAACACTGGAACAGGCTGCTCAGGGCAGTGGTGGGAGTCACATATCTACATATTAGAAGACATGTAGATATGGCACTTGGGGACATGGTTTAGTGGTGGACTTGGCAGTGCTGAGTTAATGGCTGGACTTGATCTCAAAGGTCTCTTCCAACCCAAATGATCCTACGATTCCATGCGTGGCTCTTCAGCAAATCTGGAGGCTGGCACAAGTTTCAGACCATTTGGGGCTTACAGAGTCTGCAGATGCTGCTGGCATCCTCTGAGTGAAGAGAACATGCCAACAACTGCCCCGAGCATGGAGCAGAAGTCCCAGGCTGCCCTACAAAAGTGCCACAGCCCTGTGGTGAAGAGGAGGGACAGTGATTACCCGGCAGAGGCCCTGCACGCAGATGTCGTCGGTGTCGGGGCCGCAGGGCGTCCCGTCGATGACGCGGTCCCGCAGCTGGTAATAGGCTGTGCTCCCCGCCACCCGGCAGAACAGCTTGCAGCGATCCTTCATCAGGACTGCGGGGGAGGGAGGGACACCAGGAGCACGTTATCTGAACACCCTCACTCACCCCTAGGCAGCAATCCAGGAGGCAGGAGCTGCATTCCCCCCAGCCACTTACTGCCGCTGTATTTGGGAACCCAGCGCACATTCGTGGGCAGCCCGTTGATGTTGAAGTGCTTCCCATCGAATTCCGCACACTGCTCATCCCGGAAATCCTTCTTCAGCTTTGAGCACGGTTCTGTGTTGCAGGATTTAAACTTCATGCGACGTCCCACGCAGTATTTCCCACCGTTTTTGGGTCTGCAGAGACAACACCAGGCTGGAAATGAGGTGGAATTGCAATTCTGCAACCTGTTCAGTACAGTCAGGATTTGCAACAGCATTCTGTGGACTTTGTCTTTTTGCATATCTTTAATTAATATCCCAGTTTGACAAGCAGGACATGCTATGTTGGTGTCTAACAAAAAAACCACCTCAAATGCAATAAAAAGGGATGAAAAAGAGAATATTTGCTTTCTGATGGATGCCATGGTAGTGAGAGAAATCAGAAAGGAAGAGCAACATCTTCTCCCCCACCTGAGGATTTATTTTCACACTGAGGGATCCCACTTGGGCCCATGTCTCCTTACAAACACATCAGTCCCATGGATTTTGTGGCTGACAATTTGCCTTTGATCTAGTGGGCTGCAAATAACTAAACATTACAGGAGAAAAGGCTTCCATTCCTGCAGAGGCTGAAAGGTCAGGCAGCACTTAGTCCTTCATGATTTCTAGCCCCAAATGTTAGAAATGTAATGCCGAGCACTTTGAAACAACTTTACCTCCATATATTCCAGAAAGCACCAAAGACGGTCAATAAATAACTTACCCCCATTTTATAGCAGGATAACACTGGTATAATCTGGGAAGAGAGATCCCATTCAAGCCACATAAAACCCAGTGGATAAGCCTAGGAGAAGCTATCATTTAAAATTTCCTGACTCACAGATTCAGGGCTGTAGTCGTAAAACTATTTTTCTCCTGTGTAGATGAAGCTTTTGCCAGAGAACATCACTCTGGGGACTGAAAGAGCCTCTCCCATTCCATCTGCTGCCAGCAGTGGTGCAAGAATGAGCTGTACATCAAAATAACCAAACCTACATCTTCAACCTATCCCCTGAAAAATGAGTGCTTGCACTAGCAAGAAGTGCAATCAGAAGAGTGACTTGCCAGGCTTCAACATCCTGGCACCCACAACTCCTGCCTTCCAGGGCTGTTCTTCAGGATCAGCTCTGCCTTGCCTGGGGACCGGGTGCCCATCAGTGCCCCAGGGATGCTGGCAGAATGCTCCTTCCCTTGGGGCTTGGTTGGGAAGGCAAGGTTTGCACACTTGGAGAACCCTTCAAGATGCAGATGAATGAGTGATAAATGGGAACCACCCCTGCCCTCAGAACAGAGATGCTCACCATGAGATCTCCATGTTACATGCAGTCAGCACCTCTAACAAAAGGGATGGCACCCCCTGCACATGCACAGTGATCTCTACACACAGTGAGTCAACAAGTTCCTGCAGCTGAACAGAATTTTGTAGCATCTCTGCACCTCCGCCACCCAGGAGGCCCAGCAGTGCCTTTTCTCCCACAAATAACAATTCGTCACTCTTATGCTAGAAAATTCATTGTGACTCAAGTAGCAGAGTTCCTGTGAAACAAATGAGAGACAGAAGCACAGAACAGCTTGCCCTTCCCAAATGATTGCCTGCAAAACTGGGAAAGGCAGGCAGACTTCCCACCACCCCACCAGTACCACACTAGGGATGCTCACAGGTTTGGCAGAAGGAGTTGCCTCCTCGAGCAGCTGCAAGTGAGATGCTGAGCACCACCAGCTACACATACGAGATTTTTCCTGCTAGCATCCTCCCTGCTGTGGTGCAGACCCCTCTAGTCCTATCCTAAATGCCATGGGGGTATGATTTGTCCTCAGGCACAGCCCAGAGGAATGGCTACAAACACCAGCTCTACCTGCTCTCAAGCAGGTCTCACATGCCACCTGGAAGTGAAATGCCTGTCATTTACAAAGGTTTCTGGTGTTTGCAATTAAGCAAGTACCAGTGACAAAAAGCCCAAGCAAGTGCACAGTGCCCACTGCAGATTCCTGATTACAGACTGATTTTACACCTTTACAGTTCCTGGTGAAGGAGGAAGTCTAAACCTGGTTTTTACTGACTTAGTCTGTCGTCCACCTTGTTATGACAAACAGCTTCAAAGAATTTATTTGATTACACTTGGGACAGCTCCAGGGCTCTCCCAGCACAGTAGCCCCTGCAGACACAGCCCAAACTCCTTCTTGCCTTGCAGGCACAATGGCAATTGCTGGGGGTTTCCCAAGACCAGAGCCCATCCCATGGACTATTCCCATGCATGCACATGAGCTACCTCTAGCTACAAAGGGACATCTCAACCATCTTACTACACAACACACCAGGAAACTTCTTAATCATGGCAGCAGCACACTCCAGACCTGGGTGAGTCTGAGTCATTCATGGGGGAATTAACAGGATTCATAATTTTCACTTCAAAAGCATTTATACTTCTGCAGGACTGTTGCAGTTTGACAAAGCCTCTGAGTTATACAAACCTTTAAGAGGGCACTTCTTTTTAAAACAATTGCAATTACAACCTTTTTATGGCTACCACATTGCTTCCAATATAAATCAATTTAACTAAAATGAAACTCTTAACTATTTAGTTAAGGAGAATACGGAGAAACATGTAGCAGCTTTTATTTTTTTAAAGGTATGTCTGATAAAATCCAAAAATTCCAAGTTACTATTTAGCTTTTTCTTCTCTAGACATGACCCCTGAGATTGAGATAACATTGACACATGGACAACACAAACTGAAGGACGCTAAACCTTGCCACCGTGTTGCAAACTGTCAGCTTTGTAACTCTGGTAGTAAATCTCTTGCAGACAGTGCTGGGGGCTGAAGCACAGTCACACTTCTGATGCTTAAAAACAGCTCCAAACTCCCCTGACAGTCTGAGGGTGTTTTTAACCAGCATTGCTTCTCACAGAATCTGAGGGACAGAAAGAGCTGACCCTGAAAAATAAGTCACCCTCATACAACATCAGTTTTCAATGTCATGAAGAAATACAGCTTACTTCATTCTGTGTAGTATTTTTATGGATCATCAACAATGTATTACAGAGACAGAAGGAAAAGCAGTATATACATAGAAACATCCTTGTTTTGCTTCCATTTCCCTTCTCTCTGAATCATCTATTCGACCAATTAACAGCCAGCATGGACCCACTTTCAGCCCAGTATCATTCCCCTGACAAGTTCCTGCACACACCCCAGACCCAATGCACTTCTGCCAGCAGCCCAGAAACTCTCAGGCCCAGGGAATGATGGGGTCTCATCCCCATTCCCACCCTCACAGGTCTGAAATACATGATGCTTTATTAATCCATCACCCTGAGCATTTTCACTTGCAGATTTTGAGGCAGCACGCAGCAGTCCAGGAGCACCAGGTACAGACACCCTGCCAAGAAGTGCTGTTTTGGGGGTGCTTTGCACCTGCCCCACGGGCAGCAGCTCTGCCTGGGAGCACTGAGGTTGTCACAAGGAGAAGAACCAGGAGAATTAACTGCAGGGTACATTTGCCCATGTGCCTGTGCTCATGTGTGACTGCAGAAAAATCTGTGAAGCTCCAGCGTGCACAGATCAGTTTGAGATATCCTTCTTCACATTCCAGGAAGCCCCACGACCAGGAATTGGTTGATGGCTAGCACAGTTTTCAATACATGTCAGGTTCAGGCAGTTTTCAGCACAGGTGGATACATCAGTGATGGACTAAAATGCAAATGTGATCCGACTCACATCCAGAGACAACACCCTCCCATCCAAAAAGCCATTCCTGAAAACAGGGTTTCTGGTACTGACATCTTATCAAATATGCCCTTTCCCATAATTCTGCAGCATGTCTTTCTTGGAAAACCAGGGCTTGCACCACAGACCCTCTGATGATGCACTGCAGCCATGAGCTTTGTCCCCCAGCCAGGCTCAAATTCCCATGTGGGCAATCTCAGTGGGAAGGGTCTGGTCGAGTTAGCAAACACATTCCTTCAGGGTATGTCAAAACAGTCTGTTGCCATTGCAGAGGCCCACAAGTCTTTCTGCATCCTTGCAGGATACACATCCATGTAGGTGTCAGAGCACTCTACAAAGAGAGGCAGGAGCTGCAGCCTTACTTTCTGTACCATGGAGGGAATGGATATCATTTTCAATGCCAGATTTAACAAAATTTTTTACTGGATGCAAGATCCTACCCCAGATCCTCATGCACAGAAAAAACTTTAGAAATCTAAACCATCTTTGAATAGAAAAAAATTTTTGAGAATTATTTCAGATCTTATTCAAGGTATCTGGGTTGGGTTTGCTGCCTTCTACAACAGAGGAGAAACTGTCTCTTTTTGAAGTACTTTGAGACGGGGAAAAATGCAAGAGAGTATCCAGTGGGGTCTCAACCATTTGCGTCGTTTTAGCAGCCCCATGATAATGGGGACACAGGTGGTGGGAGCTCACACTATGGTGTCAAATGACAGGCACAAACCAACAATCAGTGGAAAGTTCTGTGGATGGTGCCAGGACAGACTTCTCCTTGTGAGGGGCTGGAGAAGAGAGGCCAGTGCCAGCAGAAGGCTTAGGAAAGGGGGCCTGGAAAATAACCACTAACAATCACAATGATTTCTCAGGCAGCTTGGTGCCGAGTGTGTTGAGGTGCTTTTGCAAATCCCAGCCAAAGCAATACACCTACTGAAGCACCAGCATACAAAACACAAGCAATCAGGGAAGATGGAATTTCAAATCCCTTGGCAAGCCTTTAGGATAAAGGAGATTTTCTATCACAAAAAGCTATCAGTCTGAATAGATGCCTCTCAGAAGACAGGAATAGATCTTGCTGACAGCATCCAAAGTTTCAGCAGCAAACCTGGCAAGCTGGTTTGTTTTTGTCTTTCCATGGCTACCAAAGACCATATGGAGTGTGCTGACTCAGCACAGCCAGATGAGAGCTCTTAGCACTTGTGTTTTTCTTAGTGTTGTTTTAATTAACGTGCTGGTGTCCTACTCTCTCAGCCTCAACTTTTGACACTTGCCCAGCTGTGCTGAGCAGCCTCTCCTGTTACTACACCCCTAGTGTCATAGGTATAAGCCCTCCCTTCTCCCATTAGCAGTGATGAAACTATCACTGGCACATCCCTAGTGGCAATTTCCTTGGCAATAAACCATCCAACACCAGTGATGAGAAATAAGAATCTTTTTAAGACTCCACAGTGCAACCAGCCCCCTCTCCTCTCTGTATTTCAGTCCCAAATAAAAGCCCAGAAATCCTCCTGACCATCCCTTCTGCAAGAAGGCAGTTAAACAGAAACCAGCACAACTCACAATTTATGTAAATAGGCAGCTTTCATACCAGTTGCTCAAGCTATGACTATTGCACCAACTACATATTTGTCTCCTTGAAGCCCACAGCAAAATTCCCCACCATTTCAAAGGTTGCAGGATTTTGCATTCCAGGCTGATAGCAAACATTTTTGAGTGCCACTTTTTAATGGGGCACAGATTTCTGCTGAGGTTTGGCTAGTCTGCACCAGCTGAAATGTAACTGTATAAAGGATCAGCTGCAAAAGCAGCCAAAAGCTGCAAAACCAGACAAAGCAGGAATAAAACAGTAGAAAACTTTATTATAAAGGCCTGTAGAAACAGCTGCAAAAGCAACCAAAGTGGGGTAAAATGGTGAAAAGGGAAGGCTCCTTCCTTTTTGAATCACAGCACTGGAGAAAGAAAAACACCTCTGGAAGTGGGACCCCAGCTGTGCCTCCACAGGAAAACAGAAGGTAATAAACCCATGGAGGTATCAGCTTTTTATCCCTCATTGTTGAATGGATCCCTTTTCAGAGCACTTCCCTCACACACCAATAACCGGATCTTGCCTCATCCATGCTGGGCAAAGCCACCCATCCCCAGGGCAGAGCCACTTGTCCTTGGCACCCACAAGGACTGGGGACAGCCAAAGCTGATTTCAGCCCATTTGGGCACCCCAAACAGCTTTTCCCCATCTCCCCCTCTGTGCACTCACTCGGGCCTGTTGCACTCCCGAATCGCCGTCTTTATGCCGCCGCCGCAGGTCCTCGAGCAGGTCCCGAAGGGGCTCCAGGTGCCCCAGGCTCCATCTGTCACTGGTGCCTCTCGCTCCTTGGGCACACACATCCCAAACCTGCAGTGCTGCATGTGGAGGAGAGACATGGCAAAGGTGGGATTGTGCTGCTTTGCATCATGAGCAACCGACCTGGGCAACAAGACTCAGCCTCACTTATTTCTCAGCCACGCACAATGATTTTGCAGTCAAATAAAACTGAACTACTTTATATTTTTGTCTGTCACCCCCATATTTTTCTTTCTCCATACCCTTAAATGGCAAAGTGAAGGCAAGGTGCTGAGTCTGTGGAATGATTTACGGGATGAAGATTGAGGACAACAGCAACCACTGAATATTCCCTGTTTACTGGTGCTAAGCAGCACAGCAAGCTCATGGCACTGGGTTTTCAAAAAGCTGCTCTGATTTCCTGGAGAGCTGCATAAACTGTGCCATGTCAGGAGAGGAGACAGGCAATGAGGAGAAACACCAGGGAAAACTCAAACCTCCCCACAGCTACCCAAAGCAGAAAACTTCAAAATCCAAAAGGCAAATAAAATAGAAAAATTAATTCCTCAAACCCAAGTGGTTTTTTTTAAAACTCAGACATAACACGGGACTTGCCAAGACCTGGTCTACACTTCTGTTTTCCAGCTATGATTCTTGTTTTCTTTTGTTTGGAAAACTGGATTATGTCACCTCGGCAAGCCCTCATCCCTGCTTTCATGGTATAAATTGTGTCCTTTGGGGTATGTTTACTAGATGGACTACACAGACTTCTGCAGAAGTGAGGTCTAGGGAAGAGTCACATTGTGGCCCCACCAGAGTAGATGGAAAATGTCCCCTCTCAGTCAACTTGTAGTGCTCGCTACAGTTAATTTAAATCTAGAGACATGCAGATGCCTAAATCTTTGTAATTATGGGAAGCCCAAACATTGCTGATTGCTCACAGATTAGAAGAGGCTACAGACTACAGAATACAGGTAGAGAGCATCACTAAAATATTCCCTTGCAGTATTTCTGTGCACCAGGTGCTGTTCAGATCTGATGATCTGTATGGGAACAAAGTCAAATTTGCCAATGCATTGTGTTTTTCCAGCCCTTCCACTAATAGCACAGCAAAGTTGTATCAAGACACACCACAAGCTCATCCTGCCTTTTTAGACAGCCTTATGAACCACCTCGGATAAGACTATCTAGGAAAACAGCAGAATCAAGCTGTCATGGGGCTGTGCATCCCACAGGACACCAGCTCTGCAGCACATGGGACACCTTTTGCCCATGAAGGCTGACTTGTTACATAGCTTTGCTGATGAAGAAAGCTGATGTCAGGCACATTTCTCCATGGATATGGTTTGCAGGACAGCTGAAGAACCCATAATTTGAGTCCTGCATGTGGTGTTTGCTCAGAGACAAGCATGGTCTCTAGGTTGTAAAATGCCCTAGATTTGCTTTCTTCTGAAGATCTGATTCCCCAGATAAAACTGAGCAAAACCCATCTGCTACAGTTAAGGACAGCAATAAAATCAGCTGAAATGCCTGTTTCTTTGCTGCAGGACAAACTTTTACAATGCACAACTCCTCCTGGCATTTAGAGGTTGAAAACCTGAAGGTTGGGGTCCCTATACAGGTCCAAAGAGGCCTGACAGCTATCATTAAACAACAGGAATACATGACACCAATCCAAAAGTGCTGTCCCAGTGGAGAACTTCTTGCAGCAATGTTGATGCTCACAGCTCAATATCTAACCAGAGTCATGCCTGGCACCACTGACCCAGGGAAGATGACTGAATAGCTAACTAGTGAATGAACACAGCTAACAGACCATGACATGACCTATCCCATGGTTGAGTATTAACCAGGAAGTCATCTACATCCATTGATTTTATTAAAAATTTGGGGTTTGGAGTTGATGATAAAGTGAAGTGGAGGAAAAGAGCAGCTGTTTTAAATAAATGGCAGGATTATCCTATGAAAACGTAATGGTGCTTCTTGGAACCACACTGTGAACAGTCTGGCTGTGCAACCTTTGTGCCTTTTGTATTTTAAAAATAATTTCTATGTTGAGATACAGCAAAAAGACTAAAAAGCCTGCCAGGGTTCTCTTTCCTATAAGCTTACAGCTCACAGAATGAAGAGAATAAAAGGCAGATTGTCTGGAGCAAATTCAAAACATCTTAGACACACAGTGGAGCTGCAGAGCACTGGCAGGGATGGAAGACATTACAGCAGACTTTCCTTTCCTTTGTCTTGCCACTGGAGTTCAAGATAATTCCCCAAATCCAGCTCCTATCCTTGGGCTGGCTGGCTGAATGGAGTAGCAGGGGGCAGAAGGGGCTGTGCAGTTGCATGCATGCATAACAGACACACTACCTGCTGCCACAGGCACCAATCATTACTGCTCATCTGCTCTTCTGTTACCATTCTTTAAACAGCCCTGAAAACCACAACTGAGAGTGACCCAGATTTACAACCCCTTTATCTTCTTTCAGAGATTTATCTCCACCCAACAATGAGCTGGTTCTGTGGAACATGGTAAAACCATCACCCAGCAAAGCCAGACTCTGGGCTGGGCTTAGGGCTTGATTTAGCAGTATCAGATTCAGTGTCCTCACATGCAAAATATGCGTAAGTTAATACTTCAATGTTTTTTAATGTCCTTGATTTAAGACTAAATTTAGAGCCTGGTTAAATCTACATCTCAGTAGTTTTAGCTAGATCTTTTTTTTAGCTATTCAGGCTCTCTTATTTCCAAAGATATCTCCATAAAAAATAGTATGGTATTTTCTCCATCTGCCAAACCATACAGCATGGGCTTTAAACATGGAGACTTGAGGCATTATTAGTCAGCAAGTAGCAGTTTGACAGGGCTCCTGACCACAGCAGAGTACCAAAATAGTAATTCATTCCAAGGAAAAGCACTTCAGACTTGCACCTCAGCACTTTACAAGCCTAAGTAAATACCAAGCAGGACAGAGTTTATGATGATGCAGACTTAAAGCTTGAATTAGATGAATACACAGACAGAAAAATTACTCCATAAAGCCCTTTTGTGAGAACACATTTAAATGCCCGAACACGAGTGGGCTGCATTAGCTTTTCTTAAGACCCCATCTGCTCTCAGCTGTGACATTCAGATCACACTTGTCTGGTTTGTCTGAACTTGTCAGAATGTCTAAATTTGTGGCCTGAAATGTTTTTGCTGAGATGGTCTTTATTAAGAGCCATGCAGCTGGACATTGCATAACAAGGGGCAGCTCTGAGGGAGTGCGGATCTGCTCAGCTTGCTGTTTGCACATCACTCTGGTCATATCGAAAGATAAGTGCAGGTTTGCTGCAGCCCAGATTTTTGGAATTTCAATAAAATTTCGAAGTTATTGCTGATCTTGCAGCAATGAGCAGATCCCAAGCTCACCAACAGAGAAGTCGAGGGCACAAGGTCTCAAGTCACAGGGATTCTGCAGATACCTACACTCAAAAACATTAGACATTCCAATTACATCTCTAATGCACATTCTCAACCATAAAAAAAAATCTGCAATTGCACTTTTCCCTAAGAAAGCAAGGTAAATTGATACATGATGCTCATTGTCCTGGAGGAAATCGGTCAAGTGTCATTGAACAATTGAGTTTTCAGACACATGCATCAAAAGATAAATTTCCAGAATTCCACAGTCTGTATGGAAAACTATATTTAAAATAGCATCCAGAATTTTTATTAAAGTACATTTGAGAGTCTATGATTTAAAACTTTGACTCTTTCTAAAGAAAACATTATTATTAATGTTGATTTTAAGAGCAAGAAAAGCAAAATTTTAAGCTATACCATGTAGAATAACATCACACTATTTTTACTAGACACAGATGGAGAATGGTAAGAACCAGTTAGCATTTCTATTCAAAAGCTTCAGCATCTCAATAAAAGAAAAATCCTCTCAACTATTTTTCTACAGATACGAACAACTAAAAATTAAACACTTCTCCTAGAAACCACAATGCTAGCTGGAAATTAACATTGCACATGGAAATGGAAAGTTTCTATGAATTACTGCTAAAAATGTTCCATACAGAAAATGTCAACCAATTCTATATTTTACTCTGAAGTTGTCAAGATGAAAAGCCAGCTGACAAGTTTATGTTACATAGAATTACTAATTGCTCACATCATATAGGCAATTTCTAACAAAAGTTTAGGGAAGCATTGCAAAAGTTTTGCTCAGAAGTTCACTCAAGGGCATTAATTTAAAAAGATAAGCACTCCAGAAGGAATACCTGCTTTAAACAATGTTATGCCAAGCAGTTGACTTAAATCATGTTATCTGGGCTGGAGATGTCCCAGATACCACCAGGCTTAAAATACATTGAGCTGCTTTGGGCTTCCACCACTGCAGTCAGAGCCCTGCCCCACACAACTGGCATTAGGGTAGGATGATTCTGACTGACATGCTCAGCCTGAGCCCAAAGAAATAGAGCCACAAGACACAAAACACAAGGTATTATACAGACCTTTCCAGGCTCACATTCTGTCCCATCAGCCCAAGGTGTGTGTTGAGTTCGACATCCCTTGTGAGCACCATCGACGTTGATACACCAAAGTCGCCGACACTGCATCTGCTTAAGTGATTGCAGAGATCAAAACATTAAATATGTGCCACATGCCTTACCAGACAGATGATCCTTTATGAAATTACCCCCCTAGGATTTATCATTAACTCACAAGCTTGACAGTAAGTTGATGGATTGTGAGTCTGCCATTCATCCAACCCCAGGAGACCTTATTTTGCTCTGGCAAAACCAGGAAAAATAAAGTGTGAAATTTCACTTACCATATATGGGCACACTTGGGATCCAGGTCCAAAAATTAACTCACATTGTTTGTTGACGTCATAAATCAGCCCTGGGAGCTGCTGAGGCAATGTGTAAGTTCTTGATGAAGGTTCATCAAGCAAACACTCCCCATAACCAGTGCTACAACACAAATCAGAATAATGGTGTTAAACAGGAGGCAGTGAGATCAGAACACATTTGTGTTTGCCTGAATTAGCCTTAGGGCAGTTGCACACCATGTTTGCCACGTTTAACAAGCACTACAAGAGCTATTTCAAACTCAAGCACAGGAGGGTGTGTTACCCATACACCACCACCCCTGTGCTGTGACAGCAACCATCCACCACAGCATAGTCAGCTACCATGGCAAAAGCGTTTGAGTGTGCATTTAGTTGCTGAGCAAGCACCGGCACATTTTTATAAAGAATTCAGAAAGAAAAATCACTGAATAGCAGAACTGCCCAAGGGACTGAGCTCCTGGATTGGCCAGAACATCATCATGGCTCTCATTCTGTTCCACACAACACACGGGAAGGCATCACAGCAAAATGGGCAAATCACTATGCATCAAACTGACCCGTGGGCTCCTGGAACGGTGTTCCCACCATGGATTAGTGCCAGGGCTTTATCTTGACCTGTGGAGCAGAAAGGCAGATTCAATCTGCCTTCTAAAACACAGCTCCGTATATGGGCCACAAGGCTCGGAAAAGTCATTCTTCAGGTTTGAGGAGAACACACATTCCTTAAAAGCAATATCCATGGGAGAAGACTTATCCTTCCCCATTGAGAGGCTGGTCCTTGCCAGCTTATCATGAGGCTGAACTGGCAGGGACTGGATGCCAGGGGTGCATTCCTGCTCTATGTAAAGGATGCGTGCACACACAAATCCCTCTGATTTCCTCCAAATGCTGCGCACTAGGACTCCAAATTAACTGAAGAGCTCCATGGGACACATGGACATGTGAAAACAGCCCAACACATGCATATGCAAGGCCTTACTCCAGAAATTCAGTGATGTATTTCCTACTGCATTTTGACCACATCCAGGGATTGGTATAGAAGTTCAGTGTTGGTGCCATGACATGCTGTTGATTTTTACCTCCATCTTCCTTGCACTTGTGATTGTCATCATGTGGCATGTTAAATCTAAGAGGAAAAGAGCAGAGAAAAGCAGAGTCAGTCAAGAGGCAAACATCAAGTATTTAGCATAGCAAGGGCAGCAGTATGAACTAAATGCAAGCAAACCCAAAAATTTTTCCTAAATATGCTGCTGACAGATATTGCAGAATAAAAGTATTCATACACACATATTCACAATAAATTCAGAAGTGTTAACTAACAGGGTTCCTAGCACTCATCCGGAAAAAGCTGTGCAGCACCCTGCTAAGCTCTCCACTCCATGACTGCATATATTTAGCCAGAGAAGCCCTCCAGGGTGCCTGGACCAAGATGCAAATCCAGCTGCAACTTCCTTTTCAGCTGACAGTTGCTATCCTGCAGACAGGCTGAAGTCTGGCCCCTCCTTCATAAAAATGGAAAATACTCTGGAACTGACCACAGATCCAAGAGCTGATCTGAGGGAATTCTGCAGGAGATGGTTGACTTGAGTCCACTGACTGCAGACTCTCATGCACACAGGCAGTAAATACTGTGCTGGATGCAAAATATTTTCTAATGCAGTTAGAATACCCTGGGCCACACTGCTGCCTAAGCAGGGTTGCACCAGGGATAGACTTGGCTCCTATACTTTATGTGGCAGGTTTACAAAATGCCAGTAAGCATTGGTATCAGCAGAAACCAACACAAAGTTTGCAGCACATGACACCTTGAAGAATGTGGTAAATTCGCTAATGGAGACAGAGCGGCTTAAAGCGCTGCACTGTTTGAAGTGGGGAAGGGGAAGTGACCTGGTGTGATCCTGTGTTCCAAGGCTGGGGAGTTTGTATTCCATTAAGACTACCTCCAACAAACCATCTTTTCACTCTGCTCTTTGAAAAAAAGAGCACAGAGGCGTTTCCTGCTCGGGAGCACTGCTAACACCCCCAGCAGCTCTGGGGCAGCATTAGTGAAGGAATCAGCCACAGGTAGGTGTGGGGAGCACCAAAACTTGGGGGACTTTGTGTCAGGAAGTCTCATTTAAACAAATACTACTGTGGTTAAAAATATGTCTTAGCCAGCTCTCCATGAAGAAAAACAGTTTAGAACAATGAGAGATCTGTTCCCAAGTACTCATCCATCTCACACCTACAGACCTCCACTGCAAAGCAGGCATGTGGTGGTTTGGGACTGAATCAGCTGCCTAAGGTTGCAGGCAGGGGTAAAGGACTATGTGATCTAAGATGATGTTTCTCATGACTGCTTAGTAGTGAGAAAAAGTCTCAGCAGTGAGAAAAAGGCAAAAATCGCTTGAAAGAAATTTCCACTGGAGAAGGTGAATGGCAGCGTCTCTTCTGGGGATGTCCAGCAGCACAAGAGTTTCCATGGTGAAACAGTTCAAGAGCTGAGTCAAGCTCACTTATACACCTCATCACCTCCCAGATGGCTTGGGTAAGTTCCTCCTTCACACACAGCTGCTGCATTGCCTTCACTACACTACACTACGCTGTAGGACAAGCTGTGGCAGGCTGAGGGCCTGCTCTCAGAGAAGACTTCAGTCCCAAAAGATACTTGAGATGTGCCAGCATCTCTTGCCCTGGTCCTCCCCAATGCATCCAGCACATCCCAACTCTGCCCAAAATCCTGGCTAGTTCCAATGGCTTGGTCAAGATGTCATTGCTTAGGTGCTGCTTATGGTACTCTGTCATTCATCCTCCCCAAAACATGGCCCTGCTGGTTCTGCTGCTCTCAGGTAAGCTCCAGAGCACTCCACAGTTTCATCTACCTCAGTGGTGCATCTTCTAGCCAAGTATAT
Source organism: Rhabdornis inornatus (assembly GCA_013397075.1). Taxonomy (NCBI): domain Eukaryota; kingdom Metazoa; phylum Chordata; class Aves; order Passeriformes; family Rhabdornithidae; genus Rhabdornis; species Rhabdornis inornatus. The sequence continues at coordinate 1,171,674 of VWZS01009920.1, forward strand.
TGATCTCCCCTACAATAATTAGGCTCAGCACTACCAGTTCCCAACCTGGCTGGCAAGCCCTAGTCAGCATAAATATTGGGCTATTTAAATGTATTTACATAAAACATACACATGGCCAAGTTCATGTGCTATCGTGAAAGCAGTGCTCAGTCCATTATCTTCACTAATTGAACAGCTCCTGTATGGGTCACAGACTGTGCCCAGCTCTGCCAGACCTAGAAGAGAACACAGAGATTTGTGATAGAAAAACAAATGTCACTCACAGTTCAGCACAGGCAACTAACATTGTCACTACAAAAAAAGTTAATAAAAGACAAAGAAAAGGTTTTCCTTACCCAGAGTATCACATTTGTCGTGCGCTCTACAAATATCCTGTCTGAAAGCAGAACAGACCTAACACATTAATTCTCAATGCAACAGTGAGTTAAGGTATAAGCACACTAACAACAGCAGAAACAACTCTTGGTCCTCCAACGGACCTTCTCATGCTGGTTTGTCACATTATCCAAAGTCCAAACTAACTCCCCATCATAGTCAGAGCTTTTCATCTTATGCTAAACCCATGGGCAGAACTCAGACAGTCTTGAACCTCTCAAAATTATCTCTTATGGTGGACACATACTCCCACAACCGCAAATATCACTACATCCACATCAAAACTTGAAGATCTCCCATATATTACATGCTCATGGCCCCTGACACACAACTGGCTACAGTTTTCATGAGAATATTCACCACACCTGGTAACAAGCACAGCTGTATCATGCCGAAGGTGACTTCCCTCTGGGTGGTTTTGGGACTGCTGCCATTGGCAGAAGTTTTTTAATGTCGTCTGGGCATTGTAAGATATTGCAGGGCCATCCTGATAAGCAACACACAGAAAGCAGGTATTTTATTTATGACAATGCTCACTACAATGGCACTACAATGCCATTGTCAAGCAGAAGGTGAAGAAAATAATTTTCATTACCTGCTCATTATGTATCACGACCAATTTCACAATAACAATATTAATTAAATTTCCAATGCTTGGGTCTTTGTAGATAGAAGCCACCTGTTTCAAAAAGCAATATTTGGAATTACTGCTAACATTCAAGGAAACAAACAATTAAGACAACACACATATTTTCCATTTTGCAACTGTTTCTCTACTGGGCTGCTCTTCTGCCCTGCTCAGTGCTCTGATGCTACTTGGAGAGACCGCCTGGCAGAAGTACAATTCTGGAACGAAAAAAACCTGCTGGTATCACAGAAACCCAACATTTCCTTTTGCTTTAGCACACATTTCACCAAATTAAAGGATCAGTCTGCTCTGAGACACAAAGACCACCAACCAAGACTGTCAAAAGCAACTTATTCTTCCAAGTGCCTGATTTTGACATGGGCATTTTCAGACAACATATTCACTGCACTTCTACCCTCAAACAGGATGAATATCCCTCCAGAGACACAAATATGTTGGATATTCCTTACCAGTCACTCTGGATCTACAGAACAGCCTGTCTGGAAACTGCACTACTGCATCCTAGTACCTGCAGCTACTAAGGCGCTCGTTCTCAGCCTGGAAAGTCAACTTGAGAACTATGCTAAGGATCAAGGTGATCACAGTCTCCTTCTCCTTGCGACAGCAAGGGAAGTCAGGCAACTGTATACCCTACCAGCATCAGTCCCCTGGAAGGCACAGTGCCCAAAGAACCTTTTTAATTCAACAGTTATTTCACCTGTGCTAAAATAAAAAGAGTACACCATGTGGACTAAACAACCAGTGATATTGCTCATGGTGTCTGATGTTCAGAAAGCTGGAAGACAGAGGTGTTAGAGGATCAGGAAGCATGATGGACCAGAGAAAGAAGACTCCAACCAATATTTTCCAGCCACGTTTTACCATTTTTAATGTAACCCCAGCATTATCTCCACACCTAGGGACGGCAAACTGATGGCATTGCATATGAACGCAGCAGAAAGGGGCTCTGTGACCACTAGAAAACAATTTGTGGGTGAATCTACTTGCCCTGGTTGAACACTCACTATTGACATCAGGGTTAAGACATAGTGCTGTAGGTTGGCTCCGTGGTAGGCGACCATCCTGCTGTCAGCCACCACCATCACTTCCACAAAACGTGGGTAGGACAAGAACCGCTTCGTTCGCCTGTGGCTCTTCTTTTCACCAATGGTCCCTGTTTTGTTGCTGTCCCCAGAAAAAGAATTCACTTCCAGGCTGTGTTTCAACATCTCCACATCAGATAAGATGCTGCTCTCTGCCCACTGCCTTCTCCAGTGTTTCCGCTTGTTCTTTTTGTGACTGTGGTCATGATCTATGGTTAAAAGGCAGAAAAAACATACAATACACTCTGGAGTGAATAAAATTAATACCACGTGTATGTTAAGTCAAAATATCTATTTACCTCAACAAAGTTGTGTGTGTTTGCTCCAAACAAGCAGGGAACTGAAACAGAAGCACTCTGTGGAAGCCCACCATGCAATCCAACATCTAAGGCTTCATTTTTAAAGCCATCTTGGGGAGGCCAGTAGAGGTGGACAACATTCCCTGCAGCAGAGCCAGCTCCTGGCCTGTACAGGAGGGATGGAGCCCTGCAATGGTAATTAGCCACTGCAGCAGCAGTGTGAGGATTCTGGGCACGTCCAAGGTGGCCAGGAAACCACAGGAAACAAAGGTCCAAATCCTGTATTTCTAACTCAGGCATGAAGGACGGCAGGATTTGGCCTTCACAGCAAAGCAATTATATATGATTTATTTCTGTCTCTAACAATAACACGGCTGGGCTTCAGTTCCCCCCCTCCCTTTATTATTCTGTGCTACAGGAATGGTAAAGGTCATCTAATAGCACAGCTGCCACTGGCGAAAGAATAGAATTCAGGAAGTTTCACATATACTGCTTTTGATATTCAATTAGGCCAAACATAAAAGCAGCCTGAAAATATACTCCATGCTGATACAAGGACGACAAAGTGAAGAGGGAGAACAGGCATATAAAACATATGGAACATGTACAATTAAGATTTACCATCTGATTAGTATGTAATTATAGCATTATTTAAATGTAAGAGTAAAATCAGGCTTATTTGATGCCACTTAATTTTTAATCAGTTCATCATAGGAAGTAGCTAATTGAATGTGATTCATCCACGAAAGACTGTTCACTTCTGCATTTAATATAAAGCCAGATCTGAACTACTCATCTACGACTCCAGGCTACAACCCTCATGCTCTTTGTAGCTTTAGTTTAATTTCGTCATGGTGGTGAAAAATATCACATTTCCTTATCTGACCCATTGAGTAGGTTAGAGGAAGCATAATATTAGGGAACAAAGGGATATTCAATGCTCAAACAAGATGAAATGATAGGAAACTTCTTAGTTATTTTTCCTGTGTAGTTTCCTTTCAGGAATATTTGTAATAATTTCCAAAAAAATAAATATGTTCTGCAGTGTCACAGCAGGCAAAGGGGATCAGCCAGCTTCTACCTATCAGAAAAATACTATCCTTTTACCCTATGTGTAAATAGGCAACAGAGTAGTTAAGAATTAAATCCTGTCCACTCTGCACTAAGTCCTCTAAATTCTCATTTCTTATTATAGTCCAGACCACCTTAATACAGCAGAGAGTCTGCAGTTATTTGAGTAAGAATTGGAGAAAGCCAATGGCATTTGTGGTTATAATTGGATTGCCCTAGTTCCTCTGCTCTAATCAATGCCCTTGTGTTGGCAAGGTTGTGCTCTCATGCTGGCACCACTTCGTGGGCAACCATGACATTATCCCGACTCACTCAGTGCCAATCAGCTTGGGGAGCCAACTATGCATACAAATAACTTAAAGGTGAGGAGACAACCAGACTGAGGAGAAAGTGCTAACTCCAGCCCTTCAGCCAGCTCATCTCTGCACCCTCAGCCCACCACTCAAATTTACCTTTTAAATAACTAACTTCCAAAAGGAGCAAGTGCCCAAGGAAAAATGTGTTAAGGATGGGGAGATGCTCAACAGGGCTTGAATGAGGCTGAGGACAAGGAGCAAAGGCAGAGCTCTGCAGGGCTCCACGTGGGACCATGAGGCTTAGGTGCCTTTTCCTCCAACCATCCAGGCAGAGGGAAGTTAGATGGCAAAAAAACAGGGAATTGCAAAGACATCTATCTTTGAAGACACCCATCACACAGAAGGTATATGAAAGAAATTAAATTATATTCACTGGGCTTGCACTGAAATCCTGTAGCTGGTGTCACATGCTAAAAAAAACCCCACAAACCCACCCAAAACCCAGAGAGTACCACATGAAATTCCACATCTTGTTCTGAGAGCCATGACTTGCCCCTGATCATGCAGGGGAATCAGAGCCCAGCACAACCAGTAAAAATGACTTTCCTTTTTGTGCAGAGATCTGGCATAGAGTCACAGAATCATTCAGGTTGGAAAAGATACTTAAGATCATCAAGTCCACTCATTAATCTAATGCTGCCAAGTGTCGGTACAGTATCAGTGCTCTTTCCCCATCCAGCGCACAAATGAAGTCAGACACATCACTTCCAAAACAACTGAATTATTTCCACCCACAAAGCCACTCCAACACTTGCAGTGTGCTATTTGGACAGTTCACCTGTTGGGTGTTTGTCAGCCTGGTTACTGGAAAACCAGGCACCAGTGATGGGGATGCACTGCATGGAAAGCCACTCCCGGACTTTGGTAGTAGTGAACTGTTATCTTCAACCATCTTTCTTGCATGTAGATAGTGTGCACCCACCTGTAAAAAATTAAATGCCAATGGCTGTGCACTGCTCTCAACCCATCTGTAAAACCCTGACCATGTTAATGGGAGCTGCACACAGGCACTGCCAGGAACTCTGTGTGCCTGATTCTGTTGATATCCTGCTCCATTACAATGGCCACAAAAGCAGTGCTCTCACTGAATGGTGCAATGTGCTGCCCTTACACCATGCAGAAGGAAAAATCTCTCATGTTACATAAAACTGCAATTTTTCAGCAACAGCTTCCTACTGCCACACATAACACCAGAAAAGGGTGTGATATTTCCCCACCTTTTTTTTTTTTGTCTATTGTGTTAACATAGTAACAGAAATCAGGAAGAAAAATGCTTTGCTTGGCAAGCCCTCAATCTTTGCAATGACCTGAAACATATCTACTTACACATGTAACTGGATGGGTTTAAGGAACAAAACTTTTTCTTTTTACTTTGTAGAAAAACTGAACTCCAGTGAGTAGACAAACCCTTTAAAACCATGCAAACTACAGTTCAATAATTCAAGTATCAGGTGAACTCATGCATTGATTCAACAGTTCGTATTCATTTGAGAGTCAGGTAAAGGCTAGAATAATGTCCATTTTACTGCATACTTTACTAAGACAATCTATGCTGTTTTCATTGCCTTTACCTGTAGTTTATCTTAATTTTTTTCTGTTTGGTTTCCTCTTTGTAACATGGGACTTACAAAGGAGACCAAATCCTGTGAAAGGATATCGCTTCCTGATGGCATCTTTCCACTAATGCCATTATTTTTGCTTGGGCAAGAAGCCTCAGCCCAGAACCCATTCAGCTGATTTATGGATGTTTCCTGCTGGTTAATGTACTTTGGATCTATCACAAGAAAGAGGGCAGGGAGGACTCAGGCCCTATATGAGTGAGTACTTTGCCTGCATGAAAAGGTGACAGGGCAGAGTCAGGATCTGCTTTTGACATAGTAGCTATTGTTACACTAAACCCAAATACTAAAAGATGGAATGACCACTTATCCCAAGAGTCCTAATCCTTTCCATTTCTACATTAACTAGTCCTTGGAATAGAAAGCAATTTGCACAATTAAGTAAGACATGAAACAATTCAAGCAATTCCAGTTCAGCTCTGAGTTCCAAGGAGCAGCACATACCAGCGAAAAAAAACGTAAAACACAGAGAGAGAGCAAGTGAAGGGGAAAAAAAAATTCTCTTTCTTGAGCTAACAACACCTCCCTGCTAGAAAAAAAGAGTGATCCTTTAAAACTGACTTATTATCATAACTTTTCTGAATGTGACCAAGGATTTTTAACAAAGTTTGCCATTCAGCAGTTGGCCCATATCACTTCCAGCCCTGTTCTGATCCTGTTGCACAGATAGTAAAACTATCGTTCGGAAGTTAATTATTTATTGCACACCTCCATAAAACAGACCAAAATTCAGCTGAGCTCCCCTCAGGCAGTCAGTCAGTGTGTGACTTGTCTCCCTCAACTCCACAGGAGCAAACCCTGGCCAAAAGCTTCAGTACAAGCCCCAGCTCCAGCTGCCTGGCTGGATTTGCTGCTTGTAGCTGGTATGACAGCAGCTGCCCAAGGGACTGCCATCACCTGGGAAACTGAGGAGAGAGGAAAAATGGATTTGCCTTCATGCAGAGATCAGACTGGCTGAAATCAAACAGCATTTTAGGCTCTTCTTGCCAAGAAATGGAATGGAAACAGGTTCCTATTTAGGACACAAACAAGTCCTACTAAGCTGGACTAAAGAATTTTTCTAGCCCTGGGTCTGTCTTAATTCTATAACAAGATATTTTGTATCTCTGTCTTTCTGTACACACACAAATGCATCTCAGATGGATTTGCACGAGGCCAAATTCTCACCTCTGTTACTGTGGGGTGCTGTTGTGGCCAGCATAACCCAGAGCTGAACACACCTTCTCTGCCAGCAGCTTCAAACCCTGCCTGGACAATAGCCAGGGATGGAAACATAATGGGGGACCATCCACTGCCTTGCCCTGTACCACACTGAGATGACCAGTCCTATGAGCAGGACTAATCCTGTCTTCCCTCTGGATAGCTCCTTGACTGTGCAATCAGAGCAGCTGCAATAGCTGGGAAGGGAAAAGAGGTTTTATTAATAGAGACCAATTAGCTACATTGGAAGGGAAATGAAGGATCCGGGCCAGCTGGGATCCAAAAAGAAAGATATTGTGCACTAAGAGTGGAAATGAATGTTTGCTTGATCTTGATTTTTCAAACTTGCAAATGAGAAAGTGTTCAACTGCAAATTAATCTGAGCCCACTCAACTGACATCAACTGGGGTTTCAATCTTCAGCAGCAAGAGATGGACAAAACTGCATAGATCAATTATCATGGTTGGAACTACTGAAAATGCAGTAAAATATCAGCACTTTCACAAATGCCACTCTTAGAGCAATGTAAAGGAAGGAAGCTTTGATTTGCTCATGTTGTTGACACTTCCTTTTGAATTAAGAAACAGCCTGGGCTCAGGATAGTTCCCTCCCAAACTGTTATAGGAGAATCAAAATCTTGGGCTTCTACAAACAACTCTTCTCTGTTACTAAGAAAAATACTTGCATGGATGGATCATAACCCCTCAGGACCAATGCACACCTGCTTGTTAATTTTCTCACCTTCCTCTACTTTGAACTTTGCACACATACTTTACTAAAGAAGTTTTCTAAATGTCCAGCTGGAGCAATATTCAGATCCACAGACAGGTCCATGTCCAGGAGCTCCTGCTGCTGAAGTCAGTCCCACATGTCAAGCCCAGAGCCTGGAATTTGTGTTGGCAATATGTGAAAATATTAAGGCCAGAAAGCAAAGCTATAAAGCCATGAGCAGTTCAGACTGGCATGAAGCATCCCTGATGCAAAAACCAAGAGTTCCACCCCAATTCACTCACTGCATCCTCTGTCTGTGACTACAGAGACCTGGAGGTGTCAAAGCTCAAGGTGATGCTGAACCCTGATGCCTGTCAGGGTGACCCTGCCTTTCTTCTCACTGCTTGAACCAGAATGGTGAGAACCATGGACTTGCAGTGAGCAGCAATCAACTTCCCTCAGTAATAAAACACTCTCTGGTTTATAACATGCTAACACTAAAGACCACACATACTCTAGATGTTTTCTTTCCTGGCGATGAATATCAGAATGCATTCCAGCCTAAAAGATTATTTTTCTGCCTAAGGTAAAAAGTTGTACGTGAAAGCTATCAATTTTGCATGGTAGACAGAGAGTAGATTAATGAACAAAACAATAAATTGCGTCTTTAAGAAAGGAGATGCTAACATATGAGCTGAACATGTGAGAGAAAATTATTCAAGATCATCTTACAGAACTCCCACATACGCTCTTCAGGCAACTTCCAATGCCCAACAGTCACAAGTACACCAACCTGTGTCCCACTCTTGTGTCTAGTGACACCTATGAGGTAGCATGCCAACAAGAACAACACTTAGGCCACCACGACTTTGTACTGACAGTCAGTAAAAAACAAGACAAAATATCCCATTAGGAAAAAAAAAATTGTCCAGCAATTTGCCACAGGGATGTTGATAATGATATTACAGGCATATGGGAAAAGAAGTCACAGAATAGTCAGCCTGTTTATTTTCGGTAGTATATGCCATAGGGAACAGACAGAAAGCACCGAAGTGATCCCCCTCTGCATCCCACCTGTCCTCCTTCAGTGGATGTCCACACAGATCAGGTAAAAGTATGTCCATTTTGATTCCAGGAGAATAATTTAACTCTATCCACTTACCATGTTTAAATTGCACAACAATAACCAGTCAACAATAATTCGTTTAGTGACAATCTTAAGTCTTACACCTCTAGGGTGCCAGATGGATGCTTGATACATGTTCTATACTATGAGTAACAACAAAATGCATGCACCTTACTCATAACTCACACTGAGGAATCTTAAACCAAAACTAATTATGGGATCTGTATAACTGACTGTGATCAATGTTTTTTAACTGAAGTCATTCTATTACCTTATTTCACTTGCCAGCATCATAAGATACCTCAAACATTACAGACTGATCCCTTCCCCAGTTCTGCATGGCAAAAGCTCGTGCTTGACCTTCCAGGCCCATCTGACCAAATACCAGTTGGCTCCTACTGTGCTGTTACCTCAACAGGGAGGCAGAAATAGAATTAATTACATTAGCATATGGGAGTTGTGATGCAATTCTCTTCTTTATTCTGGGAGGGAAGGAAATCTGAATTAATTACTATCTGACTAAAAATTACAATCCACTTCTTTAAGATAAGAAACTTTTCTGAGGAAAAGAACAAAGTCAGTGTTTTACCCCGAGGCCAAAAGCAAAGCTGACAGCTTAAACAGACTCTTGAAAGAGCTCACGGATTGCTCAACCTGGAAGTAAAGGCTTAAGAAAACCTCCCTGCAGATCTCCTGAAACCCTGAGTTTACGTGACACTTGGCAGTACAGAATTTGCCTGAAGACCTGCCTGGAAACCAGACACCTAGAATGCAAAATTCTGCTGGATGAATGAGTCGAAAACAAAAAAAGGGACACAGTTGGAAGCAAGACAGAGTCCAAAAGAAACAGCAAAAATACTAAAGGGCTCTAGACCAACAATCCAAGTGCAAAGGATCTGGGATTTCACCACAGACCACTCACAAGAGTACAAACATTGAGTCCTGTGGAAAAGGAATTCGAAGTTTCTGCCTCAAAACTGCTATAAAGTAAGAACATAACACATACAAAGGGTCTGTAGAAGGAGCAGGAAATATCACCGGCCCCATTCCACTCCATTGCGAATTGTAACACTGCAGACACACCCCGAACCACAGCTCGAGTGGGAACAAAAGCTCATCCCCTCCCTGCACCAATGGAAGACCACACTACAAAGTCAGGCTTTAGCCACAGTACCAGATCCCTAACACATCCTTCCCCGGGTCTCCTCCCTGGTCATGGCACCGATAACACACTAACAAACCCCTATTCTGGCAACCTCAACCTGACCACCCCTTCCAAGCACACGGGAACATGGTGACAGGACCATCTCCTGCTTGTGCCATGGGTTCACCACTGACTTCCCATACAGCCGGCTGGCATTAGGAGAGCAGGCTGGTGCTAATCATCACACAGAGACAAGATCACAGTCATTGAGCTGGCAGCATCTGGCATCTGCTTGCTCAAGACACAAGGCAACAATCCTCTGCTCTGGTGGTTCCCCAGTGTCATGTTCAGTGGGAAAGGTTGTTACAGTTACTATGAAAGGGTAATCTATTACAAATTACTCATTAATGCAACTGAAAAATCAGTGACATATTACCGAGTATGTCTGTGTCATGCCAGCTCAGCAGCAACACTTGGCCTCATGAGGTGCTGGTTTCCCCTGTGCTTTTTATAGGACCCTTCTCAGCACAACTTACACACAGAGCTTCTCTCCTCCTCACCTGGACCACATGGGGCCCCCCTTTGTGGAGCTGCTGTGCCTGGCCACACACGTACTCTCCAGTAGTCAAACTGCTGTAACACCCAACGAAATACCAGCAAATTTGAGACCCTTTTGCATCTGTTTCTGTCAGGTACTGGGATGTGCAAAGCCTGCAGGTTGTGTCCTGCAGCCATCTGTGCTGGTAATACTTGGTGGATTTTGGAAAGCAGCCTCAGCAGGTGAGTCACTGGGATTTCCCACCTCTGCCAGCAGTGGGTGGGGGCACAGTCAGCACAGTGCAGGTAAGGCCTGCTCTGTCCTGCACTCATCTGAGCCTGCTTCCAAAACCTCGCCACTTCAGCAAAACTGCTGGAAGGCCTCTTTGCTGGCTACAGCCCCTTGGCTCCCCTCCAGAAACAGGAACAGCTCTAATCATCTTCCTACTAGTTTGGCACCATCAGAGTGTTACTGCTGCTTCTGCATGAGGAGTTTTGCCCGTGGTAGATATTTCTGCTTTAAATGCTCTCATTAAGGAATGAGGACTTTGTGCAAGATCCTCACATGCAGCCTCAGAGTCCAGGTCCAACACCAGCCTTGGGATGGGCACAGCTGACCAGCAGCAAGTAAAGGAGCAGCTCACACTCACTATACATTCAGTCGTTGGTTTATTCATCTCAGCCCCAGACAGGTCTTGAATATAAAAAAATTATGAGAAATGAGGCAAGAACACAGAGGTATTTAACTAAGGAAGCTGGCATGGAAATTGGAAGCACAGATTAGCCAAATGAAGGCAGTGGGTACAAAGAAGGAGCTGGCCCAAAAAGTTTAGTCAGGAGTTCTGCATCAGGGTCACAGTAAAAGCTGCACAGAATTTGCTAAGTTTGGAGCAAGAGCCACGCAAGCAACAGAAGTGGGACAACAAAAAGGCATAATACTTGGATACATATACTCATAGACACAGGGGAACTGTGGGTCAGTGCAACCAGGCAGGTAGAGGCCATATCTGTCTCAGAACAAGGGATGGCCAACAGGCAGAATGATCGTGAAGATTCAGTAAAAGGCTAAAGTTATCACCCCAACAAAACTGGAAGAGAAGAGCTCCGGAGAACTCAACAACCAAAATATACATACAAATACAGATACACATACATCAGTGACAAAAACCATGGGAAATATGATAGAAAGGAGAAGCAGCAGAAATGGACATAAGACCCAGAGCAAGAGGCTCTGGAGTGGTTTATTTAAGTGGTGAGCAAAAGCAGTGTCCTATTGGCATCTGGAGCTGGACATCTCTCTGCAAGACCAAACCTTGAGGATTTCACGCGGAAAGGGCTCACAGGTCTGCTCCTGGCAGAAGGTCCCACTGGATGGGGCCTTGGGGAGGTGCTGCTGGCCTCACAAAGGTGGCTGGCACACGGATGCAGGATGCAGCTCCACGCCTTTATCACTGGAGTCAGATTGTTCCTCCGTGGGGCGCAGGAAAGCTGCGCTCTCCAGCCTTGCAATGAGCCGCTTCCTTTTTTCTTTTTTTAGGATCACAATTTCTTTTCTCTTCCTCCTCCACCTCAAAAAAGCGGATATTTAATAATTGGGTCGGAAGAGCTTGCTATCCTGAAGCGATGGGTGGTAGTGGTGCTGCACCTATAGTGACATCATTCTGTCAGCCTGGCCAAGTCCTCATCCCGTCAGGGCTATTCAGTAAAACACAACTAATTATTCTGCCAGATCCCTGGCCAGATGACAAACTGATTCACGGCACTAACTAAAAGAAAAGGAGGAGAGGAAAATGCACTATTTCCTATGTCTGAAATTACATTAACCTGTTACCCCAAGGAAAACTCTGTCCAAGGCTTTTCTTGTGGTGGCTGAGCTGTATGCCAGACGCCTGAAATGCATTGCCAGAGACCCCAGTGCTGTGCTATGAAAGTTCATCTGCAGAGCACAGCTTCCATTTCATATCCATCAGCATTCAGAGGAAAAAGATCTTTTTCCAGAACACCTGCAGAGCATCTTTTGTGTCAGAGGACCTAAAACTGTTATCAGAAACTGCTAATTAAAACTTAACAAAAGCAAATACCTGGTTTTCTAAGCTGACCTCAGGACACTGAAAACTAAAAGTAAAACCAGGGAGACTGAGTAAAAGCTTTCATTTGCAGCAATCTGTTAGTCAATTCACAAGGGAAACTTTCCTGAATACCTCAAGAAGTCTAAAATTACATCATTATGGCAAGGGCACACCAGTATGCTGCTTATTAATCATTTCCAGGAAGATGACTATCAGAAAGTCATTCTTAATAGCACCACTGCCTGGCAACATAAGGTCCCTTGCTCACCTCCGGGGGGTACCTTAGATTTCCCTCACATCAATTTCCTCTTCGAGCAAAATTCCACCCCTGCCAAAAGCTTGCAAAGCAAACACATCGTCTCACACGTTCTTCTGACAAAAGACTGGATTCTCACAAAACCCTACAACTATGACTAACCCCCAAACTCTCATGAAACCATTCTCCTCTGGCAGGAGTGAGGGATAGACCTTGTCTAAAAAAGTGAGCGCTGCTAGATTTTGCATGTTCCCCTCTGCCGCAAAGACACTTGAGATACCTTCTCTCACCAGATGTAACCTCAGGTAGGATGTCAAGATTCAGCATTGCCCAAGCTGCTCTGAAACTGCTCCTTAAATGAAATAACCAAGACTTGTTCACCATACACATACGGCCATAGTATCATTCCCTTTCAAAAGCTTGGACGATGACAAAAAGAAGAGACAATAAAGAGAGAGATGGAGCGAAAGAGAACAGGAAGACAAATAAGACTCTCATGTCTATCTGGAACACTTAAGCTTGTGTTTGAGAGGTGAGAACTCCTCCCTCCACTACACGAAGCAACTGAGAAGAGCAAGAAAACAAAGACAAAGACAAAGCAAGAAGCAAAGCATATTGGAACAAAGGAGGAAGAGATATACACCACACTGGTAAAATCACAGATGGAGTATTATTCTTGTGAACTACAATACAGAAGAATAATATCCTAAATTGGAACTATGATACAGTAGGGTGAAACACAGCAGTCTGTTACAGCAGCACAGAATCAAGTCCACAAGCAAAATTCAGAGCCCTCCCAGCTACCTTTGATTCAATGAGTCCTGTGATCTGCTGCTCCGTTCCTCCAAGGGTTACTGATGCAATGTGCCAGATTCCATGTTTCTTTCCAACTGTTCTGAGTCTCCTGCATCTGATCTCAAGAAGGGAGCAGAAACAGCTGGAAGAGAGAAACCAGAATGGCATATTCCAGCAGCAACCCTTGGAAGAACAAACAATGACAACCTTGTGAGAGGTGCCGCTGTACCCCTGGCACACAGGTTTGCACGTGGAGGTAGGTTCACACATCTTCTAGAAGAAATACATGTTGCTCTGGCTGGTCACAGAGTATCAGAGCATCTTTGGACTTAGCATGATCAGTGCCAGCTGAACAGACTGACAGCTCACCAGCACAGCCATGATCCACAGTCATGGGTGCCAAACAAGTAACGTATGCTAATTGCAGCCTAATTCGGGCACAGTACTTCTCCAGTGGTACCTTTACTTCCTAAGCAACTTCACCTGCTTTGCAGCATATGAGCAGCTTGCAGCCCACAAGGGAGCCCAGTCAAGGTCTACTCTGTTTAGGCTTTAAAGTTTCTGTAGATCTAGCTGCAGGCCAAAGGAGGAGGGCAAAACAGCAGGTGAAACAGGAGACTGAAGGAATAAGCTTCTTCAGATAAAATTTAGGTATTTGCTGCCAAAGGGGAGGATTAGTTGTGAACATCAGGAAGTCAAGGAAGCAGGGAGCAGCAGGAGGCCACTGCAGATAATAGGGATAGTAGGAGCAAGGCATTGCTCATCAAGGCATATGAAGGAGGAGAAAAAGGCTTGTGCTTTTTCATATGTGCAAGGACTAGAAAGGGGGAGTGAGGAGGTCAGGGAGATGGTGCTGGTGGAGGAAGGGCCATGAGGGGAAAAAAAAAGCCTTTGAAAATGAACCATGGAAAAGTGATTACTAAGGGAAGAACTGTCAGGATTGGTGTTAGGACCTCCTCATTTCCACTAGAAAGATGTAAGATTTGAAGAGGGAAGACCAGGAGCACAGCAAGACCAAGACAGAAGGATGTCATTTAAAGGACAGAGTATCAGACAGACAGTATATCAGATTAGGATGGTTGGGAATTACACGTGGGCGAGGACAGAAAACAAGTTTAAGGACTCACAGGATACTTAGGGCAAGACAGACCAAAAGCTCTCTTGCCTGCTTTACATCCTGATTCAAAGGGAAACTGCAACATTTTTTCTGACCACAACTTCCTTATAACCAATTCCTAGAAAGCACAGGTGCCCCACATCTCTCCAGGACAGCATTACCACCACAAGCCCAGTCCCAGCACTCAGAACACCATTTCTAGAGGGGTCCCTCAACTACACATCCCTTCTTTCCCACACAAACCTACTGCCTTTTAACTGCAAATAGTACTTCCAAGTATCAAGTCATCCAAGGCAGCAACAAAATGAGTACCTGGAGTATTGCAAGTCTGCCTGTCCCCTGAAGAGTTGGTTGGAGGTGTCCGGTGTCGGTAGACAAGATGTGGTTTATTGTGCTCTTCTTCATACTCCTGTTCCTCAAGCGATAGGAGTGGCTCTACAAAATAGTCCCCATCATCAGACTTGAACGTGCCTAGCTGAGAGGGACCAGAGAGAGGAACAGGAGGTCAGCTTTGCGAGATAAGCCACCTAGCAGCACTACCCCACAAAGTGAGTAGTTAATGAGGGAGGTGTGCCAAGTTCTCTGGTAACCCCTGTGAAGGCACTGGCTAGAGCTCCAGCTTTGGTCACACTGCTTGCACCCACCCGGGGCTGCACAGCCATCCTACTGGTGCTTACAGAAGGCTAATTACTAACCCACAGGCAGGGAGCACGAGAGGGGCACATCTGCCAGACCCTGTCCTTATGCCAGTGACATTAACAAGCCAGTCCTGCCCGAAGGGTGATGGCACTGCTGTGTGCTGGAGGCTCCAGTGCAACCCCATGATATGCTGGTTTCACACAGCACCTCTCCCTGAGACAGGCTTTAAACCCACATATAAGGACCAGAGGAAGGTGTCCAGCTAGTGAAATCTCTGCTTACGAGAAGACATCACCATTCCTAGTTGCATACAACCGTGAATGCAGATATTTGGTGAGTAAATAAAAAAAAAATCCAAGACAAAACATTCTGTAGCCATCCCACATTGGGATCCATGGCCAGTACCTGGGAGGGAAGGCACACACACATGTACCCAGGCGAACACATGCACCCAGAGGAATTCCTGGCCTGAATGAAGCCAGCAGAAACCTCCGGGGAGCCCCTGGGACCGGCATCCCATGGTGGCACGAAAGGCACCAGGACAGACAGAAGAGTCAGCCCTTTTAGGAGCTTCTGTTCATCCCGGTGCCAACATCCCTGCACCGAAGGGCACCCAGCTGGGGTACCAGGGCCCGGGACATGCCCCTGATCCGGGGTGCTGGGTGGCTCCGGGGCCAGCGCTGGTGGCAAGCCCGCAGCCAGCCCTCACCGGCATCCTCGGGGATCCGCGCCCGTGTCTGGCCCGTGGACCGCATTTTTCCCCCCACAACCCGCGGAGCAGGAGCGGCGCACCCCAGAACCCGGCCGATTAAGAGCGGCGTGGGAAAAACCCCCGGTTGGGGCGGGCCGGAGCCCCCCCCGCGGCGAGGGGAACGGGCGGACCCCGCCGCTCAGCCGGCCCCATCCCTCAGCCGGCCGGCCCGCCCACCCTCATCCCGCTCCTCCTTCTCCTCCTCCTCCCCGCTTCCGCCCCTGGCCCCCGGTCCGGCGGCCGGGGCGCGGGTCTCACCATCCCGGAGCAGAGGCTGATAACGGCGGTGAGCCGAGGCCGGGCGTTGACGTGCCCCCGGTAGAAGCAGTGCTTCACGTCGGCGTCGGCCGCCTCGGCGTAGAGGCGCCGCTGGTCTGCGGCGGGCTCTCCCAGGAAGCTGACGGTGAAGAGCGGGGCGATGAAGGCCGAGCTGGCCGTCAGGTTGAAGAAGAACTGCTGCCCGAAGGCGGACAGCCTGTAGTGTGCCTTCGGGGAGGCGGCGGCGGCCGCCGTCCAGGCGTCGGGGGCAGCACTGGTGCTCCGCCGGCGCCGCCTGAAGTGGACATCGGTGGGGAAGGGCTCACCGAACTCATTCACTCGGGTAGGAGTCACGATCTCGTACTCGCTGAGCTTCTCCAGCAGCTGGGCTGCGAGGGGACAGATGCATATGCCGCTGAGCGAGGTGGCCGAGCCCCGCGGCCCCGGCGGGCGGCAGCGCAGCATTCCCCGCGCCCCTCCCCGAGCACCCCCTTACCTTGCCTGGGGTGCAGCTTCTGCCTCCTCGCTGCCGTCCTCCAGCCGTCGATGAAGAGCGTGGTGAGTGCCAGCGCCAGCGGCGCCAGCTGCATGGTGCTGCGCGCTGTCCTCAGAGGAGCAGCCTTCCCCGCCTCCGCTCCTTTTTCTTCCCTTTCCCTCTGTTAATTTTTTTTTTTTTCCTCTCTTCTCCTTTCTCCCCTCCCGGCCCCCGGAGCGCTGCCGCGGGAAGGCGCAGGAGCCGGGCAGCGTTAGGGGCGCGCGGGCGGGCGGCGCGCGGGGCGCGGGGGGCCGCGCATGGTGCGCGGGGGCGGACCGGGACCGGGACCGAGACCGAGACCGAGACCGGGACCGGGACCGGGACCGGGACCGACGGGCGGGGACGGGGGAACCGCCCGCCTGCCTGCCTGCTCTCCCTCGCTTTCCGCCTCTCCCCCCGTCGGGCTGGTGGACGAGAGCTGCCGGGATTCAGTTTAAAAAGGGGCGTGCTCCATAGATCAAGCACCAGAAGCCCGCCCTCCTCCGCTCCCCCTTTCCACTCCTTCCAATATGTCACTTTCTTTTTTCATTGCCGGCAGACGCTGAAGTCGCAGGATTTGGTCAAGAAAAGCCATCGCTGGAGCTGGACGGAGCGGGCGAGGTCCGGGTCCGGCGCCCGCTCCCCGCCGGCTCCTTCCAAAAGGCTTTAAAATCCCAAAGTAGCCCGGGCAGAGCGGCACCAGCAGCTGCTTGCTCTGCCAGGTCCTGGTGGGGATGAGTTACTGTTGTCACTTACTGAGAGGAGAGCTGAGTTTTCTTACATAATTAACGTTTTCCCTCTTTTTTTTCTCCAAGGCAGCTTGAAGAAGTGGACCAGCAATTGAAGAATCCCCTGTGTGGCACTTCTTATAGCAGTTGTTCTCTTCTGCATTTCTCAGATAAGAGGCAATTCAAGCGACTTTTGTTCAGGATTAGATTTGTGTTGTGCACTTTTCAGGCACCCTAAGGGAAAAGGAAGATTATGTCCTTATCTGAGTTTATTTTGTTTTGTTTTACAGTTTGAAAGGTCTCTGTAAAAATTCAAGGCATCCTTTAGAGCTAAATGTAACTAAGCATTGTCTTCTACCCCTTCCTCAAATCAAAATCCCCAACCTTGGTTTAAAAGGTTTATAAAGCTTTAAAGCCTGTGAGCAAGGCAAAAAGGAAGTTTGGAAAGTTTGGAAGTTTGCACTTCCATACAAAATGTCAAAGTTTTTTACATTCTTCACTCAACTTTGATACAAGGCACAGAAATGTTGGTATTAGCTGCAGAAGGGGAAAGTTTTAAAATAAAAAATCAATTCTGAATCCACTTCTGGGCAAAATGGCACCTCCTGACTCTTCCAAACAACTGGTGAAGTCCTACAAACCTCAACTATTAGGAGGCAATTATTAATTTTTAATGATGAATATAAAAGCGTAAGTAAAGCATCACCTGCAAAGCTGTGCATCTTCAACCCTGCAACTGGCTGGGAGGCAGAGCCTCAGCAGTGCAGGCATCTCCAGGATTGTTGAGACCCAAGTCAGCACACCTTTAGGGCAAGGTGTAATGGCACATAATCTCCCTTCGTGGCATTGTGCCCACCCTTATGAACCAGGTTTAATTAAAATCCCAAATGCTTACTGTGAGATAACTCACCCATGTCTCTCAGGGTGCTTGCAGAGCACCCTGAGCCCTGACCACTTTTCTACAACGTCCATATGTACCCTAAAACTTTCAGTCTTCACAGAGAGAGATACACACAGGGTGCTTAGCTTGGGATAATGCTCCAGAAATCATGGCAGGAGAAGGAAGGGTAGGCTTATCCCTAACTCAGGTGGGTGTGGACACATTTCCCTGTGTGCCAGGGGAAGCCTGTGCTGCCAGTTGGGTGCGTAGAGCAATATTGAGCAGCTGATCAGCAAAGGGGGAGTGAGGAAAAGTGAACTGAGTTGCCTGAGGAAGGAGAGGTGAAAAGCTGAGCATAGCATTAGGGCTGAGTCAGAGGGGAGGGGAGGAGGCTTACGTGGAGTTAGTCTTGCCAGTGTCCTGGGGAAGAGGGGTGCAGCCTTCAGTCCTCAAATCAGCATAGTGTTGGGAAACAGGTCTGGTTTATCTGGGGGCAAGGTGCCCCAGGGCGTCCCCATCTCACAAACATGCTGCATCCCACCATTGTCAGCCTCAGCATCCACTGTGCCACATCAGGTGATGGTGAGAGCTGCCTTGCTTCTGTTCAGCTCACTGTCACAGGAAAACCTATCAAAGCTTTGGAGTGTTTTTTTTCTTAGTTTTCTACAAGGTGGCCAGTTAATTTGGCTCTGGGGTGAGGTTTGACAGAGCTAAGGAGCTGGTACAGGGTGAGAAGTGACAGCACATACCTGTGACTTGGTTGGTTAGGACCCTTTTTTTTTTGGCACTGAGCTGAATGGAGTAAGGTTGTTTTGTGGAGCATCCTCACAGCCCCACCCACTGATCTGAAACCACCAACATGAGGGAAGGCAAGAAACACAACTCCATCATTCAGAAGAGGGGATCCAACTCATGGGACTCCATTATGGGGCAGAGTTGGGAGCGGTCTGAAGCCTCCCAGGACGAAATCCTGGCTTTGCAATGTCACTCAACATATATTTATGCGTGCCATGCAGCATGGCATGGCTTCCAGAGCCATTTCCATCAATATGCAGAAGTTGTATGTTGTGTGGCAGTTTGAATCTTTACAGCTGGAGATTAGGAGGTGCAGAATGAAAGCTGTGCTGTAAGTAAATAGATTATGTGGAGTTTAGAGAAACTAAGCTGCAATCTTAAATTCAAATAACTTTCCTATTAGGAAGGATCTATTAATATTTACGGTATGGTAATTGTGTAGACTCCAAGTCCTCACCCAGTCAAAAGTAAGCTTAAGAGCCTGTACCTACCCGTGGAAAAATCCCCTTAAAACACTGGGAATTTTGCCTATGTAAATACTGCAGGACTTGAGCTGCAAATGCCTCTTCTATAAACCACAAAATCAGAACCTGATCACAACAGCAAAACTTCAGTAAGAAATTTAAGGCACTGCACACTGCTGCAAGAGTACACTTGAGGAACCCAGATTTCCTGAGGTTTCTGCACTGCTTTTCCCCCTTGTTACCATTTCCTTTCCCCTATAGGTGAGGCCATCCCCACTACTAATCTTTGTTTTTTGCAGCTCAGCTTCTCTGGGTAAGCATCATCTTTATCTGCTGCATCCTCTTCCTTGCTCAAAGATTATCCCACAAGGCAGACAGTTTCCCTTTGATGGTTGCACCTCAATGCTACAAGATACCTGAAAACAGCCAACTTTTCTCCTTCTGGCTAATCTGTGTGGTCAGAAAGCGAAAGATTTCTGCTGACTGCCCTCTCCTGCCTCTCTCATTCATTTGGTGATGCTGGTAACAAGGACACCACTCTGGGCTGCCTTTCTCTTTGTTTTGGAAGCTCTCATAAAGGCTTCTCTTTAAAAGACATTTTCAGCAGTTGTGTCAAAGCTGGATTTTTAAGTTGTTGTAAGCCTTTCACATTTGTTTAGAGGGACTGAAACTTGCAAGTTCTTGGTGTATACTTAATTTTCAAACTTGTTATCTGTGCCAAGCCAACTCTTTTTGGTCCTCGTTAAAAGGATTTAAATATACTCATCTACTGTAGTCCTTTAAGCTCCTACTTCCTCACTGGGGTTCTCTTCTTACCCCATGCAGTGTGCTGCTGCCATCAAGGTCTGAATCACTGGGTAGTTGGGGAGTTTGCTCCTCTGACCCATAGGAGGCTGGAAGGTGCTCCCTGCCATTCCCAGCAATACCAGCACAGTACTGTTATCACTGCTGTCACAACTTGCCCTCTGTGGGCCCGTATCCTGGTTCCCATTTTAGGGCCAGTGGCTGAGGGAGATATGAAATGATATGCCAGGATGCTGCAGAGCCATTGGTACCTAAATACTAAGATGTGCACATTGAGGTGACTAATTCAAGGTTACCCAGGGAAATAATACCCAATGTCCTTCATCTCGGTCTTGGGTCAAGTTGTGCAACTCAAACAGCTTCCCAGCCAGTGCATTGCAGCGGGAGCTGTGTCCTGTGGGAGCCATCCTTTGCTCTGCACAGAGGTGCAAGGTGGGGCACAGTGGAAATGCAGTGTAGCCTTGTCTTTGCAGATATCATCCCTGCTCTTTGCCTGCGTAGGGGACCACCATCTGGGACCATAAGGTGAAGGAGGGAAAGCAAACAAGTCCGTTCCACTGCTCTACTCACATGCAAAGAAACTGGCACTTAATTTGCTTCAGAAACAGCTTTGACCCTGGAAAACAGATACATGAGTAGGAACTAGGGACTGGGTGGGAAGAACAGCAAAGCCCACGTAGACACTGCAAATGTGTGGGATTTTCATCTTCAGGTCAGCATGGATGGACATAATGATCCCTTGAGGCTCTCCACTTGAAACTGCTGGTTCCAGCTCGCCCCTCCCCTGCTCCCTGCTGCTGACTGTTCGCACACTGCTCTTTTCCTTACACCTCTTATCTGCTACGTGGAAACTGCACAGGGTAGCCCAGCTTCTGGGTCTCACTGCAGCCTGGCAGTTCCTTTGGCCTCATAAGCAGTTATAGATCCATCTCCCTTTTTTTTTTTTTTTTTTAGTACAGGCAAACTACTACTAGGACAGGTCCTAAAGTAGCTAAGAAACACTTAATTCTGAATCTTCCCATTTTTGTGCAAATCAAGCCACACCAAACTAAACATTATATTGGTTTATCTTTTGTGTTTGATGTGTTATAAATCAAACGACCTAAATATACTCCTCATGACTTTTGATATTATGTATGTGTGCATCTATGCTGTGTTCCAGGTGCCTTTGCCAAAATATTAACAGTAATACTAGGAGGACTGAATAGAGCAGATGTTCTGTAATCCCACACCAAAAGGCAACCTAGGAATGTTGGAAATTATGCAGGTACAAAAAGCTTTATCCCTCAAGCCATGTACTTTTATTATACAAACAAATTATCATAACAGCTCTGTGAGGTGTCACCATCACCTTATGAAGAGGAGACTGAGATGATTGATTTGGCAAAGAACATGGGGTCATGGAGCTCTGACCTCATGGT
Organism: Rhabdornis inornatus; assembly: GCA_013397075.1. NCBI lineage: Eukaryota > Metazoa > Chordata > Aves > Passeriformes > Rhabdornithidae > Rhabdornis > Rhabdornis inornatus. Next base: position 1,193,334 of record VWZS01009920.1, read on the forward strand.
AGTTCCACCCTCCCTCTCCATCTTGTATGCAGCCTAAGTGTATAATATAAAATTTCAGTGCAGGGATCATTAAACTGTAAAACTCTATTTTAGGAGGGTTGTTTTCATTTTCCCAAATAGTAGATTGTCTCCAGAGATAACAAAATACAAATATCCAGTAGAGCAGGGAAAAAGCTAAACAACTTTACAGATATCAAGTTCTTTTTCCCTACACTGTTTGATTTCTCTTGGGGTGTAACAAGGTGCCCAGCTAAAAGCAAAGACATCTCCCTGAGGGAAGTCTTTACAATGTTGTCGTATTTGTATTGTGGTAGGAAGTCTCTACAGGTTATAAAACTGTCAAAAAAATTGTCAATGGCCAAAAAGTTGGGAATGTTTTAGGACTAATCCAGTGCCTGTCAAAACTCATCATCAAAACTTCCACTGACTTGGAGAAGCACAGAATCTCTGTCATTTCTGGGAGCTATTTTACAGCATCACATCTTGCTCATTAATATCTACCTGACAAGCATCCAGTCTTTCTTTACCAAGATTCAACAGCTTGAAAAAAAAAAAACGTTTCTTTTTAGCTTAGAAAAATGTCTGTGCTCACTAAGTTGCAGTACCCAAAACTAAGGTGTTTTAAAATTCTCAGGTAGCTGTGGGTTCCCAGAACAGATGGGCACGGGGAGGGAGAAGATGCTCTAATGGCAGCCCATCACTTTGTAGCACTGCTGTTACCACATCATTACCGCAGCCAGAATGTGCAACAGATCAGAGCCATTTCCCCCCCATGCTAAATGATTAAGATGTGCTGTTTAAATGTGCTGCTTCAGATTTGTCAGCAGTCCCCAACTTGCAGGATATGTTGAGGAAACAACTCTCTTCTTATAGGTGCTCTTACACCCAGTTACCTCCTTTCCTCTGAAAGCAGCATTGATAAGGAACAGACTAGAAATGCTTAGGGTGGAAGATTCAGCATATAAACACAGGACAGAAATCCAAAAAAGAATTTGGTCTCTCCCCAACTATGCTGTGTTTGCCCTGGATGAAGGAGTGGTGAACAAGTTCTATTTTCAGCTGCATACCCTGCGCTGTTTCTCGCGATGGCTGTTGCTGCCTGAGCAGCTGGGCACACCTAACACAGGATCCCTCCCTCTGGCTTGTGCCTGAACGACTGCTTTGCTGTCAGGTGCCTGCAGCCCTGGCTTTGCTACTTAAATTCACTGTCAGGCTCTTCTTTTGCAACCAAAATAGGGGACTTAACAGTAAGAATTTAGTTTCTTAGGAGATAGAGTTTAGGTGTGAGCAGGCACAAAAGTAGCAGGATGCAACCCAGGGAGAGCAAACTCTGGATGATCTGCAAAGCTGAAACAAAATTGTGTTTTTCTTCCCAGCTGTTTCTAACAGCCACCTCTGCTCTATGCCTTCATGCCTTCTCACTCACTAAATACCCTTTTTTTGATGGTAAAGACTGTCTAGGAGCAAACCTGGAATCCATACGTTCCCCTTGCAGGTGCGGGGAGAGCTACAAGAATGATGTGAATTGGCTGCAGCCTTCCTAACCACATTCATGTCATGCCACTCTGGCTGGGATGCCTGAGAGAGAATTAATGGAGTGTAAATCCCTGTGTGGAAATCTCCATCTTCTCCCTGTAACTCCTTCATTCCCTTTGCAAACCACAGGAAGAGGGGATCTCCCCAGAGAACCACAGCTGCACATTTTGGGTCTTGATTAAGAGTAGTGGAGAATTCACACAGCCAGAGCTGCCTGTCTAACGGGTTCAGAGTGAACTGGGATACTTCCAAGGGAATCCGTAGTCCTGAGACTAAACCCTGCAAGCAACAATCCTCTTTTAAAGTTATTGTATAGCTTGGCTACAAAGATAAGGCACCAGATGGCTTGGGAAGAATTTTTTAGGAGACAGTCTGCTGGTATGCCTGGAAGGATCTTGAGAGTTTACGTTTACAATAGACCATTTCTTTGGAGGCGAATGTTTGTCAGGAACATCAGTTTTAATTACTTAAAATGTAGGCTGTTTCCAAATGCAGACAGTGTTAAGAGGAGTTATTTTTTTCCTGAAAAGAAGACAGCCAACAGAAATCTCTTCTCTATAGGTAGCAAATTGACTTGTGAGACAACTGTTATGCAGTTTTCATCCCAAATACTATCTTGCAGCACTTTCTTTCACTGATGAATAATTCATAGCACAAGTAGGTATTTCTTTTCATCTGTTTTCAGCCAATGAAGTAAGCAGCTAATTTTGTCAACTCAAAGCACACAAGAACATGGGTCAGCCCTCAAAATTCCCATGACTTTTTAACTGAGCCTTACTTTGTCTTTTGCATGCAAGGAGGGATGAGCTGGGACAGGAGCCATAAGGATGCTAGTAGGAATAAGCAGCCTGTCAGTAATCTCAATGTTGCTTTCATACCTGCAACTTACTTCTAAATCCAGGTGTGATCAGTTTGCAGTAAGGATTATAGCACTATTACCCCTAATATCAGGCTGAATTCAATGACACCAGGAACTGAGCTCCCATATATCCAGTGTGAGGGCATGACATTTCTTTACCAGCCAGAAGTGTTACCCAAAATTATCTAAAGGATTTGGACCTTCCTGAGAACCATGGCCCTGCTGGAGCTCCTCATCACCTGCAGGTGTATGGCAGACCCGAGGAGATGTGCATGTGGGCAACACACCTTGTATGGCTGGAGGTGTGGCAGCTCTGCTAAGGGGGTAATTTCCTGCCCTACAACACGTGGATGTTGAGATATACATGTCATGTTTTTCAGACCTTTCAACTTTCTCATATGCATTACAACATATATAAGATTAACAAATGCTGGTGATGGGAATCAGGCTCATGTTTGTAAGCCAGCTGTTTCCGTGCTGTCTTCCATATTTTATCATTTTAATTCTTAAATATCCCTAACCTTTCCATTCAGAATTTTTAAAGGGACAAAGCATGATTTGGAAGTGAGGAACACAAGGATTTGGAACACGAGGATATTTGTTGATTTAACTGACATTGTTTTGACATGTCAGGGCCTCCTAGGGGACCAAGACCCCATTGTCTAATGGCAGAGCAAACACAGGGCTGAAAATGAGGCCAGTATCGGTGTTCCCTGCCTTATCACACTCAGTTAATGCGTTACTCCACACCAGCCAGCCAGCTAAGAATAGCATTTGTTGCAGGGAGGAGAAATCTCATACACACTAGCAGCATTCTTTCTCTCTGCTGTTTTCATAGGAGGTTCCAGCACATGGTACTTTGTAACACAAAGCCCATAGTCAAATCAGAATTGAAACAGAATTGTCCAAATCTGAGCCATTTCATTTACCAACAAAGTGGATATTTGTGTTCCTACAACAGCAGGACAGGGACATGGTTACTTATGGTTGAGACCTGTCATGACTTGTGAAACACATGGAGAGCCAAAAGAGCAACTTCCCCCAAGCATGAGTAGAATTGAGCACATTAAAACAAACACGTTATCCTGCTTGATTCTATACATCAATTAACTCCTCTGAACAGTGAGAATGGAACTTTGTAGTCCTGGTTATACGTATATAAAACCACGTGGTTTAGGGCAGCAGTATCTAATTGCGTGAAATTTTTTTATGTATAGAAAATAGGCCTCTGGGCCAGGAGCTGGCATTTTTCAGAAGCTGACATGCTTCTGCTGAAAGCATTGTAAGGGATCCAGTGTCACCACCTCTACAGCATCATTAACAGCTGTGACCAAGAACCATCCCTGTGTCCCTTCTCTCTTGCAGATATCCCTGAGTCGCTCTCCTGCAACCCACTGCATAGCACAAGGAAGAAAGAAGAGTTTCTGCATTGCTTAAACACACAAGAATTACTGACCTGACCCTCTTGGAGCCATTTCACACTCTCTCCAGGGCACACCAATGGTGAATGACAGGGCAGGAACAAGGAAAGCTTACAGGGCCGTGCACCAGTCCTTCTTCCAGGGATCTGCAGTTGGGTGACCCTTGCCGGAGCTGCTGTCCTTGTGCCCTTCTGCTGAGCTGCTCCAGGAGGAGAGGGACACAAATCCTGCCTGGGGACACACAGACATCACTGTAACTCTCAACCTTGTGCACATGGTGTGCTGGTGTTGAAAAATCCAACCTTGCACTGCCCTATGGTCTGATGTCAATACCAAACATGATGGTTTAGTTTCCACTTCCACTGACCAGAACAGACATGGCTGTGAAAATCCCAGATTAACAATTCTGATTAGGAATACCCAGCGTAGTCTCAATGTGTGTGTGTGATTGCCAGTGGCTGTGAGATCTCTCAAGGCATGGAGATACAGTTACAGCTGTCAAGTTCAGAAGTTCCCTTTTACTTTTCTGCCCCACTCCCTAAGATTTTTCTCATGCCCCAGCCCTCTTCTTGTGTTGTTCCCTCAGGCCACGTCCTGGTCACCAAATAATTTGGTTCCCATGCCTAGAACAACTTTTGTGTTATTGGCAGCTCTTCTTTCTGCACCCATTGAAATCTATAAAAATAAGACAATGCGTGAGTACCTTTTAAATCTAATTATTTTTGTGTTTACTTGGCATAATCTTGGATATTTTGCAACCAATTTATTTGACTCAGCATAGAGCTTCCAGGAGAAGACTTGAGCATGAGATACAGTGACATGGATGTTTCCTGTCAGTCTAAAATGTGGTACAAGCGTGTCCTTCTCTATCCAAACCCTTCAGCAAAGTGCATGCAGCTTGCTCCTTGACTTCAGGAAATGCATACAAGTGCATCCAGGCTCACCCTGCAGCTGGAGGTGTCTGGGGCACCCTCCAAGTGTAGGTCCAGCTGCATCTGTCCCTCACATCACAGTCATGAGCCCCTGGTCCTGAGCGGTGTGTGACTAGCACAGCAGTCAGAAAAATCCCCACAGAATATTTTGTAAGCACATTTGCTGGTTTAAACTTTGCCCTAGAGACTGGAGACTCCTGAAACTGTGAGAAAGAAGGGTCCTTGTCATTTATAGCTGAGGTCAGTGGAGGGCCAGAGCAAGGAAGTTTGTATTGCAGCAATTTGTACCTTATCTTGTTTATAAATGTAAACAGAAGGTTTACACTTCCGTTACTGAATTCTCCTACACCAAAAATGTTGAGTGCAAAGAGGAGAAGAGGGATAGGCAATGTGTATGCACTCGTTTCTTGAACTTATTTCAAAAAGTACAGTAAAGAGTCTGCTGTTTCTGAAGTGCTTGGAAATTCGGACTCCCTTGCAGGGTTTAAAAACCCATCTCTGCAGATTGCAAGGGTCATTCCAGGATCTCGATAAGGTCTGGATGCAAGTCTGATGGACCTGAGTCAACATCATCGAAGCCAAGAGTCCTTTATGAGCTTTAGATCACTCCCAATTGCTTCTGAAGTCATTGCCCAGGCTTTTCTCATTTTAGTCACAGTACCAGGGTTTTGTATCGTCTGAAAAGCTCCAAGGCAAGGGACATATGGAGGTTACAAAAGCATAGTTATTGTGCTAGCTAGCTCCAGTCCCATGCCAAGCAAATTATTCATGCACATTCTGTGGATAAGAGGCACAATTTTAATGTGGTTATATGGATAAAGGGAGAAGAATCTGGGCCACTGACTCAGCCTGTCAGCAATGCTTCCCCCTAAATTCAGCCACAGAGCTGCAAAGCAGATTTCTCACAGCACTGATGGTGGGGCAGTGCTCTCTTTGGAAAATGTGACCCCTTATTTACATGCCACTTGGAAACCAATATCATACAAGGGAGCCAAATTATTCCTGAAGTCTGGCCTTTTGATTATAACCTTTCAGGAAAGTAAGCAATTGAACAAAAGCAGCTTAGAGATAGCATTTCAAATGAGAATCAATCAGCTTGGCTGGAACAGGAGCAGTAGCAAACTGCCCAGCCTGTTGGAGACATGCCATGCCATTGCATGCCATGAGATGCTGCTGTCCTGCATCCCAAAGGAAACCTGACATCGTACAGGTGTTCTAATTTTTGAGTAGTCTCATGGAAGGAGACAGAGTTTGAGGAGACACTACAAAAGGTTCCTTTTAACGGCTGCTGCTTTTCCATTTCAGCTCTGTGACCAAAGTGCTTTTTGTTTTTTCTGTTTTGTCTCAGCAGATTTTATTCAATTACCATTGCAGTGGGCACTGCAGAGTGCAGGGTACATTCCTGCTTCAGTTGTCTTTCTGTGTACTTGGCAGCAATTTTGGACACCCAGAAATGCAGACCATTGCTATTTTCCTCCATTTCCACTTTCCCTTTAAAAATATTTCTTAAATGACCTTCCCACATTGGAAAAAAAATAATTTAAAAATAATTAAATAAATAATTAAAGTAATTAAATTTGCTCTATTATTCTAGTTAGTGGAAATAGAAAAGCTAATCAGCTAACTGTTATTGTACAATAAAGTCAAGAGTAGTTAATTTCAATCCTTGTTCCATAATTTATAATGCAGACCTGGAGACAAAAGCACTCGGGTCATGGATTAGCAGTGGCTTAAAGTTGAAAATAGCCTGAGGAAGTAAGGATGACAAAATAAGTATGAGTGGACAAATCATATGTTAATGGGTATGGGAATTACTAAGTGTATGATATTTTATCAATGTAAATGGAAGAAATACAGAAGCATATTCAATTTTTAAGGTAACAGTGAATAAATATAAGTATAAATATAAATATAAATATAAATATAAATATAAATATAAATATAAATATAAATATAAATATAAATATAAATATAAATATAAATAACCAGTCTCTATACTTGAAACAGAGATACAAAAAATTAAATTTGAAATGACAATATAGTAAAATTATTAATTTGGCAATAATTAAACCAGCTGTTGAAACTGCACTAGTTCTCATTAACAGTGTTTTATAAGTTTGCTTTTTTTCAGTGATGTACAAAACTAAAACCCGTGTCATTCAACCGAGGTGCCAAGCAGTTCAGAGAACACACTGAGCAGTTTATCCCAAAACATCAGCCACAAACTACACTTTTCTAGATAAAAAATCATGGTTCATAGGTAAATAATTATGGCAGTTTACTTGGATATAGCATGTGAGGTAGATGACATCAAAGCCTTCACATGCATACCCCAATGAATTAGCAAAATCTATAATAAAAGCTCTGCTGGGGTCCATACTCACCAGTGCTGGGATTTCACAAGATGCCTACCAAGGTTTCATTATGATCACCTTTTGCAAACATTACAGCTGGTACAATAATAATTGCTGTGCCAAAGAGAATTGTGAAAACACAGGAAAACTAGAAAAGAAATTTTGTGACAAGAATGCCATGCAATTTTTCACATACCAGCAGAGAAAATTCGATTTCTAAACAGTGGGTGAACACTTGCCAGGGTAACAGCCACTGCCTGCACAGAAACCACTCCTCAGAGCCCATGGGATGTTCACAACTAGCAGCAGCTAAACACACCCAAGGAGAATGGTGGCAATTAATTCATTATTTACTGCTTCTGTGCTAAAATAAATGATACCTGCAAGTGTTACTGCGGGTAAAAACTCACACATCTGTAAAAATGCATACAGAGTAGCTCTGCTATTGATCAGAACACTTCTAGCTATTTTTACCAGGACACCTTCTTAAGAGGAACATCTTTACCCAGAGATTGGGACTTACTGTGAGAAATTCATTGTGTTGTTTTAGCACAGCCTGGTTTTTGGTAGCAGGGGAGGACCACAGGGGTGGCTTCTGTGAGAAGCTGCTGGAAGAGTCCACCATGTCCAACAGAGCCAATCTCTGATGGCTCTGAAGATGGAAATGCTGCTGGGCCAGTTGGAGAGGTTGGTAACGCCTCTGTGATGACATTTCTGAAGAAAATCACAACATCACATGGGCAGATTTTTTTCCAGGAGCAGTGAGGTGCCACTGCCGGGGCCATCCCTGGCACAGCACACAGCAACATTGTTTTTTCCCAGTCCTTATCTCCACTCCCAGCTGTAGCAGAAGACAGTAAGTGAATGACTTTGGTGGGTGCCTGGTGTTTGGCCAGTGTCAGACCATGATATTCACCTTGGCCTCAATTCACAGCTCAGTCAGAAAGTTTACAGAGACCTCTTGGGTGTTTGTAACACTGTATTAAGTAATAGCACAAATAAAACCACTGTCTTGGGATAATGCACCTTCTTTTATACAAACATTTCATTTCAAAGTCTTAAATAGGCAATAAAACAATATTTAGTCTTGTAAGTCTTTTTTGGTTAGGTTTATAATGTACCTGCCTACCAATTACATTCCTTGCATTCAGAACACCTAGAAACCTCTATTTATTAGCAATCCATCCCAAAATAAATGTACCACTTGAGTCAAAGATAATCTATTCTGAAGGAGACTGCGAAGACAGCTCCTGGGGATAAAGGAGGGTAAGGTGCTCTTGAATATTAACATTAAAAAAAAGAAGTGTTTTCCATTTCAGAGGTGAATTTTTTCACACCCTTATTCATTTTCTTCATTCAGTTGTAGACTGTGACCTCCACTGAGGTCCTCACTGAAGTAAATATGCACTGACACCCTTCTTACTGCAGCCTTTGGACAGCAACATCTGGAAGATGACAAGACCTGGCATCCTTTGTCCATAGACACAACAGAGCATCTCAGGCTGTTTCAGTATTTTACCTGCCCTTCAAGGGCCCCATACAGAAGCAAAATGCTTGTTACATGTATGTAATACAACTTAAAGGCTGCTTGACTGGCTGGTTTTCCTTCTCCTGCCTTATGAGCCATGTAATCCTATTTAGTGTTTTAGCTGTGTCACACGTGAATTGGTGGCTCCATGCAGTGCCTTGTCCAGTGATGGTAGATAATGATGCCTTTGGTGTGCTACACTCAGCTGAGGCAAGCTTGGAAAGTGTTAACTCTGAGGCAGGATAATATCTTATTTGGTTGAAGTAAAAAGTAAACCAATACAGGGTTTACAGCAAGATGAGATCAGATGCCTGTCATCTCCAAACACCTCTCAATCAGCTAAAAAATAATCCTTCATGAAGTGGATTGTTTGATTTTGGTGCAAGCTTTTTTTGGGAAAAATGGACCCATATATTATTGCTCTGTAGAGTGGAGGGAGGTGAAACATAAACTCAGCTGAAAACTTATCCAGGGCTTCTGGCAAGTGTGGGCCTGAAGCGTGTGATTTGTGCTGCTTACCAGATCTCTGAAAATCATGAATCCCAGATGATGATTTGCAGGGGGATCTCTTTAAAAGAATGCAGGAAGTTAGCTGCATTCTTTTAAAGAGATCCCCCTGCAAATTATCATCAGCTAATGAAGAGGGCAGAGAAATTAAAATAGAGCCAAAGGGAGAGGAAGATGTACTCATTTTTCTGAGAATTACTGCATTAGAGCCACCTGCTTACAGGGTTAACTTTCTTCCTCTCTTATTTCAAATGAGGGGAGTCAACCTGACCTTTATTTCAGATCTGAGAGAAGCCTTGAAAATGAGAACAGCGAGGCTGTCCAAATGCAAACACTGGCTGCAGCAGACCCATTTATAAATAGTTTAGAAGAACATCATGAACTACAGAAGGAGGAGAATTTCCCCTTGCAAGTTTGCCTCACTGAACACAGCAACAAGCTTGAATTTGCTTTCTTACATACCAGGAGGCCTGTAGTAGAAAATGAAGTTAAATCCAAAAACACAGGACCCAATGCAGTAAAGTGGCAGCAGCTCCAGTTTAGCTGCAGTGCATGAAAGGCCATTCTGCAGAGAATGCCCCTGGTCCAGCACTCTCAGTCTTTAGTTAATGGTCCTGCTTCATGGGAACAGGCCCTGGACAGAGCTGCTAAGGGGAAAAATCCCAAACCAGCTCAAGCGTTTCAGAGGACATCTACCTCTGAGAAGGGAGGAGTTGGGTACAGCCTCCCAGGCTGCATTCACCATTTTCTTCTGCCTCTCTCCAACCTAAAAAGCTTTTTTAAAATAAAGAATAAACTACAAACCTTTCAACTGCAATAGTTAGTAATATTAAAAATTCATAAAGTGAGAAACTAACCCAAAATAGCAGCACCCCAGCCCTCGTATATTCTCATAAGAATTCAGATTTATCATAGCCTCCAACTTGCTACACAATTCCCAGTCACATCTACTGCTACACACTTCTGCTGGGCTGCTACTTTCAGTTTTGAACCTTAGCCCTACAAGAAATTCTCTGAACAGAAGGTTAACCTTTGTTTTAAAGGATGTCATAAGTAAAAACAAACTCTGGCCTTGCAAAATTTCCCTGTTTGTATGTTTTGCCCCAGTTACTCAGAAAAAGTAATCCAATAGATTAAATTTCCCTTTCTGAGAAGCGTTATCTAATTGCAAACCAGTGGTAATGTCACTGGGCAGATGATATCGTCACTAAAGTGGTTACTTGGTCAGTAGAGATGGCTTAGATGCTTGAAAAGACATTACAAAAGGAGCCTTTCATCCCTTTTCTGTCTGCCCTCCCACACAAACACTGAGGATCAAGGCAGCTTTCTGGGGCCTGACAGAGTAGACAACAGAGAGAGTTGGCTGGTCAAATTCTGTGTGATTGCAGAATAATACCTACCTACCTGTAATTACTGCCATGTTTTGGTTTCTCCTATCTGCAGACATCATAGGCTCTCTATGAATCACATCAGATGCCATTGGAGCATACCAGGACTGGGAACAGAAGTCAGTGAAGGGGACATGCAGGGAAGAGGAATGCACAGCTTTGACACATCTCTATAAACAAAGGCTAACCCATTGTCCCCTCTTTTGCAGGCTACTCCAGAAGTGGGGTGAATTTTACCAACCCAGACATTTCCAGCTACTTTTATCTTCTCCTTCCCATCTCATTTCTCCTGAAGCCTCTCTAACAAACTTCATGAGTGATTTCTGGGTCAGGGTGATATCTTCCTATTTGTATTTCATAGCTCTGAGTAGAATTGTTTTCCATGGACTCATCTGGTTACTCCTGAACTCAGGAGGTTTACAGAGTCAGCTATAGAAAAGACTGAAAATGAGAATTTTTTTTTTTTTTTTTGCTATGAACGGTAGTCACAGACATGCTCCTCTCTCCAACCAGCTGCCTGAAACATCTCCCTCCATTTCATAGAAAATGATCTTGTATCTGGGTTAGCTTGAAGGGTCGTTGAGCAAGTTTCTGGCTACATCAATGGCAGACTTGCTCTTCCAGGATAGCTGTGGCCAAGTCACTTTAATTTCTCACAGATCCAATCTTGGATTCAAGGAAAAAAAGAAAAAAATAAAGACAAGGGGTGAGCTCACTCTGTTGGTCAGGCATGTAAGTCCACATCTTAGACAATCTGCTGATGAAGAGTCAGAGTTCCCAGAAGTTCAAGGATGTCCCAGGGCCTCTAAAAATCAGCTCCAACAGGGCCCAGTAACACCTGGAGTGGTGAGGAAAGAAACCCTGACACTCCTTATGCACCAAAGTCCTTGACAGAACTGGCAGAGCACTGAATTTATTTGCTTTAGATTGAGCTGATTAGAACGAGAGCTGGAAAGGTGAGTGTCTTTAATTAAGTGGACAATAATTTATGACTTATGTTGGATGCTTCCCAGTAAAAAATAAACTGTTTATTAATAATGGTTTTAAATCTCAGTTCCTGTTTTAAGAAAAATAAATTTAAGTAAGCAGTCCCAGCTGAACTTCTGGTAAGAGAGAGTTTACTTCGAAAAATTAAGTTAAAAAAGAAAAAAGCTACTCATAATTTACTAATGTCCATTTACCATCGTTAAGTTTTGTGAGGAATGTAGTGCAATGCAGCACTCACCCTTCAAAGGTTTTCATAAGCCACTGGCAACAGGCATAATTCTTCTCTGGATGAGAATTTGGAATCTCAGAACCTCGCTCTCATTTCTTATTTTCTTAGTACTATAAATGTATTTTGTACGCACACATATGCATATACACACTATATATGTTTATATAGATACACTTCTATATACTAATATGCAGGTATACATATAAATTGTTCCTGATGCAAAGCAGTTTGAGAGTTTCCCTCCATAAATAAAGTGTCCAGTTCAAGCTGGCAAGCTCTCCAGAATGCAGCCTGTGAGATGGAAAAGACAGCAACTGAACCCTGGTTTTGTTATTGGAAAAGGATCAGTTTCCTGTGATACATCAAATTCCTTCTGTAACCATGGGTAGATGAGTTAGTACCAGACATTCAGAGGGATTAGGTTAGCAAAGATGTAAATAGAAAACTTATAGGAATTTCTTTAATACCTGATGCTCAGGGGAGCTGGACATCTTGGGGGAATTCTGAGAATTTCCCTGTGTGCCTCTTTCTTTCCTAATTTGCTTCAGCAGATGAAGTTTTCTCTGTCTTGGCTCTTCCTATTTAGAAAATGTCAAAACCAGTGATTTCCTTCCTCACCAGGAAGGATTGGGACAGTGAGGCACTCCAGCAAACAAGTCATTGGAAAAAGGAGATAGATAAAGGAATATGAAAAGTTTAATGTATTGTTGCTCACCTTTATCAGACATGAATGAACTTTGAAATATTTATCATCAGAATCACTGGCGTCACATGGGCAATGCTACCCAGAACCTAGACAGCATCACTGCTTTCCTTCTTTTCCACTGAGCAGGAAATGCTGCTGCAGATTTGGAGGAGAAGAAAGCTTCACACAGGAAAGCAGGGCTCAGCTCCAGCACCTTTACTCAGCACTGACAGGATGTGCAGCTGGTCCTGAGGGCCTACTAAACACACAGAGCTGAAAACCAGCCCCTTGCCACACAACAGACCTGAGACCTGTCAGGAACTCACTGTTCTATCAGCATTCCTCACAGGACTACTATGGTCCAAATGTAAATGTCCCAGGCAGGGTTCTGGGATCGTGAAGTCGTTGCACCATGTTATATGAATCTGGCACATTTTTATTTTGATTTTCTACAAGTCATGGTCCCACACAGAGATGTTCTCAGCCTACCATCCTTTCTCTAATGCAATAAAGCTTTCTGCACTCCCTGCCCTCTGGTTCAGTTTCCCATCCGTGCTCAAGAATTATTACTAAAGTAAGTACTGGAAATGCACCTCCCAGCACAGTTACACAATATTTAATGGAAAAAACACCTTTGTGTATTTAAAACAAAAGCCCAAAAGTTCACACACATCTCTGACAGTGAAATTAGGAGGGAGTTTAACAAGAAGCCAATCTGTGAGCAACAGAAGCTGCAAAGCCTTGTTTCCTTTGGCTCCCTGGTTCAGGGCTGGGTCAGTCTCTGGGTAGTAACACACAAATCCCAAGTCAGAACATCTCCTATAGCAGGAATGCTTTTCCTATGAGTAGTCTGAGGGATTTGGAGATTTACTTGAGATTACAGGTCAACTTTTGTTCCTGATTGAGTGGCACGGATTTAATCTCTCCTCAGTGGCTAATCTTGCTATTGCTGACATACCTAGCTGTCTGTCAAATTTGGATAGAACTTAACAACGTATTCAGGTGTAGAGACTTACAGTGTGATGGTGGAAATCTCTTTAGGAAACCAGGCTTCAAAATCCCCCAACAAAACTGAGTAATTGTAGTTTGACTTGTCTGCTTCAGCTGTGTTAACTCATGGGAAGTTACTGAAGCAAGTTCAGGAACCGTCACTGATGCACAGCATGGGAACCCTGCTGATTGTAATTGCTGGGAGGATTGGTTGGAGCATTAAGTGACAGCCATTTATTGGACTAACAAACACAGATCTTAGTGCTCCTATAGGAAACACCTTTTGAATCAAGGCAAGTGAAGATAGAAGATCTTTCCATGTAGTATCTGCAAAGGAGCAGCTGAGTTTCTTTCATCGGAGTCATAACATCTTTCTGAGTAACATTTCCACATGAAGGACTACTGAGAAATCCAGACATTGTCCATTTTCTCCCTAGGGTATATCCTGCTGGGGCTTCATACAGGTCATTAATGCATTATCTGCTGAGCCATAAGACAACAAGCAAAGCCAGAGAAATGCAGTCTAGCGAAATTTGACAAGAGTAGAGGATGCATGGGTTTGCTACTTAAATAAATAAATGTTTAAATATTTAAACAAAAATTTTGGTTTGAAAGGAAAAGGTCCATGCGAGGGAGAGGTCAGATGAAAGCTGATGTTTTCTGGACCAATAACAGATATAACTACTGATCCAAAAAATCTTGAATACAGGAAGCTCTGCCAGGTTCCATCTGAGTGGATAATGAATGACTGGAGTAGTTAAGTGAAAAGAGATGTTATGTGATGCTAATATATAAAACTCTAAAAGGAGGTAATTGAATTCCTTTGATCATGTAAAGAAAGAGATCCCCACCTTGGCTCTTCCCAGCAGAGATGGTTATCTTGCCAAAGCTGAGGAGGAGAAGTGGCCAGGCTTGCTCTGAGTCAGTGACAGCAGTCTCCTGATGGCTCCCTCTGTGACCTTGCTGTGCAGGAAGGCCACCAGACAGAGGAGAGCAGTAGCCTGAGTAGGAGTAATTCCATATTGTTGCCCAGTGTTATTCATACATGGCAATGGGAGCTCCTATTCCCCACATAGAGCATGGAGTGTTTCACAGCAGCCCCAGGGGTCCCCTCTGAACATGACTGTCAAATACGACCATTCTGTTTCCTAGGTTTCAGTAGAAAAGCTTCATCTGCTAGCAAAACACTTGAAATTAGGATGTAATTCTGCTCTGAACATTAGCAACCAAATGGCCAAAATATGCACTGTTTCCCAAACCTCTCACAGGGAGGGTGATGCCCGGAGCTCCGGGAACTCCGTGTCTTTCCTTCCTTCATATTCTCACCAGTAGAACCTCTCACCTACCTCAGTTGTATTTTTACCTCCCACACCCCTTTGACTCCAGCTGTTTACCAAACTCCATCCACTTTACTGGGCAGAAATGGAAGAATAAGTGATTGTGAGAATATCTTGAGGGAGTGCAATCAGTGACTGAATCCAAATACAGTTATTCAGCTATTGTTCATTCAGCACCATGCCCGAGAGAAAATGAAATTCTGACCTTTGGCTATTTTGTAATATAAAAACTGCTGATAATATAAAGACAAACATTTTCTTGCATACTTGTGGGAGACATCTGCTGAAATCAAAGAAAAGTTTCCCACTATTTGAGAGTTTAGTGTGTCAGAGCGACTGAACTTTTCAGAGCTCCTTGCAGGTGTCCAGCACATCACATTAAAAACTGTGCTCCCATTTCATAGAGTGCTTGTCAAAAAAATCAGGCATCTTTAGCTACATAAATTCTGAAAGCTGCTTAAACCTGGCAATGTTCCTGAACCTAACATGTCTCAGGTCTTTGTTCCTTTGCAACAATATGTGCTTTATTAAATAGCATAGAGCTCAAAATCACAGTATATTTGTAAAAATTATACAAAATGTTTTACATGTCAAATTAGAAGTTGCACAGAAAACTTCAGTGTGGACCATCTGTGTTTGACTGCTGAGATAATACTAATTTCTGGAGTTCTGGGTCACAAAATTCTATTTGTTTCAAAAGCTGGCTAAAATATCACTTGGATTTTATCCTCTTGGCTTGACTCTTGTGTATCTTGTACAACTCCCTGGCTGTGTAAGATGACATGTTGCAGCAGTAAGCACAGAATACTTAGAGAACTAAAACTGAGCAGTATTTGAACACTGGGACAGTTTTCAAAGGGCACTGCAAATACACTCAATCCATCATTTGTTTTGCTTTGCTCTAAACCACATATATTTCCTGGTAAATATAAGTAAATTTTGATGCGGAGAGGAATGAAAGAGGGCAAGGGAGGGAAAGCAAAAAAATGTAAATACTTGAAGTGGAAATTAATATTGAAGAAATAGTTATTTGTGCTAAATAACTATTCCCATGCTGAATATTAAACATTTTCTTTTCAAATATAAACCAAACTATCTGTGTAACATAAGCATAGTTGAGAAACAGGAGTAGATTTCAAGTAAATATATATTTTTTCAATTAAAATAATCACTCAACCAATCTTACTGCTGGGATTTTGTGTATATACCAAGCCTTTGGGTACACACTGGAGCATCAGAAGGTAGGGACTGTCCCAGTGCCCAGGGCTGTTCCTAGAAATTCTTGAGCAGCCTTCTCAAGTCCTGCACAAGATTTCTCTGTCACAAGCTGATGGTGACTCTGTCTCACTGATGTTGGGCAGGAAATGGAGCACTCAGTTCACCTGTCTTGGCCTGGGAGAACTCCCTGCCTCTTTTTTGCTTCCCATTCCCCAATTCACACACACACACTGTAGTTTATTTTGTGTAGCTGCCTTCTTCCTTCCCCTGACTTTTAAGGTTTTGTCTGGCCCTAAAATGAAATCTAATAGAAGAAGTAGGAAGTATCCAACTTTGGGAAATAACCTGGACAAGAGGACAAGCATGGCTGTTGTTCCTGTTGTCCTCCCTATTGCTAGAAATCTTGGTGTCCATATTGTGTCTGAGACATCATTCAAAAGCCATTCACGAGCTGCCAGCCATGAGTTTGTGCAGTTCTTTTTGATCCCATTCATGCTTTGGCTTCCTCAGCTTCCAGCAGCAAGAAGCTCCATGAACAAATCGTGCTTTTTCTGGACAAGAGCAGAACAAGCCAAACAGTGCCCGCACAGATGGTGTTTTGGTTTTCCTCCCTCCTCCTTTTCCTGCTCTCCTCAGTGCACTCCCCAGCTGCAGACAGTCATGGAAGAGATGCAGAACAACCTGTGCAGGCACAGACACCTCGAGCTGAGCACGGGCACAGAAGACAAGCCAGGGGCTTGATCCAGCCAGCCACTCTGTGCTGGTCTGCTCACAGCTCCTTCTCTGTATTGCCAACATAAACCAGAGAACGGAGAAAGTTTCCAGTTCATGTCTGTACTGTGCAGTGGAACTGCTGCAGTTACAGAGCTTACCCCAATGCCAGTTCTGAGTCTCCCTCAACCCTAACCTGCAGTGTTTTCTGTAACAATTTCCATTTTCCTCCCCTTCTTTTGAGACAGAGAAGGGTAAAAGTACAACGTACAACATTCTTGGGCAGGGAAGAAACTCTCCCTGCTGACTTTTCAGAGCAGGCTGCTGTCTTTGGAACTACAGTTGTGTTCAAGCCTCACTGTGCCTCTCCATACCCACAAACTCCTCACATCTCTATTAGTCCTTCAAGGTGGATGGGGAGCAGAGATAAGCTCACTCTGTGCTTTTAAGATGGTGATCAGGGGCAGGAGGGTATTTCACAAAGTGGTTGCTAGTGAAGGTCCAAGGTTGCATTCCTTAGTTCTTCTCCAACACATAACACATTCAGCTCACTTGTCCTGCAAAACATCCCATGGACCTAATGATGTTATACAAACATGATGTAGCATCACATTTTTGCAAGACAAAACAGCAACAGGGGATGAAAATCAAGTGCTGGCAAGAAAAGCCTTGCTAGAACAAAATAATTTCCAGACTAGAGAGCTGAGGGAACATTATCTTCAGAGAAGTGGGTTTCTGAGTTGCTTTGATCAAATGAGCTTCAAAGGTGATTGCACCCCCATAAGTGTTTTCCTAAGCAGTATCCTGTGGGATGGGGAAGGACAGAATTCAGGCAGAAGCTTTCTCCTGTACAAAAGCCTTGCCACTGACATTGTCAAGGGATCTGTTGCACTCCATTGTGTCCATAATCTTCAAATTAAAGCTCCCTAAATCCACAATAGTCTAATAAACCACAAGCCTGTAACAGCCCCTTCAATTTTCCACGTTAATAATCCATGGATTAAGAGTCCCTCTGCTGCTACAATAGCCAGAACTGATCTTCTCTACTGTGTCAATGACCCATGAATTATAGGGCTGTGTCTCAGATGGTTAGATAATACTTCACTCAAGTCTCAGTGATAGATTTTTCTAACAGGGCAGATCCAGGACTCTGTTTTGAAGTAAAAGCACATTGTGGCATTCTCATTTTTGGGAGTGCTCTTCCTAGTCCTCTTGACAGTATCCCCACACAAAAGCACAGCCCCCTTTTTTATCATATCAATCCATTTGTTTTGCAATAAATTGCCTAGTCGCCTTTAATTTACAACTGTACATTTAATATGTCCTATGAAAGTTTAATGAGAGGCACAGTTTCATAACTGATTAATCAACTGATGCAAAATCCTTCCATTTTCTTGTAATAGGGCCTTATAATAGCCTGGAATATTTTATACTGATTTGTGGATTGCACTTCTTAACACACTTGTGTCACTTAATAATCCTTTATTAGCCATTTACTGTGAAGTACACACAGCATCTCCAGCAGTCAAATCAGAGGGCAAAAGGAAGCAGAGCAGAGTCACTTCAGAACCTCTGCCCAAACCCATCATCTGTAAAATGTTTATTGACTTTTCCAATCAGCAACGAGCAGGCTTCAGTAACAGTTGCATGATTTCACCTTTGCAAATACCACTGCAGCCAGCAGCCTGGATTTTGTGTATGGATTGAAGTCAGCCACTGGCATGGAAAGCGATGTGATGGGTAGGAGCAGACACATTGTCTCCACGGCATTTTCACTGGAGGTGTGGTCCCTGTGCCACATTGTCTGCCAGAACAGAATGCCAACCCAATTACTGTTTTTACCCTTTACTTTTTAAAGCAGGAACCTTCATATTGAACTCAAAGCCACACAACTCATTGCACTTTGTTGCAGGCTTGTTAAGCCAAGGAATGCCTGTTAGGTTAGCCAGCCATGTCTTCATCAAAGCCTAGATGTTCCATACCATATCTTTTACAACATTTGGTTCAGACTCCTATAACTTCGGCCATTTAAAACAACACTATCAGTTCTGCTAGACATGGGAAGAGGCTCTGCACTGCAAGTAATCAGCTACTTTTACCTCTGCTGCAACATCTTAATGTGCATTGAACAAGAAGTTTAGGTTTATTCTGCCCTTTGCAGGGCAATAAATCATCTACTCAAAAGTTAGAGCAGAAATGCTTTGGGGCAGGTAAAGCTGTGGCCACAACTCAGGTAACATGGTGATTTCCAATAAGGAAGCATCCATTACTTCCTGAAGAAATGTATTTACCGATTTTCTGGTTTTACAGTCAGTGAAGGTCAGTCTTGTAAATCACTCGTAGAGGCTATGAGAGTTTATTAAATAAGGGTCCCAAGTAAAGAGTTGTTAACATCGATTCTGGAGCTTAACTCTCCTCTTAAATCTTTCAGTGTCGGAAAGATCCGTGCAGGATCTACAGGCAATTAAAATTATAGTCAAAGTCACAGTGAGGCAATCACTGTGGTGGCTGATAGAGAGTGAAGACAAATCTCTTCTGATGCAACAAAGAGAGAGTGATAGGAGCATGGAACAGTAGCAGATGATGAATCTTTACTATTTGTGTAGCAACTGTGACAAGCATCAAGCCAAAGTGAAGTAAGTTTTGTGCTGCTGGCTACCACTTGTGATGTGATTCTGCACCAAAACCCTGCAGCGCCACAAATAATTGGATTCCCTTTAGCTGGCTGCCTAGTTTACAACTACCAGAATCTCACCTCTTATTTCACTCTGGTGGAGATTTTAATGACTTACTTTATTGTCTTTTAGAAGATGATAAAACAAAGGTCTGAATTGCCTATATATATCTTGGGTTGCAGCTCGGATTTGAGAGACTGGATGTACTAGATGCACTAAATGGCAAAAATAAAGAAACCTGACCCATTTGCCTCATGGAGAAGCACTAAAATTCTGTCATCAGTTCATTTCCCTTTGCAAACAGGTGTAAGAACAATAACTGTATTGTCATTAGTAGCATATAGAATTGATGCTAGGAACAAGCCCATACAAGCTGAGCCACAAGGAATAGAAAGTGCTGTTTTGTCTCCTACAACTGCCAGGACCTGAGCAATGACTCTCCCCCTGACATTGACACAAAGTCAGAATTGTCTTCTGAGCCCATGTCAGCCTTTAAGATATCCTTACAGTATTTTTCTTGGTTGTCATATGGAGCACGCTTACCTTGTCATACTGTTTCTACAGAGCAATCTATTTAAAAATCAGGAAAATATCAAGTGTCAAGCATCTGAAGGTCCAGAGGACCATGTACTCAGCCATGTACTGCTCCAGAGATGGGGTAACCAGTGGGAACACAGTGCCAGGGTGAGGTGCCAGTGCCCAGCGTGATGTGATGGTCTTCAGATCATCCCTTGACATAAACAGCAACAGCATCATATTCATTCTCTCACTCAGCCCTCATTAGAAGAGTAATTGCTACTGTGAGACCTGTGGTAGCTTTTCAGCTTTAGCAATGCTGTGATTCACATTTAATGATAAAACACTAAGCCCTGAGAAGTGAGGACAGGGCAGCACAGGCACTTGTCACACAAACAGCAGAGCCTGTCACTCCTCTCACGCCAGGACAGCCTAGTGCCAAGGTGAATGGGGCCAGGAGGAGCCCCACTGGTGAGTCCCTCAGCTATTCCTATGGAGGTGAGAGCAGGAGGGACACCAAAGGACAGCTCAGGGTATCTCCAAGCCCTCTGCACTGGAAGGCACTGTCCGAATTTCTGAGCCTGCCCACCCCTCTGCCCTGCCTCCAGCACATCCCCCGTGCTCTCAATATACACACAGCTTGTTAGCAGCTCTGCAGGGTTCCCAGGAGCACTGAATGAACAGAAACCGGGATTGTATGATCATAACAACCGGCTCAGTTTCTTCTGTCTCCTAAGCTCTCCTCCCCAAGCACTGGAGGAGTGGCTCCGGAGGAAAGGCCATGAATTTTTTATTTCCCTGACCAGAGGGTGATTTTGCCTGGTCGAAGCTATATACATTGTTCCTCGTTACTAGGGCAACAGGTACCTTACAAATGCTGATAATACATAAACTAATACAACTCTGCAGTTTGCTCTTTCTTTCCAGTGCAGCTTAATAACCCGTGTGGATGCTGCGAACCGCCTCCCTCCCGCTGGGATAAATGAGCACTTCAGGAAGTATTATCTCCCTCCAGCCTGGACTCCACGGTGCCTGCACAAAGAGGAGGCACTCAACTGGGGAGCTGGGCCACTATCAAAAGGCAGAGTGATTTCAGAAAGCTCCAGGGAGGAGTGGGAACGGCTGTGGAAGCACCGCACAAATGTGTTGTGGCAATGCTGCCTTCCTGAAACAGCAAAAGCTCCTCATTGCTCAGCATCCAGAGGGAGGAAATGCTGGAGCAAACACTGCTCAGTCCCATGTTGTGGCCCCACCAGCAGCATCAGGAGCTGGCTGGATTAGGAGCTCTTTGTCAAGCCCCACCTCGCTCCCCCTCTCATGTCCGAGCCCCTTTGAGGCACATGCCCATTTGTCAGCAGAGTACTGCAGTTCCCCAGTGCTCTTGCGGTGAGAGCAGGGTTAAAATGCTTCACTGCTCTCCTTAATCCCTCTCACATGATTTAGTCAACACCAGTAGGGGAGAAGGACTCGCAGGTTTTGGCTCCCTCCCGTTCAGAATTGGGGGAGGAGGGAGCCCAGCACAGCAGCAAGGCTGGATGCGGTGGGAGCTGCAGCATCCTCCAGCTCTGAGCACACCCAAAGCTCCTGGGGCTGCAGCGCCCACGGGCTCCAGACCCGCTGCTCTACCCTTAAGGCTTGATTTCCCCCACTACTCAGCACCATGTAAAGCTGGAAACAGAAAAGGCAAAGAGAAATTTAAAATACACCTTTCTGCTCCTGCCCAGAGCTGCTGCAGCATCAGTTCTGTGATAGGGAGTTGAGCACTGTGCAGTAACAGAGGGAAAAGCCACCAGGAAACAGGGGCAAGTGCACAGTACTGTGCTGGATGCCCTTCTCCTCAGTGGACCAATACACCACTGATCTAGCTGCAGAATTTAATTTTCAAAGGCAACTCTTTTGTTAGAGAAACTGAATAAGTGGCCTTATACCTGGGGACCAGAGATAGCTTGAAATGCAGTAGGCTAATAGGAGCTCAAAAGGAAAAAAATACAATGCATAAACCAAAGCAACTCAAAACATAACAACTGATCCTCACTTCCCCCCCTCCTCCTTTCCTGTTTTGAGAGTTTGTTTTGTTTGGTTTTTTAGAAAAAGAATCATAGGGGCATATATTTCAACTATTTTATGCTTGTTACCAGTCAGCCCCTCTGTCCTCATGATCTAACAAAAATGCAAATAACTTAAATAATGTATGTTTAACTTCCTTCCAAAAGCAAAACACAGGATGGGTAGTGTACTCTCTCAAAGAGCTTTACAAGCACAAAACCAGGACAGTTTTACAGATCCCATTCTTGTCCTGGATGACTTGCTGCTGCTGCTGTAGGACAAGGGGCTTTTATGGAAATCCCAACAGAAACGTAAACATTTGAAATAAAGCTAAACAAGAATTTAGTTGTTGAGGGAAAGAGTCATCTGTCAGCATATGGCAAGCAAGTTCTTGTGAGTGGGGTGCTGAACTGGGACTCCAGCATTTGGGTTTAACCTCTGCAGTCTGAGTCCCTTCTACCTAATGAGAGGGCTCCCTGCTGGATCAAGTTTGAAGTGCTGTTGGCTGCTGGAAGTGCTGTTCGTTTGCCAAGTAGATCTAAGGAAAACAAACCTGGGTTCCAAGCCTCAGAAACACCGAAATATGCTACTGGAGAATTCCCCCTGGGAAAACACCATGAGCTCACCACCTCCCCCTGACAGCTGCCAGCCAAAGGTGCCTGCCTTAGCTGTGAATTTACTGCCTTCCCATCTTATCCCCCCCAGACCTTCCTGCACTGCTCTCTAACCCAATCCAACCTTTCAGGCTACATGTGGAGACACCAGGTAAGGGGAACAGATTGCCCCGTGTTCCCATAGGAAGTAGTTCAGTCAAGAAAGACATGAAAATGCTGTAACCAAGTCAGGCAAGGACCAAGAATAGCATTTTTTCAGCCTGGAAGGGAACGAGCTGGGGATAGATACATCTAATTGCTTTCTACAGCTACCTTATGGGTGGCTATGATAAACACAAAGGCAGATGGTCTTGCTTTGTGTAGGGATTGGTCTAAATGACCTTTACAATTTCTTTCCAACTTCAGTTTCTGTGATTCTATGAAACCATTCCAGTAAGAATTGTTTGCAAAACACGACATTTGAAGTAATTGACTCCTGGAGAATGTGTAAAGCTCAGTTTCACCATGAACTCAAAGGAAAAAAAAAAAGAATCTATGAAGTCCTTCCTTTGCCCCTGGATGACTTGCCAATCCAAACACCTGTTTCATATGGGTAGAATGCAACAAATAGCTGACCCATATCTGCAATTAATCTTGAGGGCGTTTTGATTTTTCAGAGGATTAATGCACCCAACATCTTTAATAAAAAACAAAAAGCCAAAACAATCCAATCCTTCTTGAAATCAAGCAAAACCTAAAGCAGATGGCTAGACAACAGTTGCAAAGCAAACAAATATTCCATGGTTCAGCTCAGCTTCAAAAAAGTTCAGCACCGAGAACCTGAGTAAGCACAGAGAATGTGTTACCTTTGGCAATCAGCAGGGCTTCAGATCTGCAATATCATTTCTGATCTATGCAGACTGCTAATCAAAAATGACTATTCAGATTCTAATCAAAATAAACCTTCAAATTACTTCAGATGTAAACCATGGTTGAGACTAAAATGTCAAGTATTCAAAATTATTTGACTGAACTAAGGATATACAGACAATCTTGTGCCAACAGATTATGCTTCAGTTTTTGGTTACATAGAGCATGTGAAAATTAATAGAAGCGGCCTACCAGCCCCATTTCCCACTCTGCTTTATCAGAGTGACAGCATCTGACCTTGGCAAAAGCAAGGCACAATCCAACATGCCTGGAAATTGCAAGACCAGGACATTTTCTTAACGAAATTTTTTCTTTTTGACAAGGTTGGACTGGATGATCTTTCTAGATCCCTTCCAATCTGGGCTATGCTATGATTCTATGCAGCATTTCTTATAAACAACAGCTGACATTTCCAACATACAGTGCCTTACTGAACCTCCCTCCTCAAAAGATACACTTTTGACTCACTTGTTCTAAAATTCTTCATTTAGAAATCACTTATAATGAAATATTTCTTTCCTTCCTCTTCAGATTTTCAGGTGTTATCCAGTTTCCCTGGCAGGCAAATGAGTGACACCATTCCTTATTTATGGGACAGAAGTGCTCTGGGAAATCCATTGCTGGGATATTTGGAAGGGGGAGGAGGTGAGAGGAAGACAGCATGATCACTTTATACCCTAGATGAGACTGGAATCACTGTACAGACCCCTTTACACCCCAACTCCTGCAAGTGCTGACAGGCACAGATGATTTTGCCTAGAATGGAGGATGTGGGAGGGAAGGATTATTTACCGTGTATGTGACCTTCAGACTGAAAAACCTGCTCTGGGGCTGCCACTGAGGTGGCTTTGGTGGAAATCCCTGTCACCAGATAATCCATTTATCTTTTCTCACATGCTTCTCAATATCTACCAACAAAATAATATCTGGCCTGTGCAGAAGTACAAGAAGGCAAAGTTTCTCCTCCTTGTGCCCCACACAACATGAGGCATCTACAGCATTTCTCAAACACCTATCCTGTTAGGACTTGGTTTTGTTGGTTTTTTTTTTTTTGGTATTTTAGTACCAGCCTCTGGCAGGCACAGCTTAAGTTTCAGCATATTAATCAAACTCCTCCACACCCCATCAGCACTGATTTTGGCACATGGCCACTTCAGTCTCAGGGACTCCTTGAGCTGTGTGCCCTGAGTCTACAAAAATTCCCCCATTCCTCAAACCTCAGGAGACAGATGAGGTCATGGTCCTGGAGGGGAATGCTCAGAGACTGTCCAAGAAAGAAGGAAGAGCACTGAAGGCTCTCAGTTTTTAATATTACTACACTAGAAAGCATTTTAGGACTAGAAGAAAGCCTGAACCATGCCACATGAATTCATAACACTGGAAAATGTAAGGATGAGACATATCATAGCTAAGTGTGATTTTTTTTTTTTTCCCCTCATTCTTGGACATGTCTGACATGGAAAAGGAGAAGCGGGGGAGAAAGCACAGCTTTCCTTTCTCTCTAATAGTCAGGATATCTTTCCATGACAAAATACATCTGACAGTTTCACTGCTCCTCCCAGGTCTCTCCAGCTGACTGAAAACTCAGCTTGTAAGAGAAACTGGAAGTCTGTGGCAGCAATGATGTGTATTTTGCTCCTAACACTGGGTCAGAGTGCCCAAGACCAAGAAGAGAGTCCTAAAGCCCGATGTCTCCATCAATTCACCCCAACCCCTCCTGTTTGTGTCTCTGATTGTATTTGCTGCTCCAAGACACCGTAGACCATTGCTTGTAATCAGATACACGTAACAAGAGTTCTTTTGATCTTCAAAAGGGTTTCACTTCTTTGATTATGAGTTTATCAGTAGCACATACTCAGGCTGCAGACACACACAGTTTACTCTTAACCCATTTTGAATGCAGGTACACAGCCAGCAAGTGTCCTTTATGCTGTGTCCAAGTATCTATTGAGATAAACTGCCTTAGCTGTTCCAGGAGACAACCTTTCTTGGCAGGTGCAACAGGGTGAGCTTCTCAAGATATCAAGAAGCCTTATAGCTAATAAACTGGTTGTACTGTGACTTTTTCCTCAAGATGAACTCTCAAATACACCATATTCCATATCAATCCCAATCACAGGGCATTAAACCTACAGCATCTTTACATATGGTTTGACTCTCCAGCATTATCTAAGCAAAAGGGTATCAGGTAAAAAAAAAAACACAACAGAATAGTAACATTTAGAATTAGGGATAGCAAAAGATGCTCTTTTCACTACATCAAGTTGCAAACAAAGTCAGACACTATGTTGGGAACTGCCACACAGGCAGGTACAGCCCAAAAATGAAAATAAATGCAGCAAAAAGAGAGAAGTACTGCAGGAATAATTAATTACTCTGCATCTATATTTGGTAGCTGATGGAAATGCTGACAGGGCAACCTGCTGCTGTTTAGGCAAAAAAGCATTCAAACAAGGGTAAAAAAGAAATAGCAGTTGGCTATGTCATATTTGGCACCCTACAGTTAATTCTACGAAATCTGGTTGATTTTAATAGCAATCTGCTCAGCTCCTCACTCTTTACAAGATCAAATTCTGGTTGAGATGCATGTGATGAAATTGTGGTTCCCAACTGTGTGGGGAAGAGGGACTTGCCATGGAAGCTTCTCTGGCCATGTCCTGCAGTCTGCTCCTCCTCCTTCTGTTTCATCACTGCTTTCTCCAGCCTTCTGCTGCTGGTCCAGGCTCATGAGCTCTTTGCAGCTCTTTCCTGTGGGCATCATCAAGCCCAATACAAAGATCCTGCCACAAAATTAGAATATTTCTACAGAAATCTAGAATATTTCTAAAAATATTCAGAATTGGAAAAAACAGGTCGGATTTTTTTTAAAGGGTTAAAATCCCTTCCAGAAGGAGACCAGTTTTTTCAGGAAAGTTCAGCATGCTGTTTAACTTATTCAAATATCTCAAAAAACCCTGGCTCTCATTACATCATTGAACACCTGGAACTGGACATGCTTGGGTTTGGATGCCTGCTCCTAAAAGCAACAATAGCTTGTGCTGTTGTGGGTAATTCAGTTTTGGAAGCAGAAGCCTTGATTTATATGAACTCCATGCTAATGGAGAATTACTTCCAGTTTGTTACAGATTTCAGCACTGAAATTAGGTGGTTTTCTTGCCAAATTTCGGTCCAATGTGATTCCAATCGAATGAGTTTTGAAGAGCTCCAGTCCTTTTTATAATACTGCAGCATGGCTTGCAAATCAGCTTTTACATGTTTGGGGTTACCCAGCACTACAAAGTATTCTTTTATCAGATGCAGCTGACTGAAAAATGAAAAAAACACTCCCTCTTTCCTCCCACTCTAAAAGCATTTAAAATGCAGTGTTTCCGGCAACCTGGCTGGGTGGAGGCAGTTGGCAAAGTGGTTTGTAACGTATAAAATACAGAGGGACAGATGTTCAGCTGATGGCTTTAACAGATACAACAGCAGCACAAGGATGACAGCTCTATTAGATTTCAGGAGGTGATGTGTCATTTGTGCAGTAGGCTACTCCACATCTTCATAAACCCACTTTTTATGGGGTGAGACGAGAGAGATCCAGATAAAAGTGACATAAGAAGGCTGGTCATGAGGTCGATTAAAGATTTGCTGGAAATCACATTAAATAGCAGCTCACATCTGCAGATGAGCTCTGTGGAATTCCCAGTTGGTAGCAGAGCCTGTCCTTGCAGCTCCCTGGTGCATCCTTCACCTCTTACACCCAGGTGTAGCTGATACTCTTCTCAGAGGAAGAGAAGTGCCCACTGCCCAGAGCATTGCCACTTGATGGGCACTTAGAGAGGATCCACTCTCAAACTAGTAATATCACAACAGCATGGTGCTGCCAGTGACAAAACCAAGGCTGGAAATCCATGTGATCCATGAAGCAGGAACAGTCTCATACCCAGCAATGTCCATACCATTAGTTTTACTCCAGTCTTTGCTCTTTGCCTGTGACCTTCTCCCACTTCATCTTGTATTTCCTTTTTAAATGTCTTTTTCAGCTCTTGAATCCCAGGTGTTTCTCTTTCTTAGCTGACACTCAGGCTGTGCATCAGGCAGCCATCATGACTTGGCAAAGGTTTGCTGGGTCAGTGAAGGAAGACCCTCAAATCCAGATTTTTGCTATTAGAGTTGTCAGTCATGTATGTCCTTAGGGACTGTAAGAGCATGAAAATTAAATCTACGGATTGAATTATCCCATGCTTTTATTTTTTCTGCCTTAAGTGCACACGTGGTCTTGTCATCTTGTCATTTTTATCACTGCTAGTGATAGTCCTCAAAAAATAGTGGGCTAAACCATCCAATTTCTTATTCTTGCTGCAAGCTGAATACCAGATATGAACTCTGCAAAGTGCAGTTACTTATTTTCCTTCATCTATCACATTCTTACGTTCTATCACACATAATGCTTATGTAGCATTTGTAATCATGGACATGAGGAGAATTTGCCTCATGCAATAAACTACAAACTGATGTCAAACTGATATCAACAAGTAGAAGAACCTGAAAACAACAGTATCCTGCCAGAGGAGAAGCTAAAACTACTTTGGTGATTCTGACCTGTCCATCTCAGTCCTTGGCCAGTCACACTCAGTGACTGAGAATCAAAACACAAGACCCCCTGGAAATCCAGGGCAAAGAGAATACAGACAACAGCTGCAGAAAAAGTGATGCTGTTTATTTTAAAGTTCACTTCTACCAACTCTAGTTCACTCTAGCCAACTAAGATAAAACCCAAGCCCATGAAAACTTTTGGTTCACATTCACATTCTGCAGCAACCTCCTTTCTGCTAACACTAACACAAAACAGGCAGAGACACCTGTACAGTTTTTACTTAGGAAAGAGAGAGCAGATGACAACCAAGAGCTGTGCAGGACTATTAGCAGCGTTTCTGTCCCTCTGCTGTAGTCATGCACAACTTGAACAGAAACAAGAATCTGAGAATTCATATAACTAAACAACAGCTCAGAGTTTCAGGTGTGATGCGTGAATTGCTTATGTGATTTTTGGTTGTCAAGTTTAAGGCTTCTTAAAAGACCCAAGCAGCTGGAGCCCTTCACCCTTGCTGGAAAATCTGCTTCAAGCTGGGCAATCTTAAATAGTGTAAATAATAAAACTGAGTCTCTTACATAGCTGCATTTCCTGGGAAACTTAGTAGGGAAGGACAAGATTTTGGAGGATGAAATCAGAAAAATCAGGGGGCTGAGGACTAACATTCCTGGGTCACCCATCTTCTGTTGAAAGTTGAAACTTGTTGAATTTGTCTGGTTAAAAAAAATTAAAAATCAACACAAAGCAAGTCCACAGCTCAAAGCAAGAGATTTGAGCACCCTGCTATCAGTTTTTTGACCCTCTGTGATTAGAAATTTGTTTTCAAGTTCCCAAAGCACAGACTAGCACATGGTATCAACGCTAACACAGCAGGAAAGACTCTGGCGTATCAACTAAGTTGCTAATCTGTCTTCTGGCACATGTCAAATATTTACATTTATTTGTTTAAATTTTGATTTTTATCCATGAGTGGTATAGATGTAAACTTGCATTTTATTTGGAGTTTTGTACACTGCCCCAGTGGTTTCCTGAAAAACCCAAGAGGAGGAGTACACGAAAGATAGCAAGTCGTGCAAAGTGTCAAGGCCCTTTCACTGGTAAATTTCTTTTCCAGGCTGGATTGCAGGAGAAAGGTAGTCTCAAGGGGAAAAACATATGAACATATTGTACTGTGTGTAAATTCTTGATTTCATGAAAACTCTTGGCCCAGATACAGCTATGGCTAATAGTCCAAAGTCAAGCTAGTGGGAAAAAAATTTTCATACACAAATGAAACAGTTTAAAAGTTGAACTTAAAGCCTTCTACTGAATAGATGTCCAAACCACATGAATTATTTCATGCACAAAGTAGCTAGGCAAAGAGCTAAGAAATAACAGCTGAAAATTCTGAAAAAACTCCCCCAAATCTCTGTATTGAAATGATAACATTATAAAGGTATCTTATGATTCTCGTGTTGAGATCCACAGAGCATGGGACATCAGCAATGGGGTACATCAAGAGATGTGTACCTACTCTGCCTGCATGCCTCTGTTTCCATAAAACCCTTCTTCAACATGCAATAAATGGCACTGGAGAAGCTTTGGGGAGATGTTTTGGGAGATCACATATAGATCTCCCTCAAGGGCAAAATGATTACTGAGCAAAAAATCCTTGCTGTGGAATTTGTTTAAAAAACACATCAAAGCTAGAGATGACAAAAATAAAATATTTTCTTACTAAAAAAACAACCAACAAACCCAACAACACAAAACTCCAAAACACCCTCAAAAGATCTCCCAAGCCCCAAATCTCTGTCATTGGAAACCAGCCAGAGGAAGAGTTTATGTTCCTCCCCATAATGGATGTCAGTTCAGCTAGGGAACCTGGCCCATGGTGAAGGATGAAAGAATGAAGTTTCATACTCTCAGCTAGGAGAAGTGGCACCATTTTGAATGAAAATATTTTGGTTGTTAATGACATATTATTGTTCTCATAGGAAATAAAAACTTGAGCAAAAGAAAATATTAACTTTTACTAGAACAGTCCAATGTTTTCTTTTTTAAATGAAGGAAACTATTTAAATTAGGCTTTTTACCAGACACAGGAGAATATCATTTCTGCAAGTATTCTACTTGTAGTTTGACCCTATATCCACAAGGAAAAAAGACCCAAAGCCCACCAAAAAATGAACCTATCCAAAGTCATCGCCCCACAAAATACCAAAACAACTTTCCCACAGCTTGATATCTCAAGCAGCATTTTCCATAACAAAAGCAGGGAGAACAGCTTTACCCATTTAGAGCAACTGAGATTTGGCCCCCAGACATTCAGAAATCAAAAACACACAGCAGATGCAATTATGTCTCGCAGCAGAAATAAATATTCAACTTACTGTAGGAATGTCCCAACGGACAACTTTTCTAGAAATAAATTTCAACTAGAATTCATTTAGTTTTGCAACAGATGCTTTGAATTTGAGTCTGCTGGTTCTCAAAAACCATGAGACAACAGCTGACCTTAAGCCATATCTCCCTATTACCCTCATTCTCATATCAACTTATAAACTGCTGGATAAAGTTAAGAGCAGAATCCATCTTGTATTTAGGATTTACAAACCATTAGGAAAAGCTCAGCTCACGCTGGCTTTATTTTGTTCTCATCACTAAAGCACATTCATTAACTACTGAAGGATCCCCGAGCAGTTTCTAGGGATTGTAACACAACTATTAAATCCCTTTTGGGTCCAAACAGTAGTTATCCAGCACCAATCTGTCTTTCCAGCTCTTGACAAGTATCATATAGGCAGACATCAAAAAGGGCTGAGTATCTGATGAAAATTTTACCAGATGATCTGGGAGCAGCAGAAAGGTTACAGACTTTGGTGCCTGCACAGGGTTTTAGCTTGCAGGGCACAAGCTGGAAGTGCCTCTGATGTACCATCACAAGATTAATGCTCAGTATCTTTAATCATTCCCTACAGTATTTAAAATAGGAATAAATCTAAAGCCTCTGAAATGAACATTGTTTATAATCTTGGACAGAAAACAATGTAGGAGTTAATGTGCATGTAGAATACAATATTTAAACTCCCTTCCTATTTTCCTGTTTCTTTGAAACGGTCCAAGTGAAAATAGCACTGTTCCCTGTTCTCTGAGTTATCTGTCAAAAGGAAATGTTTCCGTGAATGCCACCAGCTGTTCTGTATCATAATTAAAGGATTGGTTTGTTATTAGTACTTACAGAAAAATATATTTTACTGATAACTACAGCATAAATATTTATGTCAATTAGTTACAGCAAAACAGAAATAGTTAAGAAACAGCTTTTACCAGTTATTACACTACCTGCTAGCTGTGCAACTACTGAAAGTATCATGAATGGTAAATAGAAAAATAAATGTTGAGGGTAAGGGAATCTTCATAGTTTTCTTGAAGACAAGGAGAGACCTTTGCCCAGCTCTTACTGTGCCCTTGTGATGGGTTTTTTTAATCATAAATGTGTTGAAATGCAAATGCTGTCACTAAAAACTGAGTGGCTGCTGTCTGTAGTACCTTGTGTACTTTTATTTTTCTGTCCTGCAAATGAGTTTGCTTCAGTTTTGCTGTTCTCCAGCTATAATTTGTTAGCAAATCTCTCTGCTAGGAAATTCACATAAACATTGTAAGCAAATATTGGAGCATACTAATGAGAGACAATATTTACATTTACAAAATATATTCTTGAAACCCAAGTCCAGATGCCACAAGCACTTATCCCAGGTTAACTTTACATGCACTAAGGACCTCAGGACCACTGCAGTGCTTGAATAAAGTGATTCAGACAACTCAGAAAAAAAGAGCAGCGTGAACTTCCAGTTGTTTACATCTGAGAGAAATGTTTGCTTTCACCCTTAGTTTTAAGCACCTATTTAGGTCTTATTAAACTGCTTTTACATTCTTAAGTGCACAGAGGTGAAACCTAATTCAGATATGCCATTAGATAAGAAAAACATAATGAGAAATAATTTATAATTGGAAAGTTGTTTAAAACTAGCGATAGGCAAAATTTCTGAGTGCAAACATACCCTGTTGATTTTACCCTGTTTCTTATTAGAAGAGAAAGAAAAATTCAAACAAAATTTGGTTATAAGTATGGATTATTCAAAGCATGAATGAAAATATACTTGGAAGATTTCTGAAAGTAGAAATCCTGTATAGGGAGAAACAAGAGATCATGAAAGTAAATAAAGATTTTTTTTGTATGTTGTCACCCCCCAGAGACTTTTGCACACCGAGGACGTTTGTCTTCTGCAGTTTTTGATTCACTGAAAATGCAGAGAAATAAAGAAAAATAGGATTGAGTTCTTTTTAAGGGTGATAACATGCTTTTAGTGTTCCCCATCAACCAAAGTACAGATCAGTACTGATGAATCTGCAAACCAGGCTGATCACAGAAGACAAGACCACTACAGTATCCATGTTCTGGTAAAACTTCTGCAGTTATATTATTCATTATGTATTGGTGCCCATAGAATGCACATGTTTAAGCACCCTAAAGGATCAATACTGTTGGCAAACCAGCACACCTCAGACATGCATTTCTGAGCACAAAAAGTTAATGTAAGGGTGAGCTATTCTGTGCTGGAGACTTCTGATTTTTGAAAATTAGATTTTTTTTTTTTTAGATTTTTGAAAATATCCCTTCACCATCCCCCCAAAAGATGTATGCTGCCTTGAGAGCTGTAGGCTTTGCTCTGATTTTGACAAACACTTGGAGGAAGATTTCCCATTTATGCCAACACTGGCAGTGAAAATTGGATTTGAGTGGGAAATAGCAAAACTGAGTAGGAAGCTGGTCTCAAAATTCCTGTCCAGAAAAAGCACCTTGGTAGTCAATGAACTTGCAATTGCACCACGTGCTTGAAGCAGGGAGGTCAGATCAGAGACACTGAGCACGAGCAACTAATGAGAACAGATGTGGTGTCCACAGCTGTAACCACAGGCCTGACTCAGACAACAAATAGAAGACCTGCTTGGAAGTTTCAAAGCCTCAAAAAGAAATATTTTTAGCCAAAACAATTACATTGTCATTGAGAGCTTCCTTGTATGGAGTATGATGGTTGTGGTAACCTCATCTGGGACAAGGCTGAGTGGTTCCTTGTCCCCTGAGCCCTCTAAGCTGATCCAGCTGTTTCACTCCAGTGCTGTTGTACCCACACCAACTTCTGTGGGGTGGGAATATCTGCACTCAAGTAGCCAAAAGCAGTGGATCTGCATGCCCAGTGAGGGCAGTGCTGGGAGCTTGTCTCAGGGAGAGCAGGTTGGTAGCAGACATGCTTGCAGGCTGTGCTGGCTCCAGGAGTTACCAGCTGCTGGGGTGGTGAATCACAATCTGATCAGGTTTTAATTTTCTTCCAGGTATTGCAACTACGTGAAATCCTACAAATCTTTTTGTCCATCCTAAATACTTCATGTCTCTAAAGAGCCTAATGACTCTGGTGACTAAAGAAGCAATTTCCTTGCACTGCTGGAAAAAAACCAAGAAGTTCTAAAAGGAAAACAACAACAAAAAAACCCGAAGGTAGGATAAAAAAGAGGTGCAGCCTCTTGACTGGTGTTGAACAATAATCCCCACCCAAAAGTTTTTTCCAAACATATTTCCATTCCCACAAGACGAAATCAGGGCCTGCAAATGACACCTCAGGACAAGCCTTTATTGTTCTTGGAAGATTCCATTCAGAAATCTAGACTAATAGATGTGGGCTGTGAAACAATCCAAGCTTTTGGATTCTGAAAGGAAAGGATTTCCAACAAACTCTCAGTGAGCTGGTATCTACTACCTGTCATCACTTCCCTGCTCTGTGCACTTATTGGAGAGGGTTCCCTCTTTTATTCTCTCCGAGAACTTGGTTGTGTCTGGTATGAGAAAATATCCAACAAGGTTGTGCCAGGTATCTCCAGCCTCATGTGTTCAGGCTTTCAGCCCTTCCTCACAGATAAGGAAAATGTGCTCTGTGTGAGGCCATGGCACAGTCACATTAACTCCCTCTCCTCCAGGCTCCTCTCCACACCTTCCCACTGCTATTGCTGCATTTCTTCCCCAGCACACCAAAGTGGCAAAGCTGAATCCTGACACTGACCCCCAGCCTATCCAGGGCTTCTGCAGAACCAAACCTCCAAATCAGGGTTTCACATTTGCTTCCACAGAGTACTTTGGGGATGCTGAACAAATCAGTGAGAGGTGTTATGCTCACACAATCCTGGTATTCTGGGCTGCCAGTGAGCTGTATTTCACAAGAATAATGATCTGTTTATCTGTCCTATCCATAAGAAATGCCTGACCAAGATTTCCTATTCTAGTTTATGTCAGTTTTCATTAAGCCTTTTGTTTCTACTATCTGAAGCAGCAAGCTTTGAATGGGGTATTATAAATGAAGATCATTTACCCCTCACAGAATAGACTCCTGACTTAATTAAAAAAAAATTGAAAGAATGAAATCAGACAATGATGCCATTAGAGAGCTCCATATCATTGTAAATTGATGTCATTTTCTAAATGGATCAAGAAATCATAACAGACAAATGGCTGAATAATGCCACAGATGATTGTCTTAACAAGAAATATTTTTCCTATTTTTGTCTGCGATGTATACACAGACAATAATAACAATAGCATGGAAATAATTTCTTTAATTACTGTGTGATAGACTATAATGACATAAAATGGCTATTGTTGGCTGGGATTAGGATCAGATGGAAATCCCCAAGATGTGGCTGGACAAACACCAGGCACAAACACATGCACAAATTCCACAAAGTGCTTTATTAGCAAGGGCATTCACTGGATGGCAGCTGATAAGGTTTTCAATAACACAGAGGCTGCTGGTTGTATAAAGCTCTGTAATCTAAACGTAATTCAAAGTGTTAACAATTTTGTAGCCTTTATCTGAACACATTTTTCCCACATGCTTTAGGTGACCAGGTCATAATCTAAGGACAAGCAGCTCTCTTGTTTTACACTGTTGGTCTAGCAAGTGGCAATTTTTTCCTGCACACAAAGGTCATTGTACCCCAGACAACATCTCATTTTGGTGTCTTCCACAAATCCAGGATGCACCAAAACAAACACAGATGGATTACATGTTGCCTGTTAACTCAGCATTCCTCTTTCTTTCCTCAGATGCCAAAAAATAATTAAAGAGCATTTGTGTGTGAGTGGTGGCAATGTATTCCTATAATTTGGCAATTATCTTGTCAGCTACCTTTATTAGATTCTCAGTATTGTAAATTGCTTTAAAGTATGTGCTATGTGGCTCTACCATGCTTACAACATCAAATCTGCAATTGCAAGCTTAGAGATAAGTTTTAATGGTAAACAAGTTTGAGTGAAGTGCAGGGTGTATTTATATAAAACTTATCTTTTTTCTACTTAAAGTCAAGGAGCTAAATCTTTCCTAGGAGGTTAAGTGGGATTTTGTTTTGACCTGCTTTTTTGAGAGGAACCTGGTTCCCTTCCAGTCACGCATGCAAACAAACCAATTTTGAAAGATGCAGTGTGTCCCAAAAGCTCTGTTTTAGGCATCATTAGGTACACCAGTGAATTTTCTAATCCAGCCACAAGAACATCAGCCCAAGTCAGGGGAGTAGAAGATGAGGTACCTATGTCTGACTCTGTGGGAGCCCATCTTAAGGGAAACCTTCACCCCAAACCAGAAAGCTGAGGTAGCAGACCTGGGCCATTGGCAGGAGGCATATGGGGCACAAAAGCAAGGTATCCCCTTGGTAAAGTGACAAAATTTGAGACAGAAAAAGAGTCAAAAGAGTGTGTTTTTGTGAAGAACAACATTTCTTCATAGATCAGAATTAGCTGATGAACTATAGCTATAGCATAACCGTGATCTTAATGTACCCCAAAACACCTTTTCTTTTTTCTATCCTCTAACTCAGTGAATATGAAAAGTGACAATAACAGCTTACAAATTGCTTGTCCAGCTCCATTTCTCTCATGCTTGCTATGTATCTTAAGGAAAGATTGATCTGTCTCCAGTTTTCAGTACTTTACTGACACATGGAGATGCACCATAACAGCAGCAAAGCCCAGCTCCTAGAATCATGTTGAGAGGCACAGGCTGTGTATGAGCCAGCAAGGCTGTTCCAGTGCTACTTGGAGGGTAATTACCAGCTCACTTTAATTTGCAACAATTTCTGAAGAGCCAGGATAGTTGAATGTGCAACAAAACCACCAGAATTGTTTGAACATTGCATTCTCACTGTAATGTGCACCTAACAAATGCAGGGGTTTTTAGGGTGTATACTCTCCTGCTCTCTTCCTCACATCTAAACGTGCAAAATTTTTCTGCACTATAGCAGGTTTTTTTTTTGTTTGTTTGTTTGTTTTTTCTTATTTTGTTTGGGTTTTTTGTTTGTTTTTGAAATATAGGTAAGGCTGAATGTACTACCTTCCCCATGGAAGTGTTTCCTTCCTGGATTACACACAACTGCAAGAAAAATACAGATGTGCAAAAATAAAGAAAATATCTCAAAATGACCATACACAGATGGTGTTTCAAGTGTCCTGAATCCTTTGGAAGATTCTCACTAGGACCATACCAGATTTAGATAGATAAACATCTATTTAGATACATAAATGTACCAAAGTACTTGATTACCTCAATATCACTACACAATCTAACCTACAGCCTAAATTGCATATTTATTCTGCATTTAAACAATACCATGTAATTTCTACTGGCCTAGATCCCACTATCACCACTTCCAGGGACCAATACAGTCCAGGAGTCCTTTTATCCTTTTAAAAATTATTCAGTGAAATTCAGAACAATTTTAGCCAAATAGATTAGGAACATGAGATGGGAACATGAGACTAATGGGCAGAGGTGGGAACTACTAGGTGGGAACCCAGAGCCAGAGGGAGGAATTCCCCAGTCTCGGAGTTGGTGAGTTTAACAAGACCTGGCTCAAGGTTGCCTTCTCTGCAAATTTCACAGGGAGCAATAAATTATTTTCCCAGCCAAAAATGTAGGTAGCATTGTTGTTGCACTAAGTTTTTTAATTCCAAAGCCACTGCTTCCTCTGTTTGTAAAGGGAGGAACTATTGCAAACAAAACAGTTCCGCTTTTCCCTTGGTGCTACCTCCTTTGTGTAAGCAACCATCATTTAGCATTGCAGAGTCAATATGATACTCTAACAGCTGCAGATATTTCACAAATAGAACCAATCTCTGCCAGCTTGCTCCCAGATCTCAAGTTCAAACCTGAGTGATATTGTGTCTAATTCTTGAGATGTCATTAGTAAGTATGGGTCGATTAGTACAGCTCTTAAGCCACTGTATTTTGGCTACAACCTTGTGACTCCCCTCACAATGTCACTGTCACTTAAACAAACTGACTGAAATTCCCTTCCCCAGGATAAATTTCACTCTAGCATGGCTGTCCTCTGTCCTGCTGAGGTAGTTCAGGTGGTAAACTTTGCCTTAACAATACCACAGAGTTTGGGAATGGGATTAAGGAGTAAGAAACAACAATTGCAGGGCCTCTGCTAGAGGTCAGCTCACACATGCTTCCCTGGATGTGTCTGGCAGCCTCAGAGAGGCAAATCCAGGATCAGAGCAATGTGAAATACAAATGGCTAAGGTCAGACCAGATACAGCTACACCATCAGGAAGCAAATAATCATCACTCATATGCAAAAAGCTGCATTAGGAGGGGACAGTCCTATGCCTTCCCAATGATTTATAAGCTATGATTGTAATTACTCCTTTGAAACAAAGAGAATGGCCTCCCCCAAAATGTGCATACAGCACCCTCTTCTTGGAAGAGAGAAAAAACCCAGACAAAGTTGATTATTTCATTCTAGCAACAAAAATCTTGCACAGAGGGAAAATTATTCACTTTAAACAACTTCCAAGTGGTGAGTGGCTCTGGAGGTAACACCCTTGCCTTTGAACCCAAGGGTGAAAACCTAGAATCCTGGCCAGCAGACAAAAATGTGTGCCTTGGTGTGAAAAGCATCTCAAGGTAAGCATGACTAGCAGCTCCTTGTCCAGACAGCTGAAGCCTTTGAAGATGAAGGCATTAACTGAGCTCTGACCTGGAGTTGTACCACTTTTCCACTGTTTATTTCTGTTTGTACATGAAGAATAGATGAACAGTAGCCAGGAGACTGAAGAAGGGAAGGTGGCAGAATCAATTAAAATGTACTTGGGAAAATGTCAGAGAGAACAAAACAAGCTCATGGAGCAAAGCTGGGGTAGAGGTGAAGGTCAAGGTGGTGCAAAACTCGGGCAGAGGAAGCAAAGGTGACTGTTCACCACTTTTGCAGAACACAGGTTCCCAGGGCAGCAGGGGCACAGAATCTGTTCACTGCCAGCTGATCCTGCCACACACATGGCATCCCCCTAAAAATCCCCTTTCCCTTGAAGGGGAGGAGGGGACTGGAGCAGAGCCAGCTGCAGGGAGGCCAGCCCAGCACCTTCTGGTCATTGTGCCCCAGGCAGCAGCTCCACCTCTCCGGAGAGCAGCTCAGCCTAGGATGGTAACTGCCTCCTCAGAGCAATTCTATTCACCAACTTATTCGAGGTAATCCGGTGCAGAACACTTGGCTGTATAATTCCCAAGAGAAACAATGAAATACCAACAGTTTTCAAGTATTGGATTCAATGGTTGAAAGCACGTTGCAGGATACTCCTTGGTTGTATGACCTATTTTTGTTGGATTTGTGTTATTCACCCACACTTAAAAGAGTAGCAAGGATAGCAATTATACCTAGGATCTCAAACATTTACTACTACTACTTCCCCACATCCCTGTCTGACTTGGGACAAGACAGGCATTGCTTTCTGGAGCCACCCACACTGAACTTTGCAATAGTATAACAGGAGCTTTTCAGGCAAAAAACAATGTGGGAGCTGGAACTAATGAACAAAAACTGGGGAAAGAAAAGGCTCAGCTCCAAGTAATTTCATATCCTCATCCTGAGGGCTCACTAGACTTCTGCATGTTTAAAGTCAGACCCACCTTCAATAAATAGAGATAAGAAAGGATATCTCTCCTGCTTGAGGGACCAGCTTTCCTCTTCTGCTATGCCACTTCCCAGATCAGCCACTTAACAGCTCAAATCCTACATAATCCTACATGTTACAGGAGTCAACTGCATCATGAAATCTACAAGGATTCCCCAGAATTCATGTGTAATCAATCCATGAAAAAGGGACTGACATAAGGATTCTAGTGTAGAATTAGGACATAGTATATAAATCATATTCCAAACAATGCATGGTGAGAAACATTTCTTTTTTATCCAAAAGACTTTTGGAAATTATTTTCTTTCAAACAAGAAAAATAAATTTTTGATTTAAAACAAGTCTTGCAAAACAAAATTTTAGCCTGGACAGAGATATAATTCAAGCCCTTTCCAGCTGTGAATTCACAGTGGGAGAGAGAAAAGTGTTGAGTGTAAAATAGCAAGCTCAGTTTAGCTGGGACCTCAGGCTTCTCAGATAACTAAGAAGTGAGTCACAGAGGCAGCACAACTAAGCTGGTCATTCATCAAAACCAATCTAGCCACAGACACCACAAGTCCTGTTATCTTGCTGCCAGACACTACATTTTCCCATATCAGTCTGCCTTGCAGCCTGGTCTCGTCATGGCCTCACAGCCTTCATCATTTTGGTCTCGTTCATTTCTTTCCTTCTTGCAAGCATTTTCACTTGATCCACCAGGTAACAGGGAGGGGAGAATGTTCAGATAGACCAAGCCCACATTTTTTTTTAAATTAACTTGCTGGTTCTTAGAAAAATGAATAGTTTTTCTCCAGCTCTCTTCAGAGGGTAAAGAAAGAAATAATCTGCATAAAAACATTGACAAATGTATTTTACTGACTTTCCTAATTATTCATTGAAAAGAAGTTCTCTTAGGGAAAATTAAGGCATTTTTAACCAGGTCTCTTTTCTGCAAAAGACAAACAAATTTCAGAGGAAAAAAAAAACCTCTCCAAAATCAAAACAGTAGAGATTTGTCCTTGGATAAGCACACAAGGTCTGTATTAGCCACATCACTTAGTGCATGATTAGTGAGCTGTTAAGTATTACAGTATGAGACAACTGCAACAGCATATGCAGAGCAAAGAAGAAGCAAGGTTTTTCCTAATACAGAGCTAAATTATACGAGTGGCTCTGGAAAGAGAGCTCTCAGCACCATCACAGATGGCTCAACCTGCACATCCCTGATGAGCCTGTTGATGACCAAGTTTCTCTTTGCAGGAGGCTGTGCATAAACAGCAGACAATGGGCTCTTCGTGTTCAAGTCTCTCATGTGGAATGGTTTCCACCCAGAACAGCTTCCAAACATTACTTTTGCTGACTGGAAGGGAAGTAAAATAACTCCTAAAACATTTGCACCAGTGCTCCTGTTCGGTTTGTCCCTAGCACACAAGTGACAGCAACACCAACACTCCATCTTCAGCTGGGGAAAATGGATATGGCTCCAGTGACCTGCCCTGTGCTTAAACCCTCTTACAGCCTCTGAGCCTGGTCCTACGTATTTTCCATTATGCTACAGCAACTGATAGAACTTCCATTCTGCTTTATAGAGCCTGTGCATATCTGATTAATTCTTCTTTCCTGCAGGAAGTCCAGCAGCCATACACTACGTTTTATTAGGTAGAGTATAGCCAGATGATTTCAATAAATCACTTTAAAAAAAAAAAGAGACTAGTTTCCTGGTATTACAATAAAAAACTACTTGAAGAGAATAATTTCAGATGATAAATCTGCTGCCATTCACCAGCACTTGCATAGCTGATTAGAAACAGTGCATTGTCCCAAGCACGTCCCTTCCAACTCCCCACTGGGAACACTCCCAGCAGTAGAGTTATAAGACATTCTCTCACACAGGGATGCTAATATTGGTGATAAACTGGTAACATTTAACAGCTATTGTGCTACATTTCATGACAGATTGAACAGATCTTTTTTTACACATTCTTGTAATATTTAGGTCCAAATACATTCTCCTCCAAGGGCATTCTCCTACCATCTTGAACTTTAAATAAAAAGTCCAGAGAAATCAGGACAATCCATTGTCAACACCAAACCCATAAAAGCTAAAGGAGCAGAATCAGGACAATGACAGGAGTGTTATGGATGCTCTCAATAGAACACAACTGCGCACATCATACAGAACAATTTGTCCTTGCATGGCTCCAACACTGGATTTTCTTTATGCATCTCATCACAGCAGTACTTGGGGAAGCAAAGAGGCAATGGAGAGAAGAACAGTAGAAAAATAAAAATCACCTGTGAGCATTATTATTGCATTTAAAATGAATTTGCTCCAGCCAGGCTTTTCCACTAGTGTTTGCTGCATCAGTGAGCACAATAAAGAATTTTAAGCTGATAAGCTCAAGCATTGCCCCCAGAAGCCACTCTGATCACTGCTGGTAACACAGTACAAGCTGCCGCTCCCAAAGCCACTTGGGATTCAAAAGGGGAATTAAATGAACAACATGAAGGTGAAACATATTTTCATGTGATGACTGTGCAAACACATGCAGTCATTTTGCAGCAAGAGACTATCCAAGCTCTACTAGCCCATAAAGGAATAGTGTTGGGTATTGTTGGTTTGTTAGCTCTTTTTGGTGCATTTTACTTAATGCAGACATTCACAGTTTCTTTTATTTCTCATGCAATGATGCCCTTTAAATTTCTATGTAGTTTCCTCCTTTGACCCCTTTACAATGCTGTTGATTCTATAACACTGCACATTCAAATCCCAGACCTGAAATATGAATGCAACTGATAAGAACTAACTAAACTGATTTAAACTCTGTGTTAAGACTGAGCAAAAAATACAAGGAGTCAGAAGTCTGTGACTAAGTTTAAATATTCTTTAAAATAATTTTTGCAAGAGTTTATTTATGTGACAAGAGGAAGACAACCTCCCTGCTCACTGGTACTCCAAGAACGGAAGCATAGTAATTTATGAAATAGGAATATCTGTCTAGCTGATAAAATATGGTTTAATCCATGGGCAAACAGCTGTCATATGTTAACTCTTTGATTATCCAAAAATCTGTAACTCTTTAACAAGCATCCAGATATCACAACTTATTGCATGCAGACAGACTGCAATAAATGCACCTCTCTTTTGGCAGGTGCCTACATGTTAACTTCTGTTCCGAAATCCTTCTTTACTGTTGATAACCACAGCTGAAAATCAGAATCCCAAGTACAGCACCAACTTTCTGTTGTACCTTGGAAAGCACTGATTTAATTAACAATGAAGTTAGACTGTTGTGTTTGTGTAGGTTGCTGCTCCAGGCCATCCCTGTAGCGTTGGATGTTTGTGGTCTCCTCAACTTCCTGGCCTTCCCTCACTTCTTGCTTGGTGCCTGCCATGAGATATGTCAGCTACAACATCTGTGCATGTAACATCAAAGATTCACTTTAGTTTACATTCTGCTGAGATGATGTAAAAGCAAGTTGTTTGGGTCTTTCTAAAATTTATTTTTCCTCCTTTCTTTAGAAAAGGGCATGCCACTGATGAGTCTCAGTTCAGTGCTAGATTAGCACAGTAAAGTGTGATGGTTGTCTATGAAGGTTGTTGCATGTTCTCTCCATGGGGGGGAAGGAAGGAAATATTCTAAAAATTTCATGTGTAGAGGATCTTCCCAGGAAGAGTTTAGTCTATTGAAAGTCAGAAATTAAAATTAGCTTAGCAATACCACTTTTTTCTTTCCGCCTTCATGACTTCAGATGACACAAGTTTCCAGGGGAAAACAAATTTATATAGAAAGGTTTCTGCATTGAGGAAGAACCTCACTGCAACACTCATATGGTAAAAAAATCACTTATGAACTGGTTTGGAGAAAGAAATCTGGTCTGGCAGTTAGGAGGCTAGTCTCATAATTAAACTGCTGTTTAATAAACTCACTGTTATACAGGCTGCCCTGTAGACAATGACAGCCTGTCATACAGGTGGCCCTAGAAGCTGTGAATCCCATCCCTGGAAGTGCCCAAGGCCAAGCTGCACAGGACTTTGAGAGACCTGGTCCAGTGGAAGATGTCCTGCAAGGGAGTTGAAACTAGATAATCTTGAAGATCCCTTCCAGCACTAAACATTATTTTTCTGTCCTTAATTAGGCATTGAAATTTTTGGATGAATGCAACTCCCATGCTGGAATGCCACACTGTTAGAAGGAGGGCAGGGGCATTTCTCTACCTTCTGTACTGAGAGAATAACTCTCCTGAACCACAGATGCTCAGACCTCATGGTGACAGGAGACACAATGGCATCAGACAACTTTGTGTAGTAGAGTACCTGTGCTTGCAACCCTTAAGAGAAGCTCCTATTAAAGCTGCCTATTTTCAGTCTCTCTCCAGAAGTTATTACCAGTACAAGGCTCTTTGGGACATTAATTATCAGCAAGAAGAAAGATGAACAGAATTGAGCCACTTGAGGCTTTAACACACAACCTCCACACAGTGGTTCTGGGGAGCAGGAAAGCTCCTGCTGCACACAGAGCTGCTGTGGGCAGTCCCAGGCATCCTGCAGAACAAGCAGTGTAAATTCTGCCAGCAGCATTTCACAGGTACAGATGCTCCCAAACGCTCCATCAACGTCTATCCTCTGAAAAATGAGCCTGGATTAAAAGAGTTCTGCATTTCTCCCTTCATCCATAGCCACATGCACACAGCAAAAATGCTGGTGTCAGGTCAGGGGGCAACTTCTGGCTATTTTCATCTTACCAGCTACTGTAAATAAGAATTGCAATTGCTCAGCTGTGCAAGGCCCATACCCATCTGGGCAAAGCCCTTACGGCTTTTTTGGTGTGCTTTGGGTGTTTTTTGTTTTTTGTGGTTTTTTTTGGTTGTTTTTTTGTTGTTGTTGGTTTTTTTTTTGTTGTTTTGTTTTATTTTAATGAAACAATGACCCTAATATGTCTAATTTTGCTCTTCAAGGAAAATTTTTCAATGTAAATAGTGTATTTTTTCCTTGTTGCTATATATATACACACATACAGTCGTGAATTTATTTCTATGGCCAATTGTAACCAATTTGTCTCTGAAATGCTCTTTTGAAACATAGCAGGGAAAAGTCACTGATTCAACAGAGAATATTGACTTTTTCCCTACTGCCCTGGATATCTGCCTGAACAAAGAGCTGGTTAGACAAACTACAAAGAACCCTTTTGTGCAGGGCTAAGTTCACCTGGGAGAAGTATTAATGAAGTCCCAAAGGGGTGGGGACTCAAACTCCCCTGCTTTCAATGATAAAAGAAGACAGGCTCAGAACACCAAATACCCTGCCTTCCTAACCCCTCTCTCTTTAAACCACGAGAAGTGCCAATGTAATTGAGAATTAGGGACCTTCCTGCTATTAGTCTATAAGGTCTGTGAAGAAAGCAGGTA
The DNA here is from genome assembly GCA_013397075.1 of Rhabdornis inornatus. Classification (NCBI taxonomy): domain Eukaryota; kingdom Metazoa; phylum Chordata; class Aves; order Passeriformes; family Rhabdornithidae; genus Rhabdornis; species Rhabdornis inornatus. The sequence continues at coordinate 1,237,739 of VWZS01009920.1, forward strand.
GAATTTCAGATGGCACACCAGCTGCTGCATGGCAGCTGAGAATCTAAACCAAAGATTTTAAGTAGGTCAATACTAGCGGACTGTTAACTCTCACTAAAAGAGCTTCAAAAAAGTCAATACCATAAGCAATAATTACATGTGATAGCTGTACAAATGTCTGAAGTTGAAATAGGACTGTTCAGTGTGTATTAAGCCATTTGTTCAATTTCATTTCTACTGCAGAAGACAAGAAACAAAACCATTGTTCTGCCAGTAGATTTATGTCCACTCTGGTGAAATACTGTGGAAATAACAGCACTCCTAACTGATAATTATTCACCAGCTGTGCTGAGGAACATTCTTCTCTCCCCTCATATATTTATATTTGTAAACTATATCTAGTTTACAGCCTAAAGTTGGAGTAGTCAAGTATCTTTATTTGGTTCTGTTCATTTTAACTTTCCTTTAACTCCTGCCAAGCCCATTGCCTTAACTGTTACAACATGACAAACTCCCAACTTGAGTTATGCATTACAGAACCTATACCTGATTTCGGCACTTCTCACACATTGAAAAACAGGGCAGTAGATTACACTCTCTCAAAAGAGCTTAAAAGGATGGAAGTGCATGAGCAAGGGGAAGCTGACATGATCCAAGTGGCTCTTCAGGCCTTCTGCTTGGGCAGAGCAGACAGCTGCAGAAGAGCAGCACAGGGAAGAGCATCACCCAAGGGATGGGACCTGTCTGCCCACAGGTGAGTGAGGTGTTCAGCTGCTTCCTCCCCACAGCATGCAACAATCACTTCAGAAGAGAAGGAAAGGGCTACCCCTCCACACACAGCCTTGGCACTCCAGTCATTGCAGGAGAGGAGAGCCCAAGCAGGCAAGGTAATCACTTTTTCCTTACAACTGAGAAATTTTGTGATTCCTGAAATACCTTCACACATTTTTGGGACAACTGTGCTGCCTGTGGGAGCACAAACATAGCCCTGCTGTCCTGTTACTAAGGGCCTTTTGTAGCACAAGTTCTGCTGCTTCTCTAGTGGAACCATCAAAACACCTCCCTGCAGTGCTTTTCCTGTGCAAAACTCAAAAACATCTACACAAGTTATTGGGATTCAATTGCTTTTGCAACAGTCACGGTCTTAATGAGAAGGACATACTTCCAGTTAATCTAATTTATTTTGAAGACCACCTCTGGAAACTGTCCCACAAACGTCTATCTGCAGTGCACACTCAACTTCCAGTAGCACAGTGCATGAGCACAGCTTGGGTGGGCTGCCAATCAGCCCTGGGTTTGTGAATTGTGGCTACCACCAAAGTAGGACCTGTGGCCATCTCTGCTGGGCACAGGCTACTGACAAGTACACACCTCTCTCTTTTGAGGGCTAAAAAAATCACAACTGAATGTTATTAAGAGCACATATTTTGAATGAACAGCTCAGAGCTAGGAACAATTAAGACAGGCTGCCAAAGCAGAAAGATTTATGGCCTTCAGGAAACCACGGTTTTGAAGGAGTCATTCTTCAGACTTGTAATGTAAAATGGTTTTGATGAGCCAATTTCCTTTCCCCCTCTCAAACATCCCCAACATACACATACTACCTAGGTTTTCTATTATTTTATTTCCCCAAAAAATTAGAAATGCTGAGAGCATACCAGCACTTGACACAGATACATTGTCAGTTCAAATAATGTTCATCATTGAAGAGAAATACTACAACAATCACCCTGCAATATGCTTTTAAGCAGGGGGTCTCAGAGAACAAATGCTTTAAAGGCATTTTTGGCTGGACTTTAAAAAGTAAAATCTCATAGGCGGTCAAAAGCTTTTGCTCTGGGTAGATAAGTTCTTTCTGATAGTACAACTAAATCAAAATAAATCTGGTTAGTGTTCTTAGGTAAATTATTCTGTCATCTGAAAAACAAGTCTCTGTAGACATAATTGAAGGTTACTACTTTAATAGAGGGTGTAATGACTCCATTCTAGCTGCACTTAACAGGCAGTCTGGTACAGTAAGTCAATATAACATTAAACAGGATATATTATACTGCCTTTGTTATAAAAAGCCAAGAGCAAAAAGAGAGAAACACAATCCTTCAGAAAGCATAGCCCAAGACTTTCTGCAAAGACTCCTTAGAAAATCAAAATAAGGCTAAATATTCCAATTCCACCAACATTTTAGATTAAAATATGCACACAAATTCATTACCTAGGGTGAACACACACGTGCAGAATCTTCTGTCTTCATGCAAAACAAGACATGAAGCAGCCTAGGCTGAACTTTCTTCTGGGAATATAGGAGTAACTCTTTCACCCCCACCTAGTGTGCCACAAGGCACCTTCCAACCAAAAAGAACCACCACACCTATCAGCTAGTTTCCTAAATCTCTTCTCTCAGAGGAAATAACTGAACCTTTATCTGCCTTTCAGTCTTGCTTGTTAGAGCTGGTCAGCAAAGGGCACTGAGGGACTACAGGTGGGTGGCATTGTCTGCTGGCCCTGATGCCCCTCCCCAGCACTTCTCTATGAGCAGGGCCAGTCCCAGTTTGAGTTGTAGTTTTATCGAGTCAGAATATAAATATAAATAATATAAATATACTAAAGGTCTGAATCTGGAGTGACTGCAAGCAACAGCTTCAGCCTGTACAAGGTACAAAACCACTGCAGTGAACTCAGGTACTACATGGTGTCACTCTGGCTGAAATATTTCAGTGAATAATCATCACATTACCTGCAGACACAATGTTATTTTATAATCCTTAGGAATCACACCTGTGTATGTGTGCATACAGAGATAAAACAGGTAAACTCATCTCCTTTTTGGACAGACTGGAGACATGCTGTGTACATCGCAAGTTAAATAGGAATCTTGCTTATATCATCCAACATGATTTGTCTCCTGACCACTTTATTAAAATTTCAGTGCCTAACTGTTAAAATGATGAAGCATCAGCACAAGCCCAGCTTTTCTGGTTTAACCTGAAGACTGATGGTTATCCTCCCAACACTTGCTGAAAGATTTTATTTTATTAGGTGACATTACAGAACTGTCTTCCTGAAGACTGAAATCATCTCCTTGGTGATAGCATGCTTGACTGACATGATTGTGCTCACCAACATCTTGTAGACAGCTGTGAACATTTGCAGTGGTGCCAATTAATCTACGATAGCATCAGTGGAGACAGAGAAACAAAGAAGCCGACACAAAAAGCTCTATTGAATAACATAATAAATGAGTGATGCAGGTGTTCTGTGACTGGGTTTAATTTTGTCAGCCTTCCAGAAAGTTAACACTTGAGTCACCTTGGTCAAGGTGTCTCCCAGTCATTGTCTCTTGGCTGCCTCCTCTCTAATGGCAACACACAGACCAGGCTCTGAGTTCCACTCTCAAGTATAAAGCTTGTACATACAAATGCTATAAATAACTTTTCATGGTACAGCTGGAGGGACATGGTTTCTAAAATAGCCTTCAACACTCAGACGATATTTTAAGAATTTTTTGTGGCATCAGAAAAGGCATCATTTCAGATAACCACTAGGAACAGTTACAATGTCCAATGAACCGAATGGCAAAAATCAAAATGATGAGCTAAAACTCACTGAATTTAATGGCATGTGAGCACATGGTAGCTGTTTTGTTGAATGGGGGCCTTGCAATCTTAGCTTAATGAGTTGCTTTGTAAGCCCTGAGCTAAATGGAGCTTGGAATCTTTAATGACCAATCTGTGTAAACAGCAGCTACTAAGTAACACTTTAATGCCTTGATGATCTTTTAATTTAATAGGCAAATGATGAAGCAATTTTAACCAGCATCATAGCATTAATGCAGCAGGGAATGCATGCTGGAAAGAGCAAACAGAATATGTAAGCAAGGATATAAAGAATGAACAGTCTCTGGTACAATTCAGATGCTCAGATGTGCTTTCCAGAAGTGAGATTTCCAACATTGGTCCCAGTTTAGAACGAACCTGTTTTAGAAGAATAGTGGTAAGGTGGTCCTTTAATCCTGAAGTATACTGGGCTAGGGTTTTAAAGCCATGGTTTCTCTCATGCTGAGGGACATAACCTGATTAAAGCACAATATTGAAAAACCATCTTGGCATGCTCAGAGTGAAAATTGAGATTGTGAAGTCCCAGCCTAGTAATATCACAGCTGCGACAGGAAGGGCTGTGCAAATGAGGGGTAATGGAGCAAGGTCATTATGGTCAGTACAGCCATTTACAACCTGCACCCCTTCTGTCACAAGGATTGTGTTAGATGTCAGTCCAGCAATGAAATAAACCTTTATGAAAAAGATGTGGTTGAAGGCATGATGAAAGCAGGGCTGTGTACTTACAACACATTGCAATGTCTTTAAAGAAGTGCTGAGCATTTCCCTGGAAGTGCACGAGCCAAGAATACACCTAAGGCCTGCATTTAATCTGCTGATGTGCTTGCAGTTTGTAATATAGCAGGCTGCAGGTGCAGGCACTCTGTGAGCCCACGCCTCTGAAACTTGGCCACCGCTCCTTTCTTTTCCAACAACTTTACCATTGGATCCTACCAAAGATGCCAGCTGCCTTCTAGGGTCACTCAGCGTGTGACAATGCTTCCAATATGTGTCGAGCTCTCCCTAAAACTCTCCTGTTACCCACTACACACTGAAGCCTCTCAGTTCAATCTGCTCCCTTCCTTCCTACCAGACCTGTATATTCATTACTTGCCTACTTTTCCCGCTTGCCAAATCTTTTCTTCCCTGTCAGACTCCCTGGTGCCTGGCAGTGCTGTTCCATGGGGTTATGCCACACTTGGCTGTCTCCAAAGGTCTGGTCCTTTTCCTTCTGTGTTGTTTCCAAGGCTTACAATCTCTAGGGCTTCTCTGAATAAACAGTGTCTCAAATATATCACCCTTTCCCTGGGCTGAGAGAAACTGAAGAGCTTGGGAGATTCAAAGACAACGTGTACATTTTGATTAAAACTGGGTTCAGGAAAATGGTGAAGTCTCTGCTGCATATTGCAATTGCATATGCAATTTTGGGTATGCTCCTGTGTGAACCCTGGGAGTCACTTCCCATTTCCTTTCTGATCAGGTTCTCCCTTTGCCAGGGAACATATATATAGCTTTCTTTAAAAACATAAGTCATATGTCTAACATTTCTTCCTTTGAAAATGAGCTGCAACTTTTTGCATGTTTTTGTAGCTCTTCACCATAAAGACATCAGCTTTTGGACTGGCTGATATCTGAGACGTATTGTATCATCACACTGTGGATAACAATTGTTCCTTCTGTGTTGGAGGGCAGAAGAAGGATTTTTTTTTCTTCAGCTACATTTGGAGGCAGCACGAGAGAAAAAGGAGCTTGTCCAAAGTGTAAATGTCATGTGTCATTCTTGAGGAGGCAGGAACAGAGAGGCCTGAAGAGACACATTTCATAATCCTCAGAGGGGCTTCTTGGGTGACTGTTGGAGCCACTTGCTCGAGAATATGTGGGATGTGCCAGGACCTTCAATGGACTTGCAGGAGAGACCTGGATGTCAGAGGGAAGCCAAGAAACACAGGGACAGGGCAAGTGCAGGGCTGAATCAGAGCAGGATTAATCTTTGAATTGGCACTGCAGTAGTCTATGTTACATCCAGAAGATCCAATTTTGATTTGTTATAGTCTTAATACTCTAAGAAATGTTATTATCTTTCAACCTCTCTTCACCTGAAGCTGGTTCCATCCCAAAAACTAAAGCAGGAAGCTGAGGTGGGCTCTGAATCTGTGGAACATTTGTCTTCAGGCTTTTGGGCACAGCTCTTACCTGCTCACCTTTGAGAAAGCCAGCTGCCCTGAAGTGGTTGGTGATGTTGCTCCTGCCTGGCTGAGAGTGCCAGGCAGCTCTTGGTCCCCCAGCTGCAGAATGCTTTGCTGGTTCCTCCACTTAGATAAGCTGCTCTTTACTTTTCCTCGAGCATTTTCTGTCCTTTATATGGCTGCTGTGTTGGCTTTTATGGGTGCATTAATGAGTCTGCTGTGAAAGTTTGCCGGTTTGTTATTTAAAGGCTCCATCAAGACTAAACAGAATTCTCTCTGAATCCATCCAGCTCTGCAGAATAAGGCCTGACAAAGCCTTGTGCCCCAAGGAAGCTGCACAGGGGTATTTTCCTGTGCTTTAAGCTGGGGGTATCAAGTGTTCTGCTGCAGCCACATGCACGCCTCCTCCTGCACTGCTGGAGATGACGCTGCTCTGTGCCAGCAGCTCTTGTGCACCCAGAAGGTAACATCCCTGCTCTGGAGGTTTCTTATCACTAGCCTGCATTTCCCCACTGTGCTCAGAATGGTTTTATTCTATTTCTCCAGCCTAGTTTTTTCTGCTTATCAAGTGACAGTCCAGTTGGCAGGGAAGAGGTCAATAACACACACGCGAATGGAGCCAAGTGGTTGGCAGTCCTGTCTCATGGATTTATTGAGTTTGGATCTGAAAACTTCACACTGCAAGTTTCCTTTTCATTTCTTTTCTTTCTTCTTTTAGTTCTTGCATTCACTGAAGCTTTGGAATGAGGCAAAGCTCCTCTCTCAACCTTTGCCTCATAGCTCAGAAATGGACCAGCACATCCTGAGACCCAGGATGCTCATGACCCCAGACAGCTTCTGTTTGCCTTTTGATTCCTCTGTTTAACTCATATTCTTCCTTTCTTGGGATCTCTCTCTGCTTATCTCCCAGGCTGCTGGCTCTCAGGAGGCATTTCTCTAGGATTAGAGCTGCGTGTCTCACCACTGGCTCCTGCAAGATGCAGTCCCACACTTCATAAATAATCTGATCTGTAATTAGCAAGATTTTCTGTCTCCAGACTTGCAGCTCTAGTCCTGCACACTTCAGTGAATCCCTCCTCATTTCATCTTTACTGAAGCTGAAAACATAATTTACCTCCTCTTTGAGACTGATGTGCTTGTGTGACCCCTGGGAAGCAGATCCAGAGAATGGGGCTCTCCTGAAAATAGCAGCTTGCTCACCTTGTCCTTATCTCCTCACTATGAGATAGAAAAAAAAAGATGTTTCATCTTTATCTCCCCCAACGCTGTTGCCATTTCTGAACCCAGACTTGCCTCTTACTACAAAGTTTGTGTAAGGCTTTTTATGCAGTTGTCCTGGGAGGCTGAATCTCTGCAGGCTGCTTCTCTTTCCCTCCTGCTTTTTCCTCTTTCCAGCCCCCCAGATGCTGCTCTTTGTTTCCCACCATAGCTCATGTACTGGGAGGGGGGAGTGTCAGGTCTGTTAACCCAAACCAGCCCTTCACCCAGGAAACCATCCACAGATTTGCTTCAGCCACCTTCTGGGCCACCCATGGGCTGCATCCTGCAGCCACAGTCTCCTCACCACCTTCCCTACAGCTTTGTTCACCCCTCACATTTTGGGAGCTCAGTCTGAATGGTGCCATAGTTGTGCAAACACCTCGGAGAGCTGTGCTGTCTGAAGCAAAGGGCAGAGTTGCATGGAAGGAGCATCAGTTCATCCAAAGTCTCCAATTCTGATGACCAACATCAACAACTTCCTCTCAACTTTGTTTTTTTTTAATCTCTCCCATATTATTCCACAGCTGTATGAATGTGTTATTACTCACATGCATGCCTATGGAAAGATTTGTTTCCTAAAGTTATTCAGTTGCCAAAACTCCTTCCCAAATTTAAGTGCTGCAGCTTAAATTGTTTTGTTATTCTTCAAAGGCTATTTATGAAATTGTATGATAGAAGAAAATTGTGCTCTATGTTCAAAATTCTTTTATAAAACCCTCAGTAAAACATCATTTGGATGCTTTTTAAATTGCTGACAGATTTCAAAGGAACAGCTGTTTATAGACAAATTCCCCACCAGAAAAGCAATGGCTGGGGTGTACCACATCACATTTCCTTTGTGAACCCTGGTACTGTGAGGAAAGGTGACTTCAAACCTGAAATTTCAGATGAAAACAGCATAGGAAGATTAGAAATGTTCAAAATCCAAACTAAACTTGGATAAGAATTTTCCAGGTGACTCTTCCAGCCTCCACAGATGAATGAGACATCTGTGGATTTAGACAAATATTTCCACATGACCTCTCCATTCTATCTGAGAAGTCAATGACACCAGAACACCACCCCTGTAAGTGTCCCTGGGTCCATGACTTGTGTCTGTACATTACCAGCCCATGGCAGAGTTATAAATACGCTTATATATTAAAAAAAAAAAAAAAAAAAAAAAAAAAAAAAAAAAAAAGAAAAAAAAGCCATGCAAAGAGGACTTAAATTACTTTTACCTGGCCACAAGTACATATAACCAGTATGCACAGACAGAACCAACTCATGGCAGTGGTGGTAGGACAATGCCACAGTTTAATTTTGTCAGAGGCTGTCTAGCCTGTTGATTGCAAGACAGAGAACTGGGTGCTTTCCAGGATTTTTCATGTAGCAGAATTCTCAAAAAGCAGACAAGCACTGCAAATGAAATACTTGAGGAGACTGGCCAAACCAAAGGCAAAATTAGCAGTCATCTCTTTCTCTGCCATCAGTAGCTGAACTGAAGATTTAATTAGGGGGTGTTTTAAACATTTTCAAACAAATTAGCAATACTTCATATATCTTTCATAGATGTATACAAGATTTGTAAAGTAAAGCAATATTTTTATGGCTCGGTAAATAATTTTTAGTCTAAAACCTTAGGGTATAACCAGAAATGAGTATATGAGGTCAAACTGCACTGATAAGCATGGCAGAGGTCAGATTCTTATAAAGAACTTAGATTTTCCATGCAAACCCCAGAGATCTTTCAGTTCCTACTGAAACCTGTGGCAGGTAGGGATGCAGGACCTGGTATTATTATATTAATACCATCGTGATACTGAGCACCACAGTGTCTGCTGCTCCACTGCAGTCTCCTGAGGTCCAAATGTCACCTGAGATCCGAAGCAGCAGTTTCTCCCACTCCTCACTCTACCCAGGTGGGTTCATCTCTGGTGCTACAGTAGCTAGTTAGAGAGAAAGCACACTTTTATTTTTAATGGTGGTACATGGCCAGGGATTTTTTAGTTTGGAACTTGGTTTTCATTTTCCAGAAGGCCATATGGGATTCTTTTTGCACTCTAAGCAGCTTTATTTAATATGGAAAGTAGAATATCTTTTAAAACAGAAACCAGCTGCGTAGTTTATGGGTATCATCATATGGCTCTGCTTTTTGTTTCCTTACTTAACTGGAGTTTGGGGTTTCCAAGCTGCCAAGCTGCTAACACTAGTAAATGGAGTTTATTAGAGACAGTGTTTGTTGAACAATAACATTTTATATAGTTTGTCACTGTCTAGTACCTTAGATGAGTTACACATTTCTGTTCTCTATTTTTGCCCTGATTTTTTTTTTTTGGCACTTAAAATCCCATTTTCAGCTGTGGACACCAGAGACCAAAATCAAAGATGCGATCTTGTGCTTGCTTATGCCTAAGATCTGCAAAGCTATCTCTGACCAAGGATCAGATCTCCAAGGGTTAATCCCACGGTGCCTTCTGACTGAGTCCAGCCAGCAGGAAGGGATTGGCTGGCAGATGAAACCTCCCCAAGAGATCCCTTCCAGGAGAGGGGCCTCTGTGCTCAGCTGTAGAAAAAAGATAAAGTGTCCATTCAAAGGCTGTCCCACAGCAGGAACACAGACTGGGGTGGGTGTGAGGACTGGGAGAGGCTCAGACCCTCATGCATCTCCTCCCAAAGGCTCAGCCTCTTCCTGGAGCTCTGGAGCTCTGGGGCATTAGGAGCAAACAACACTTGCAGCCTAAGATGTCTCTGGAAGTTGCTCTCAGAGGGCTGCTTTCATTTGGCTCCTACAGGCACCAAATCCAATCCCAGCTGGATGCACAGAGGTGAGCACAACTTCTGCTTGGCCCTTTGGTGGCTAAATTGCACATCTAAAGCAGGGCCATCACTCAGTAGAAATGTTAGGGAGCAGATGAAATGAGGGTTTCTCACAGCAGCACCCTTCCCCATTTTTTTCCTCTATGCTCTGCAAATATTCTGAGCCAGCTCTGGTAGATATCTCTATCTTGTTATCTGCTGCTCTTCCTCTAATCAGAAAAGATTCAGGCACTCCCAACTTTAAACTGCAGGCTTGCTTTTAATAGCAGTTAGAAACTTCAGATATCTTGAGAGCTCCCTTTCATCAGGATTCCCCTGGGTTTTGGAGAAACTGGGCTTTTAAACAAGCACTCTGTGGGCGCAGCACACAGAGAGCTGGGGTTACACCAAGATCCTTCCCTGCTTCAGCATTATGGCTTCTTTGACTACTGCTAACTCAGTTCTGAAAAAGGTGACTTATCTTCATGGTTCATAAAAGTACTTTCTGGAGAAATTTTCCTTTTCCTGTCCCCCTTTGGAATCACTACACTGCAACATGTCTTGGATTTAAAAACAAATATGGCCTGGAAAATAATATCTTTGGATTTCCCCACTCATACCTTCTGCTGTACACAATGGCTTCACTCCCAGCTTTAAATTAGATGAGTGCTATGCTAGCAATATACTTCCCATACAGACTGAGAGCAAGGCATGAAAAGTTCCAGCAAATGGGCTCAGTAGACATTCACTTGCCAAGTATTAGCTGTTGCTGGAAGGTAATTTTGATTCCCAGAGTTAAGAGGCTGTTGCCAATAGAAAAGGTTTTGGTGCTTCATTTTCTCTGAATTACTTTGAAAAATTAGAAAAATTGCTTGCACCTTGAAGAACTTGTGAAATTTATTAATGGTTATCAGATTTTCCAGTGTATTCATTTAGGTGTAAGTGATGCACAACTTCTGTGCAGTGAGCAATGTCACCTGTCTGAAAGAGCTCTTAGTCCATATCTGTGTGCAGAGGGACAGTGTGTCCCTGGCTGCTCCATTGCCTTGGCATATAGCTCTTTTGTAGATGTTATTTAAATATTTACAGTACACAGGTACAGAATTTGTGGCGGAGGAATCCACAGCTAGGCACCATAGGGACACAGAACAACAGAATTGTATCTGTCTCAAAGTCAACAGCTTACTTGGTCTTTTTAAAAATGGTCAGAATAAGATTCTGATCCTTCCAAAAAATGTGTATGTCTAATGCAATGTTGTGATTAGTCCAATGAAGTCAATAAAGACAGTAACCAAGCAAAAATTGGAACATATGAATGTACTTTTGCAAGTCAGAGGAATGAGGAAAAGCAAATGTATCCCCCTGGGTTTTAGCAATCAGAGAGCACATGTATTAATAATGTGCAATACCCAGTGCAGTGCATGGAAAGCCATAAAAACATGAGCCATTGGAGATGGGTTCCTATATACAGAATTCCACTGCTCTTAGAGATATATCCATTGATATCTACACACAAATCAAATGTAACAATAAGAATTGGTTTGGCACAAGCTCCCAGACATTAATGGATAACACAGACCAAAAATGCTTCTCTTGCCTTTTGTTAGCAATTGAATGCTGTTCCTCACTGGAGACATCCACAGCAGAAACCTACCCTGGGGCTAAACTGGGAGGGTAGCTAGAGCTAACCCATCTTTGTCTACAGAAACCATCTAGACACATAAATGTGTTTTACAGATGTCCAGTGGTAATTTACTCAGCCCAGAAGAATACACTTAATAGCACAAAGAGGGGTGCTGGGTTTAATGCACAGCCAGGGAGCTGCTTCTCACCACCACCTGCAGCTAAAGCAGACACTGGAGAGTGTTTTACAGCTGAGCAGCCTAATCCTCTCCTGCTGGCATGAAGTGGTGCAAGGCCCATCTCTCCTCTGGAGTCAGGCTTTGGCCAGCACAAAGGGCTGATGCTGCCTTTGGTCCTGGGGTGCCAGCGCTGCTGCCAGAGCTTCAGCCCTTGTGTTCCACTTTTGGAGCAAATGGAGCCTGGACTAGCATGCTCTAGGCAGAGAAAAGGGCAAAATTTTAGCTAGAACTCCACCAGGAACCAGGCACACAAAAATGTCCTGTCCCACATGTCTCTCTCACAGTGCAGCTCTAGATGACAGACAAGTTTGAGCCTTGCTCTCCTTCCAGCACAGGCATTTGTGTTCTGTCAGAATCTGGCACTAGGGTTGGAAAGGGAAATTACTACTCCTTTCCTGAAAGTCAATTACTGCTGTTTCAATCCCAGATAAACTGGAGAAAAGCTGCCAAGAAGTTCCAAATACACTCAAGGCCAAGTTTCTACAGGTGTCCACACAGTTACAGTGAACTCTGAGCTGCCACACCATGTATAGAGTGGAGGAACACATGCACCAGTGAGAGGGAGTAAAACAAAGTAGTATTAAGGAAGCTATTAAATCCATGTCCATTTCCTAAAAACATGGAATGCAATTAGTGAAAACATCCTTGATATTGGTTATGCAAAAGAAGTATTTCAGATACATGCTGAGCAGTTGGATGAGTGTCTTTATTTCCTTCCCCTCTGTTTCTGGAGTGATTTAAAACATCCTTCTACTAAAGGATCCAGTGTTTGGAGTGGGAAGAAGTACTTATTGGAAGATTAAAGGAATTTAAGCTTGCCAAAGCTAGCAAATGGACTCAAAGCTCAGCTACTCCTTGTGGAAGGAGAGATCAGACTTTGGTTAGCAGAGCTGGTATCAACTTTGTGCAGGACTTTATGACAGCAACAGCAAAGAGGCTCCAGGTTCTGCTTAGTAAAGGAACTGATGTACAAACCCACCCTTTGCCAGCTAAGCCCAAGTCCAGGGGCCTCTGCAGGAAGGAGATTAACAACCAATAATTCAGAAAGGAAAAAGGAACAGTTCAATCGCCAAAACTTGTTCTGACAGAATATGACTTTGCTCTCGCCCACAGAGGCACCTTCCATTGTCCCCAGTGGGGCATGGCCCTTGCTCACAGTCCCAGGGTGATACACCAGTGATGTGTCCCCTTCATGGCTCTAAGAATATCCCAGCATTGGCAATTTCTATTTCCTCCTCCCATGTCTATTCAAAGCATCAATGGGTGAGGTTTTGTTCTCTTATATTGTCTCAGAAGAATAGGCTAGAAACTATTAACTGCTTTCTAGCCTGAAGATTTTTTTTTGCATCCCATCTAATACTCTGAACTTTATTTTATCTCTATATTAATAATTTTATTATCTATCTGTACAGCAATATGGTGGGAGACTTCAAATGTTAGGGATTTCTCCTTGTGTATTGTATTTGCAATAATGCTTCCCTTTTTATTTTCCATGGTAACAATATTTTAATTTTAAACACTATGGTCTTTTAATGTAGTGTATGCCTCATTTTGATAAAAAGGTGATACAAGCAATGCAACCTTGGTCACTATTAGTCTTTCATAACAGTCTGGCATTTAGGATCAACCAATTTTCTTCAAGAAAAAAAATCAAGAGAATGAACAAAATGTATCAAGGATTTTTCTATTTAACTTTTTGGATTTAGAGCCTTGAAGGTCATGTTTAAACCCTGAAGTAAGCCAACCATGAAGATTAAAAATTGTATATTGAAAAAGAGATGCAGAGGTTTCTAAGCAAGTATGAACACTTTAAGAAGCTTGAAGTTATGAGCAGAACAGTAATAAAGTGGCATGTTAAGAACACTGTTCCAATAACACTGCAAGAATCATTAATTTATACTGGACTTTATTTCATACTTACTTGAAAAGGTTCAGTGACAGAGCACCTATAGCTATGCATATCTGAAAGGGCTGAAGAAGTTTCTCTAAGAAACTTTTCTGTGGGAGTTTCTCCTGTATAGATGTTACCAGGCTAAATAAATCTGATTTATTCCACTGTGTGTGGAACAGGGACGTGAGGCAGAGGTGAATAAAGGTATTTGAGCAATTAGGGGGTTTCTGTCTGAATGCACCCCTTAATTTCCTGCAAAACTCAGTGCTCCAGGCAGTAGCTGTGGGTGCTGGAAAGCTTGAGCAGTCTAGCAGGAAACTGCTCTATTGCCTTACAAGATGATGCCATGAAAGCACCATTAAAGTGTGAGAGAGAATATTAGAATATTTGAATATCTTTCACTGAAGTTGTGTTCACCCTGCTGTTCAGCCTGGTAGAGTGCTGTATTTAGGAGAGGCTGGGACTCTGCCAGGGGATCCTCTACACTGCAAGATGTCAGCTCATGAGAAGACTTTGTGAGAATGTATGGATGTCATGAGACTTTCATCAGGAACGGTTTCCTCAGCAAAGGCCAGGACACAGTCACTGTGGTGTAAGGAACTGAGCACCTCCTAGGAATGTGACAATCAGATTCAAGAGTCTGGGTGGTGATTCAGAGCAAGAGGCACCTCCCAAAGCCCACGCAACTGGCTTGCCCTCAGGCTCTCTGTTACTCCTCAATAGGCTTTTCAAATCTTTTTTCCTACAGAAACTTTTGAGAGGACTAGTGTTGATGCAGAACAGAACAATCTCTGAAATCTAAAAAATCTTCGGGCATGAGAAGCCCGTTTCTCCCCCAGCTCTTTTTCCTGAAAGTCATTGATTCAACAAGAATTGGAGATTTCTGAGGGAAAGACTGCAAAAAGCATCATTGCTGAATCCTCTCTTCACAATTTGTTTGAGAACATCCATCAATGCCAGTATCCCAAGCAGAGCAAAGCACAGATTATTCTGTCTTCCAGTTTAGTCTGCCTAAAGGATCGACCCAAAATTTCTCAGAAAATGCTGCTTGTTGCCACCAGCCATCCCATTAACAGGGGGCCTGTCAGTCTGCACATTTGCAGCCCCTCACAGGGTGCTCTCGGCAGCTCATAGCTTGGCACAGGGACCAGGGAGCCTCTCCCTGTATCTTGGCAAGGACAGCTGGGAGCACTCCTGACATGCCTGGCTCCTTCTCCACGGATCAGGGCATGACCAGACCTCGCAGCCATGGAAAGAGACAGGCGTGGGGAAGGCAGGAGAGGTCTTGTTCCACAGCAGAGGGGAATAAAACAACTTTGTAATTCGCTGAAATCTCTTTGGAAGGCTGTGTCCAGATTCAGATGATCTTCCTTGGCACAAAACCAGCATCAGACTCTGTCATTTCTCACCTGTTGAAGAAATCTTGGAAGGGTAAGGTGTACCCCAGAAATTGATTCAGGTGTTTGCAGCTCTGCTGTTTTTCACTTGATTTTCCACTTGAAGCTCAATCATAAAATAGTATTCACAAGAAATGTGCCTTTCCAGCTGCAGTGACTGCAGGTATGTGATGTATGGACCTACAAAGACATCTTGGACCTGCAGGTTGCCATGGGAGCTGAAGGTACAGAGTACCCATGGCTTTCCCTTGGTTCTAATGAAGGCCACAGTTGTTTTGGAAAGCTCTGTCCTGGGACAAAGGATATATTCACTTTGTTGATTGATTTTCCCCGGACAGCATGCTCTCAAGTGAATTCTGAGCTCTAGAAGGGTTTATCCATTTTCAGGGGGTGTTTCAGCTCCAGTCCTTGGCTGCATTCGTGCTTCATCAGCATGTGCAATCGCAGCACTCACAGACATGATTGATTGAGCTTTCCACTGGCTGGCTCCCACACAGACAGCATGTATCAGTCTCTGAGCAGGTATTAGCTCAGATATTCAAACCTTGTGCTTACTACCCAAATCTGGTGTTTTATTACCATTTGAGTGCTATTTCTGGATACATTTAGCTTTATGCTGCTGTACTTGCTCCAGCTCAACTCTTACCCCCTGCTCTTAGATCTGCTGAGATTTTCTCCAGCCTGGCTCTCAGGCCAGAGGGTCAGCAGCATCAAACCAGCCCTGGAGGGACACAGCCTCCTTCCTCTTCTCTCACCCTGTGCCTGCTTTCACATGATGGAGAGGGAATCACATGCTTTGTGTGTTCTACACTGAATTATTTATGCAGATTGATAAAACCCAGCCTCAGCTGAGACCAGGGCTGTCTGATGTCTGAACACAGCATGGGCAGAGCACCCATGGCTACATCCATCCCTTCATCCACACAGCATTTCACAGCAAATACAAATCCAAGCACCTTGTGGCCACTGTGCTGATGGATACAACCCTGCTTTGCCCAGCTCACCTTACACACAGTCATGAAAGCTCCCTTAGTAAGCAAGTTTTTATTTCTGGAAAAGCTACAAGAATGTTTTGTTGGGTTTTTTTTCCCCACAATCAAAAGAGGCATCTCCTCTAGAAACCACAAAAACTTCCTCGGTAACTCCCTGAGTCCTTCATCAATTTTATTGCATTCTTCCTGGCATGGGGAAGGAATGAAAATGGGTGATGGCAAGATATCTGCATGTTTTCTCCTCACTGCTTTTGATGACTCAGAAATTTGAGAAGAACAACAAGAAGCAGCAGACAGCATAACCTAACCAATCATGCTGTATGGCTTGCACAGAACATTTCCAAGGCAGGCTATCATTCTCACTGTTTATGTTGCATCACAGAACAGCTGGAAAAATTGTAAACTCCTCAGTTTTGCTAAGTGTATAGAAAGTCAGTTGTTCCAGTAAAGAACATTACACAGAGTCACAGACTTTCTTTTTTATGGCTCAAAAAAAAAAAAAAAAAAAAAA